>NKZA01000001.1:0-545429 GCA_002374405.1 Metschnikowia cubensis | reverse complement strand
CCTACCGGATGATACTAATGAGTGGTTCCTATACGGCTCTTAATGAGAAGTTTGTAACTCTACTCAAAGCTTCATTGGAGTCACCTCGAGCAAAGGTGACAGCAAAAGCCATCAAGGTTCTTTCTCGGTTGATTGAAGTGGAACCTAAGATTTTACTTAAGATGAAGATCAACCAGTCTGTCTCTCGTTTGTTGACAGGTAAATCAGCTTTATCTCGAGATGCTGTCATTGATTTGTTGGCTGAGTATATGTTTACCAGCGATGATTTGACCAAGACATACTACAGATCAGTGGGAGAAATGTCCGATGACGAGAGTATCCTGGTTCGGAAACGGGTAGCCAAAATTATGCATGAAGCTTACCTTAAGGTCGATGATATTACCGTCAAGGCTTATGCCTTTGAGAAACTTTTGAGAAGACTTCATGATCCAGAATCTTCTTTTGCTGGTGTGACCCGGACCAATCTATTGTCTTTGCTCCTCCAAAAGTCGAATTCAAAATCTAATCCCGAGGTTTTGGTAGAGGTCATGGTTGAAGTTCTCAAGCAAGGAAAGCGAGTGAGGCACTTTTTGAGTAGCTTCATTGAACAGGCCCTTGAAACCGACGACCCTAAACGTTCCAGATACTTGCTTCTCAAGGATGTTGTGTCGTATATTCTTGACGAAGCTCTCGTTGCAGATGTTTCCGCAAGCAGACCAACAGAATCATTACAATTGGTAAATGCTTTAGTTCAGTGTGATAAGACCTTGATTACCCAGGACCAATTGGTGAGTTTGCAACCTTACCTCATTGATGATTCAAGTGAGTACAATTGTTTCCATGCACTCAAAATCACCAGGTTGGCATTGGCTAACTCCCGTACAATGCGTCCTGAATTTCTGTCAACCACACTTGAATTACTTTTCAAGAGACTCACAAAGTTCGAGACTAAAGAGTTGCATGAAGCAGTGCAGGTTATTGAGTTGCTCACTGCAGGGTCAGATAACCCAGGATTGGCCAAGGCTACAATTTCTTCCATGAAGCTTCTATGGCCACAGGTGGCCCGGATTGAGCCTTCTGAAACTAATGAAGTCACGAAAACTTGCAAGCTTCTACAATTGCTTGGGTGTTTTGGGAGCTACTGCAACTTCCAAAGTTACACCCAAGTTTTCATGAGAAGTGGTATAGGACTCAAACCCAATGAGACTATTGTGAGTCTCATCACAAGGTACCTCCTATACTTCTCGCAGCCTTCTTTGCCAGTTAAAGTCCGAGCATCTGCTGAAAAGAGTCTAATTAGTGTTGCTTCATACAACCCACAGATTTTTCTTTCCGAAACTGTCCTCAAAACTCTTGATGACGAGTTGCAGTCGGGCCCAGATTCCATCAAGCTTGCCATAGTTTCTGGGTTGACCCGGTATCTTGCCAAAGAAAGCGAGGATGTGGAGCAAAAGGGTAAGCAGGGTTCTGATGATCAGGAGAAAAACAGAAACAGGTTCCTTGGTCTTGGACTGCAGTCCTTGAATGATAGTGTTTGCGCAGGAATAGTACAAAGGTATACACCCAACATTCTTGAGCTTTGCATCTTGGATAGTGGAGAGGCCGGAGAGTTATTCGTGCTCTACATTCAGTTGGTGATGAAGTTAGGATATGCCAATCCCAAGATCTGTGTGCCAACTATAATAGCACTTCAGGCATCTCCCAACCCCAAGATCAGGAGAGTGGGAGCAGAGCTTCATGAGGATGTTTTTGATAAGCACGAGTCTATGGCCGATAGAAGCTATGGCGAAGCAATAGGGCTTGCTACGAAGTATATCCAGAGAACGGGCGACATTCAAGAACTGGACACGTTCCTCGAATCAGTGTACAACATCATCAAGAGGACGTACCTGGCACGGAAAAAGTTCATTCTTTCATTGGCCAAGCTCTTTACATTGGATATCCGGGTTCAAAATCTTCAGGCGGCCGTTGATCAAAGGGACAAAACGGTGTTTCTCGCCTTGAATCTCCTGAAGCTCCGTTTTGATTCGTCCGAAGAGGTGTTTCTCTTGGTATACCATTTGGACAGGTCCATCACCAAAGAAGGCCTAGATATCTCGGAGAAGATCACAACCACCATTGGGTCACAGGCTGGAGATGGTATGTCTCTTAGCAACTTACAGCTACTCTTGGTGTACTCACAGTCCATTTTGGCATTGATCTATTTACGGCAATATCTTGCTTCAGCTTATGGAGTGAGTGCATCAGCCATGGAAACATTTCGTCCGAGCAGGGCAGATCCCGAGTTGCGACAACAACCCAAATTGGTCTACTTGATTGAGTATCCAATAGCCAGTCTTGAACTTGGCACCAAGCTCAGCGAGCCTGCGTCTTTCGGGCCGTTGTTCACACGAATGGTGCAATGTGCCAGAGAGTACACCACCTAATGAATCAAGTGCGCCATCAAGTCCACCACTTGAGAGTCGACAATCCTGAAATATAGCCTGTCATTGCAGCCCAGCTTTGTTCCAATTTTTTCAGAATCCTGCGTGGACCGGAACAGAGGCCTGTATAGACACTCTCTGGAGCAGATATGGGTTGGAGACAATATCATAGCCATTTCCTAGGCGCAACCGGAAGCAAAAGCCATCTCTACGGGCGCGTTCTCTGCGGCGATTTCTGAGAATCTGCTCAAAGGGAATACTCAAGATGGACTCGTCATCGTCCTTGTCGTTATCCAGAGAGTCCTTCAAAGAGCCACTCTCAAAGCTTTTGATCTCAGAGCTCAACACCGAGTTGCGGGACTCCCAGTTGGAATATTTCACTAAAGTCTTTTCCATTTCCACCAGCGTCAACTTTCTTTTTCGCTGTAGTTCTTCGTAGTCGGAGCGGTCTTTGATCCGTGTCACTGAAGGTAAGTATTTGGGCCAGTCGTGTTGCTGAAGAAGCTCGTATTGCGTCCGAAGATTATCCATTTCAAACATAATCCTGCTCTTGTCTGCAGCAGTACAAGACCTCTCATCCTTCATCATGCGTCGGTGAAACACAACGTACACATCGTCGCTCAAAGGGTCTACCTTGTGCTTTCTACGACGTGAGAGTACGCTGGGCACCAGAGTAATGTGGGAGTCTCTTTTGGGGAGCGTCGGCAACTCGCACCGCTCGCTATAGTACTTGTACTTCGGTAGCGTGTGTGCATCGGACGAAGTGTCGAGTAATATCCTCTGGTCTTTATATAAGAAATCGTTGGAGTCATCGAAATTGTATAGCTTGGCAGAGCTGGAGACACTAGCACCTTCGTCACTCAGCCGCAAGCGTCGCCTCTTATTTTCCTCGCCCATAAACCCGAAACCCGAAACCTGAAAGCTAGTCTGATTCTGCAGTGGGTTGTAGGAGAAATGTACTACTGTATGAGAAAGGATGAGTAGCTCAATGAAGAGATAATGAGTAGAGTATGTCTTGGTCCTGTACCTTTCGCTGCGACTTGATCAGCTGCGACACGTCAAACTACTCCTATTGATCCACCGCCTACTTCGTCCTTCTCTTGACTTAACAATGGAGATTCGGCGCAGGAATGTCAAGGGTCCCGAGAAGGTGTCTGTAGAGCTGAAACTGCATCCAGAAAAGCGGATTTCGTGGAATTGCCTTGTCAGCTGGAAACTATGGCTCTTGTTCATGGTGTACTGGGTATCGGCCACCCATTACCTCGAGAGAACTCGAGTTACCAATGCAATGAAGGCATGTGAATGGAGCAAATGGGAGAACTGGACGGGAGAAAAAGCCCATGTGCTTCCCCATCGTGTGGCCTTGATAGCTGATCCTCAATTGGTGGATGACCATACTTACCCCACGCTTCCCCGGTTGGCCGGCTACTTACTTCGAAAAATGAGTGACAATTACCTCTACATCAACCACAAGTACATGCAATCACACCTTGACCCGGACTCTACGATTTTTGTGGGGGACTTGTTTGATGGGGGTCGTGAATGGGAGGATTCCGCATGGGTCCAGGAGTACCACCGGTTCAACCGCATTTTCCCTGAGAGACCCGACAAACGCTCATATAGAGGGCTTCCCGGAAACCATGACATTGGCTTCCAGAACATTAGTGCCGCTCATATGGAGCGTTTTGCTGCTCATTTTGGCAAGGCTAACGACTACTATGTGCTTGGGAACCATACATTTATTCAATTAGACACGATTTCGATGTCGCATGAAGATCCAGAGATCCACACTCAGGCAAGGACGTTTTTCGAGACTTGCCAGGCGGAAATCAACCCTAACTTACCTCGCTTAGTGCTTACTCATGTCCCTCTATACAGGGACCCATCTGTAGAAAGATGTGCTGAAGGAAGAGAGTCCAAGAGACTCTTTCCGCTCCAGAGAGGTTTCCAGTATCAGACAGTCATTGACTACTACCCATTCACAATCGATATACTCCAGCAATTGAGGCCCTCTTTGGTGCTCAGTGGAGATGACCACGATGTGTGTGATATGGAGCACGTGGACTACTCCGATAACAAAGTCAAGTTGGCCCGCGAGATCTCGTGCAAGACTGCCTCCATGACCAACGGAATCAAGTATCCTGCTATTCACTTGTTGTCGCTCAATAACCCCAATGGAGTGGGTCCAGGCTACAACGCCCACCCAAGCACCTCCACCATCCAAACCACAATGTGTTTGTTGCCTCGCCCATACTTGGCGGCCAAGATCTACTTGATCAGTCTTCTTGTATGCTATGTGTTGATTTACATGTCTGCGGGCTATGCTGGCCCAGCGAAAGTGTCTGGGAAAAAGACGGTGGTGTTTTTGCAGTGTGTAGCGGTATCTGTGATGGCCGTTATGATGTGGCTCAACAAGAACCAGATGTAGACAAAGATGATGAGGAGAAAAACCCCAAAAAGGACAAAATCCACTTATTTCATCAAAAAAAAAAACAATGAAAAACTGAATTAATCAATGTAACCTGATGTATACCTTTAGAGCTCATGTACCCCAAAGTATACCTTAATCAATGTACACCCTGTTTCCGACCAAAGAACCTTTCGATGTAAGAAGGACTGAAGTCGCTCCGCTTGGAAATGTACTGTCTAACAGTAAACACCTTCAAGCTGGCAAGGTGGCCTTCGGTAATGAGGGAGTTGATCAAGTTGGGCTGCACTGTGAACAAGTTGCTAATCTCCCTCAAGATCTGGAACCGCTCGCTCAATTCGGGAATCTCCCACGAGTCTATTACCGATTGGTAACGGATGACATCCTGGGTCAATACTATTCCACCAGTGGAATTGACACTGAACTTTTTGAAGTGATCCAACAAGAGGTTCAATGTTATCATGCCCACCTTTATCGACACATTGATGAGGTTGTCGTTGTTGGTATTGGCCTTGAAGAGCGTGTGGCAGTGGATAAGGAAATCCGATATACTCTCGCACACCTCAGTGTAGTCTTGCACATCGTCAATGGTATCACAGAGGAAATCCTTTTTCTTTTGCTTCAGCAACAAGTAAGTGGACCGCTCAGTGAAGAGCTCCACCACGGTTTCGAGAATAAGGTTCAACGAAGTCTCACACCGTTGGACAAAGCTATTGGTCAAACTGATCATGCGGCCTCGCACTGCTGGGTTATTCACCGTGCAAGGCATGATCACCTTCTTTATGCATGACGATAGCAAGTATAAAACCTCGCTGGTCAAATTGAATATCTTCAAGTAATTCATGGCCGGATCCTGTGCATTCGTAGCATTGCTGAGCTCTACGCGAGCATTGTCATATGCCACCTCGAGCGCACTTCCAATATAGAGCCCACCGAAGTCAAAGATCAAAATCTCCATGATTTCCAATGCGTATTCGGGTGCTTTAGTGGGGTTGAGCTCCAATACTCGGGCTATGGCTTCGATAGCTATTTTGAGCACCACCTGTACGTTGCTGATCTTCAAAGAGGCCAGAGACTTTGTGGCTAGTGGTGATTCCGACGAGTCCCGCATAGATAAGCTTTCTGGGAAGCGCACTTTTATCACATCCTTAAACTTGTTAAGTCTTCTCTTGTCGACAAATAAGAATTTGCTTCGCTCCTGTGATTTGTCGTGGGTTCCCACTGCCGTCATGTTGAGAACAGCGACCTCGTTTTCGTGTTCCTGGAGCTTGGCCTCAAGATCCCTTCTCGTCAAGTACTTCTCGTTTGCACTGGTGAACTCGTGCGCTATGCCGTAGATGATATTCTCAAGCATATCTTTTTCTAGCTTGAAGTATGAGTCATCCGAGAGAAACTGGATGAACAAGTCGTAGTAACACTGATCAAGCGTGGACCCAATCTCGTTGTTGTCGTCGAAATCATTGGCCACGAAGAACTCCTTCATGTCCTTGGTAAAGTCGCCCACCAACACGAATAGCGCATGCAATACACGAACATGTGCCAACGAACCCGCCTGTTGTGAGTACAGTAATAGCGTGGCCACCTTGTTCTGGACAATTTGGGCGTATATCCTTTGTACCATCACCTTGAGTACCGGCACAAACTGCTCAAACACTTGTTTGATGATCCTGGCCTGGCCCTTGACAGAGATCTTGAGACGGTTTAACAAATGTTCCGTAACCTCGTCCTCAAAAATCAATGGCACCTGCTCATGAGGATCTGAGAGTTTCTTCCAGATCTCCTCGCTGTCTAGCACCGAGTATACGCCCTCTTGTTGCTCAGTCTCTTCGGGCAAGAACAAGTCACACTTGTTCATGAAGGCCAGCACCACACTATCACCTCCATTGAAGTCAAAGAGTACCTTGGCCACGCCACTCATTTCTTCGAAGTCGTTATCCTCAAACGCAATCTCAAACCGGTCCACAAGCTTCTGCTCCATCATTTCTCCGTACTTATCGATGGCAGCAGCACATTTGGTCACTTTAGGAAGGTTCCCAGTAAGAAGATTGATTTTCTTGGCAAGCACCATGAGACTATTAATAGTCTTGGCGCACTTCAGCCACAGCTCGGGGTCTCGGGACGTACGCAACTGCTCTAGTGGATGATACTTCTCCTTGGTGTAGAACCCATGGTAACTGCGGATCAAGAAGATGGTCTCGGTGGACCTATCTCTGGACTTGGTAATTTTGTTCAATGACTGGTTCAATGGGTCGATTTTTTCCGTGATGCTGGAGATCTCCACATCGAGGTGGTTGAATTTGGACACGATATCCTCCACCTGCGACGAAAGCTGAAGCACGTTCTTACTATGGCTAAGCTCAAACTCCTCCACACTCTTGGAGGCCCGCTCGTTCTGCGTCTGGGCCTCGTCGGCCAATTGCTTCAAGTGCCGTAACGTGGACTCAAATGTCCGGATGTACGGCTTGGGGTCCAAGTACTCGAGATTATTGACCTCTGCTCCTTTGAGGATGTGGTCCTTGCTTAACTCCTCAATGAAGTCGTGTGGCGAGAGCCCGCTGAGAAAATCATCTATAGATAGTAGCTTTCGTATATCATCCTCCAAGTCGTAAATGACAAAGCTCATGGCCTCAGTGTAGAGCGACTTGTTGTTCCGAGATATCGCACTATCCACTTCGCACCGTTCTATACAAGCCGGTCAAGAGTGGGTGAGAGTGGACTTGGAATAGAGTATAGACTATAAAGTAAATTATGAGAAAGAGTAGACTATAAACCAGATTATCAGCTTTAAGTACGGTATTGCGTAGACTATATTATAGTATAAAGTATAGTTCGCCTAGCCCATAAACTGTCGATTAGAGTATAGGGTATAGGCTAGACTATACTAGAATGTAGAGGTTAAAGTAGAGTAGACGTTTGAGTGTAGACTACTATAGATATTACATAGCATATAGAGCAAGCTAGAGAGTAGTATAGACTACAGGGTACACTATAGACTAGGTTGTAGATGTAGAGTACAGTATAATGTATAACTACTGAGATTGTCGCCTTGGAGTAGAGCATGGAAATTTGAGTCGACTGGATTATAGGGCATAGAGTAGTATAGTGTAGACTAGGCAGGGATACTATATCATAAGTCAGCTTAAAGAATAATACTTGAGAGATTATGGGTACCAGGCAGATCAACCGCACTACATGTTGTCAAGAAGACCTATATTATGTTATATCATATACATGAGTAACTCAATCTTAAGCAGCAACCTTGAAAGTGGTGTGACACTTACCACAGTATTGTCTGTCCTTGTGGTGAGCCATGAACACACCAGCACCACATGTTGGGCACTCTCTTCTCAATCTCTCGACCTTTCCATCGTCGTCGATCTTGTAGTAGGTCAAGACAGCCAACTTGTTCTTTCTGTGCTTGTGCTTGATCTTCTTTGGGGTGGTGTAGACCTTCTTCTTTCTCTTTCTACCACCACCTCTCAATCTAAGCACCAAGTGAAGAGTGGACTCCTTCTGGATGTTGTAGTCAGACAAGGTTCTGCCGTCCTCCAACTGCTTACCAGCGAAGATCAATCTTTGTTGGTCAGGTGGAATTCCTTCCTTGTCTTGGATCTTGGACTTGACATTGTCGATGGTGTCGGAAGACTCAACCTCAAGGGTGATGGTCTTACCGGTTAAGGTCTTGACAAAGATTTGCATAATGGCTCGTCTGCAAAAAAAGTGCTTCTTTCTTACCAATAGGTGAGGAGAAAAGATTTGGAAAAAATCGCGCGCACTCATGAGGTGGTTTGGTGGATATAGTCTGCGCACGACCTTACGCATCGTTAGGGCTCGAGCCCTAATTATGGGTATCGTTGTGTTTAGTGAAGTTACTGGCATACCCAATGGTATTCAAAAGTTTGCATAACGTAAGTTTTGTATTGAATGGAATAAATCTGATGTTTATATTGTTTTGCTTTGTTCGTGCTTCATATTTGTTTCATGGTACTCACTATGGGTGCAACTAATCATAAGCACCCTGTGTACTGGTGCTAAGTCACTGGTATAATGGGAGTATGCCCTTTGTGGACTCTAGGCCGCAAACACCCGCATGCCTACACCTATAGCAGGAGATCACTCTCGAAACAATTCAAGCCTTGATTTCTTCTCCATGTCTCGATTAGGCGATAAGGTTTTGCGAAACCGTCAGCTCCTCTATGGAGATGACTCTTACACCTCGCATCCCACATATCGAATACCTGGATACCACAGGCACCACCGCGACTCGGATCCCAATCACAACGCCACATGCACCCGAAGTTTTCTTCGACGTCTTTTTTGCCTAACCCAAAATTAGTAGGGCATCGTTAAGTAAATACTAAAAGACCCAGAATTGACTCATAGCGGGATCCTAGTGCTATATCCTAGTACTGGAACCTAGTACCAATCGTCATCGGAGTCCTCGGCATCTTTCTGGTGGGCAGAGGGCCGGGTAAAGTTAATGGTCTTACGTTGAATGGCTCCGCACAGTAATAGTTTTGTCTCCAACGAGTCCACCGAAACGGTGTCCTTGCCTATACCCTCGAAGCCCACTATACGGGCCACTTCCTGGCCGTTCCTGTAGATGAGCACGAAGGGAAGCACTTTGATCTGAAGCTTGGACACAAGAAACGGAGCCTTTTCAGCGGCAATACACACCACGTTAAGGGCCAAGTGTTTTTCTGCTATCACGTCGAGCACCTTGTTCATGGCAATACATCTCTGGAAGGTGGGCTGGTAGAAGTGCACCAAGGCGTATTCGGACCGGGTCACCAAATTCATAAGTTCTTTTTCGTCCTCCGTAAACGTCACACGCCCCACAGCATCGCCCATGATATGGGACGCCCGATCGATGCTGGAGATCTCTTTTTTCAACTGCTGGAGCCGGTCTTCCTTGTACCGCGTAGACAACTCGTCCTCATTCTCCAACAGCTCTAGCAACTCCAGCAAAGATTCAGAGTCGGATTCGCCGTCGGTAGCTTTAAGGTCGTGGTTAATAGCCTCGGCCCTCTTGCCCTCCTGGTACTTTTCCACGTACTTATCCACGTCGCTCATGCTCTGAAAGTCGATCTGGAATACCAACGCGCGTGAGTAAAAACGCGCTCCAGGCTCAGTAGGTGTAGCTCAATAAGTATACGGATTCATAATAAATTCAGGAACTTCACAAAATTCAGTATTATTCTTTTGCGGGTCTTTATAACTTGCCAAATCCCAATTTAATCCCGTTCTCCTATTCTCCTTTCCCCTTTTTCCTCTAAGTCTGCTCCTCTTGAAGCATCTGGAGAATGCTGCTCACATTGGTGATGTTGGCCCGGACTACCAGCTTATAGTCATCCGACAGACCTGTATTGGATGCCATTAGGGAAATGGACCGGTCTAGATTCCCTTGGATTTGTCTCAATGTGGCGAGAATCATCTCGAGCTCCAAAAGCACGGTTTCCTGGTGTTTAGAGAAGCTCATGGGGAAGTACGTAGTGCGCACCCTCGTTATTTACTACTCTTACTCTCTCCCTCACGCTCTTTAAATACACAACGCTCACCCCAGACTACTACCCCAATATACATGCAATACGACGTATTATATGACTATGCTAAATATGAATGCTAGTTAGCCATGGTAGACAGGCTAACTGACACGGGTCTTATTGACCGGTGGAATTGGCTAGTGGTAGTAACCATAAATGGTACTGACGGACTGACCAATTTGACCAAAGTGACCAAAATTAAAGCGATCCGTGGAACTGGTGAAACACACTGGTGGTTCCCACTGCGAGCTAGCTGACACTTTTTCGTGCGGCAGCCCTTGCAGCCTCAAGTCCGGCGCGGTACTTCTTCCGGTCAAGCTCCTTCTCCTTGATAGACTCAAAGAGCAAGTTGCGGAGCTGGTTGTTCTCGTGGATCAACTCGATCTTGATGCGCTCGTTCTCGTTGAACTTTCCAAGCAAGTAGTTGAACTCCTTGCATAACTTCAAGTACGTGCCTTTGAGGACCGTGAACGTGGCCACGAGTCGGCTGGTACTGGCCATGGACAGCTTGATCTCCAGCAATGTAGCTGGGTTGATGGACTCCGTGCTGGTGCTTTTGGTGGGCGCTTTTGAAGCCTCATTGACCGCTTCTTCGGACGAAACACTTTCGGAAGGTTCTATGGCGTCGAATAAGTTGGCGTACGGTGATGTATCTGCAGAAGAAGCAGAGAATTCCGTGGGGTTTTCTGTCTTGGCTTCGTCAAATGCACTTTCGAATACACTTTCGAACGCATCAAAAGTGTTCTCTGAAATGCCTGAATCTGGACCAGAAACATCTAAACCGTCTTTTGAGGCATCTGAAACATTTTTTGAAACACCTGAAACACCTGGAACACCTGAAACACCTGAAACACCTGGAACACTTGGAACACTTGGAACACCCGAAACAATGGCCGTATCACATGACGCAATGGCTGTTTCTAACTCCATGTTCAAACACCCCGGCTGGAAAAAGTTCTCTGTTTCCAGCATGAATTTGTCGAGCTCCGAAAAATCATTGCACTCGAGCTTGACCTTTTTGCATGCAGGCCCCTCTTCCTGGCCCGGATGGGTTACTGGAGAGGCATTGGCCATGACTTTTATGTATGGGTCTTGGTGGTTGGTATGAGTGGTTTAAGAGAGCGAATATTTCCAGCACTCGGTAAGTGTATGCTAAGAATTCAATTTATGGAAGGTGTGTTAAATGCTGGGAATGACGTGATTTGTATGCTAGGAATGACTTGTTTAATATGCTAAGGAAAAAAATGCAATGGTTAAATGCTGGGTTCGGGTGCCAAAAATGGCGGAGGAGTAGAGATCGGAATAGAACGATGAGGCATCGCTGGAGATGAGGTGCGTGCACCACGTGAGACGCTAATGTATGCGCGCGTTGGATTCTAGCTCTATTATATATATACCCATAAGGACCTGGTCCTCTGTATGCAAGTAATGGCCAAAAAAGTAGTCGGCCAAACAGTAGACACCCAGTTGGGCCAACTACGGCCAAGTATCGATGCCAAACTCAGATTCGCCCGGCCTGTAATAAATATGTGAAATGAAAGTCTGTGGTTTCCGTACCAGCTTCTAATGCGTATTGTAGTGATCCATGGAGTCAAGCCCCGGCATGGGAATTCAAATGCAGAGGTTTCACTTTCTGGGCCAAAAATTCAACCGGCTAACCTCCGTCAACACTGACGAAGTCTTTTCCGTCATGTCGCTGACAAGCTCGTGGGTCTTGTCATTAACCTCGTCCAATTCCTTCATGATGGTGCTACCCACGTCTTTCACCAAGACTCCAGACTCGTCCCACTTCTGCGTCAAGGTCTGCAAAACAGACTCGAAGCCCTTCTTGCCAATCAGGGCGTTCTGGCCAAACCGCTCCACCGACCACTCTTCTAGCTTGTTGCAGATACCCTTGAAGCTCAGGAAAGCGGTGAACTCGGCCTCTTGAATGAACTGTGTGCGGAAGTTGTCCATGTTTGGGTCCGGCTTGTATGTGACGGTCTCCTTGACCAGGAGTAAGTTGCACATGGTCATATTGGCCGACTTCATGACCAAAGTACGATTGACCAAGTCGACCTCGCTTAGCTCCCGCACAAAAGAGTATTCATCGCCTCCAACAATAGCCCGGAGCCACCGAGGAATGGGCTGTTTGCATGCTATTAACCGTTCGGTCTTCATGATCTTGGTGTCCGGGTCGATGTGACGATTAAGGATATCCACGCTTACCACATGGGCAGCCAATTCGTTGGGGTATTTTTGCCAATTGGCAGCGGTCACCTGTTCCCAGGAATAGTTGAAGAAGTGCTGGCTTTCAAAGATCTTCATGGTGTGAATGGTGAGGAAGAAGATGTAGTAAACAGGATGATAGGGAAGGCTCATTTTTTCCATCTGTTTCGCTCTCGTGAGCCTAACGCACCCTGCCTCTCCCGGGGCGGAAAAAGAAACGACCATGAAGTCACCGCGCGGCTTTCCACGGTTAACCTCGGACCATTATTGAGTGTGAACCATTTTTAAGTGTGGGCCATTTTTAAGTGTGGACCATTTTTAAGTGTGGACCATTTTTAAGTGTGGACCATTTTTAAGTGTGGACCATTTTTAAGTCTGGGCAGGAAGGTACAGAACTTTACTCTGCAACATGTAAAACTTCTATTGTTATTCTATTGTTTCTATAAATGTGTGGTAGTGGTATTCTCTACTGCATAGGCACTTTACTACTCACCTAGACTGCTTACCTAGATTGAATGTACTAAAACGTGAGCCTACGACTTATTGAAGATTTTCGAAAATTGAAAGGAATATGCATGAATACTACTTATGACTAAAATAGGCACTCTTACTACTGACCTAGTGACCCTTCATACTGACATCTTGTGTTTATTTCTGCTGACACATCTCAGGCACTATTCACTAGACTTATGGCTACTACTCACTATTAATCACTATCACTCGTTAGTACTGGATACTTGCCATAAAGACTACTCGTGATTACATGTTTTCCTATACTTACTGACTATAACTTATAATACCATGACTTATGACTTTTTAATACTGCCCATGATTCACTGGCCATTCCTATGGCTATAACCTACTACTTCAAATGTGATGACTATAAAAGACTAACTCCAAACTGCTAGCCACTCTCTTGACTTTTCTAGAACTTAAGAGTTTTTCTTACTGACTTTGGTAATTATATGGTGCTGCGTGATCGCACCTATTACCCCTGAGCTTCAATAAAGAGGCAAGCAGATCAGGGTGGGACATTTAGACTACAGAGAGATATAAAAATCCAAAGCTACATAGCGAGTCATATTTATGGATGATTAAAAAATTCGAGAGCTAGAGTCCCATTGAGATATAGAGTACGAGACACGACACCTCCATAATGGTACTGTTAGATTCTGGTAAGGTAGGAACGAGCCAATTACTATATTTTTGGCGTAAATCTAACTCATTGTCTAATTTCTATTCATCGCTAGACGTAACTATTGTAAATCCTGGTGATATTCGTTTCTAGTCCTCTTAACTCCTGGAAGATCTTGACTAGTGTTGGGGGTTTTTCGCATAAATCTGAGAAAACGCATTTTGGGTGCAAATCTCTAGGGTCACTCAAAAATTGGATTTCATTCTTTTGAAATACTTGAGAGCAGTGTTAGAGAACTCGTACTCTTCTCTTTAGGAACCCCTAGAAAAATCACTAAATAAAAATTAACGGCAGTACTGCATATAGACATTCATGACCTACATCTACTGCTACACCTTCGACTACTGCATGTCCTTTAACCACTTCGGACATATCGAATATATCAAGCATCCCATCCAAATAAACCCACAACTAGAACCAATTTTCTCAAGATATTTATCTCCTAAGTGTTGGTCATAGAGTCTAGAACGCACGCATTAGTAAAGCAGCGCACCCGTGCATCCGCGCAGACCTTATAAACTTCCCTTCGCCTTTCGGTGCCACTTTCAACCCCACCATGCTAAGAAACTTCTCGTCAAACTGCAGCTTCTTCAAAAGGGGCCTTTCCAAATCCGTGCTGAGATTTGCGGAATCCACCACCGCCGCCCAGCCGCAATACAAAACATCGGTGCTTTCAAATGGCCTAACGGTGGCCAGTGAAGTCATGCCAGGCACCAAAACCGCCACAGTGGGCATGTGGATCAATGCCGGCTCCAGAGCAGATAGCGCCTTCAGTAGTGGAACGGCTCATTTCTTGGAGCATTTGGCCTTCAAGGGAACCTCCAAGAGGTCACAGTACTCATTGGAACTAGAGATCGAGAACCTAGGCTCTCAGATTAACGCCTACACGTCCCGGGAAAACACGGTGTACTTTACTAAATGCTTGGCACGGGACTTGGAGCAAAACGTCGACATTTTAAGTGATTTGCTTACGAAGTCCAAGCTCGAGACCTCGGCTATTGAGAAGGAGCGGGCGGTCATTTTACAGGAGAGTGACGAGGTCGACAAGATGTTCGATGAAGTTGTGTTTGACCATCTCCACGAAATCGCCTTCAAAGACCAGGACTTAGGCCGCACCATTTTAGGTCCGAGGGAAAAGATCAGAACCATCAGCAGGGACGACTTGGTCAACTATATCAGCAAAAACTACAAAGGTGATCGCATGGCTTTGATTGGTGTGGGATGTGTGGACCACCAGGAGCTAGTCCACAACGCCGAAAAGTACTTTGGCCACATCAAGATCAGCAAGGTTCCTTTCAAGCAGCATGGAGATGATCTCCCCATTTTCTATGGTGCCGAGAGGCGAATCCAAGACAATTCCTTGCCCATTACGCATGTTGCTTTGGCTGTGGAGGGTGTTAGCTGGTCGGCCCCAGATTTCTTTACGTCATCAGTGGCCAATGGCATAATTGGATCGTGGGACCGGTCCATTGGACTTGGAAGCGACTCGCCCTCGCCTCTTACGGTGACTGCGGCAATGGGCGGCCCTCACAACTCGCCAATTGTCAACTCATACATGGCATACACCACCTCGTATGCCGATACAGGCTTGATGGGTGTCTACTTCACTGCTGATAGCAACAGCGACATGTCGCTTTTTGTGGATGCCACCATGCGTGAGTGGGCCAGATTGAAGAATGGGGATATCTCGGTGGAGGAGGTTGAAAGGGCAAAGGCACAATTGAAAGCCTCCCTTGTGTTGGCTCTTGACGACTCCACAGCCATTGCCGAAGATATCGGAAGACAACTTGTGAATACCGGGTTCCGGTTATCGCCGGAAGATGTTTTCGAAAGAGTCGAAAGCATCACCAAGGACGATGTCGTGGCCTGGGCAAATTACCGGTTGAAAGACAAGCCCATCTCCATGGTGGCATTGGGCAACTGCACCACGTTGCCATCCCACGAGGAACTCACGAAAGCCATGTCCCTTTAATATAGAGTCTATTAGAATATAAACTACATTTACCTGTCTCTTAAATTTATAGCACATTAGAATATATCTTACATTTATTTGACTCGAATGCAAAGATTACGAGCCTTCCTCGTTCATAACATCCACTTCCGTCTCGCCATCCTCATCATCGGACTGATCGTCTATCTTAAGCACCGGCTCTGATGGGATCCGCTTCATGACCTCGGGTGGGGCGAAAAGCTTTCCTATATTGGAGATCCACCGGTTCCGCTTCTCCAACAACGACCTCAAGCCACTGTTGGCTGCCTGTTGTTGAGCGGTGTTCACGGGCTCCTGTGCTGACTTCTTCTTCTTACTCTTTCCTTTCAATCTCTTCACGTATGCTTGGTCCACCTGCTTGTCTAGGTCCTCCAAGATGGTGCAATATTCCTGATAAGCCAACTGCTCCTCCAAGATCGGGAGCAACGCCTTCTTTCTCTTTCTGTTGCGCACAACTGCGCCCTTCAACTCTTCTTGGAGGGACCTCAACTCTGCACACACCTCGTCATCTTCTCTGTTGGCGATCCACTCATCAGAGTCTATGATAGACCCCTTTTTGGGCTTATTCTCATCTGAATCCAGCAAATTCATGAATATGCCAATGTACTTGAGCTCTCGTTTGAGCCGCTCCTCCATGGAGTAAAAGTCATTGTCTTCGGAGAGAACCTTGTAGACATCACCAGAATCTAGCTGGCTGGCCGAGTCCTCGCCGAACAATTTGTCTGTTATTCCGGACTCCTCCTCTTTGACAAGGTCAGATGGCTCTTCCTTTTCGTTCTCTCCCTTTTCATTCTCATCCTTTTCATTAATCTCATGAATGCTCAAGACTGCCGATAACAATCGGCTGGAGAGTGGACCACACGACACGTCTTCCGTCAAAAGCTTTTCGTCGGTCAAATCCGATAGTGTTCCTTTTGGTTTGAAAGACTCCAAAGGCGGCCTCTGGAACGATGGCGAGCTGAGTTTGGAGCCCAAACTGGCATCTTCCTCACCCCAGGCTTCGGAGTAGAGTGGGCCAAGTTTAGGGATCAAGTATGGCGTCACGGAAGGGTCGTAGTTTTTCTCGAGTCCAGGAGGCACCACAAACTTCTCATTGACGAAATCAATGTCGTCGCTGACAAACGGCCGGAAGTACGACTCGATGTACGACTGGTATGTGGTGAATTGGACCTGGTTTGTGGGAGCCTTTGTCTTGGAGAAATCCGTATTGGGGATCACGCCCGGGAGCATGCTTTTGAGGTCCTTGGAAGGGTATGAGGCCACTCCATACTTCTTCTTCAAGTACTCCACGCCTTGGGTTTCCAAGCCATTGTTTTCTTCGGAAAATAAGCCCAAATCACTGATGGCACTGGCTGATAACGACTGTGAACATACAAACTCTGAGTGGGGGTTTTTAAGCCGCGTGTCGTTGTCCTGGGTATACGAGCCAGTCTGTTCGGGAGGAACAGGGTCATATTTGGAGTTAAGCTCCTGCACCTCTTCCTGCTTGACCTCTTGCGTCAGCACTTGCTCTTCCACTGTAGCTTTATCTGCATCGGACTCCTCTGCTTCTAGCGTCGAGACCTTCCGTCGCTTTGCAAGCGGAAGCGATTCTTCCTCCAACTCTCGGTGCTTCCCATTGGCTGTAGTGGAACCATTGACATCTTCTAGCTCGGTCTGCTCTGGTCTTTTTTCTTCCTCCATTTCGACATCTGCCGGTTCCTCAGCAGCTGACTCGGGGATCTGCTGGCTCTTGAGCCTAGCTTCCACGCTCAGGAGTAGGACCTGGTCTTTTTCTGCTGCAGCATTCAAGCTCTTGGAGAGCTTGTTTAAGAGCTTGGTGACATTCTGTAGCGTATTAAGGTTGGGGATCTCCCGGATGGCGTCTCCATCTAGTAAGCCCACGGAGGAGTCGTACTTGAGTCTCAACTCATCTATAATGTCGTCTAAGATTGTAGACGCTGAGTGCATGACCATGGTTGAATGCGGGGCCTATGCAGTATACCTATTAGAGCTTTTAAAGTATAAGAACCTTAAATTAGGGCTTTTTTGGTGATGGGGCCCGTATGACTTGCTCAGCTAGTGCTTCTACTCGATACACATGAGCTTCTCTCACATGTCCATGCGCGTGGTGCACGGGTGTCTGCAGCCATAGACTTATCTAATACACCCTAAAATATACTCTAAGCACTAATATTTGGGCTGCATTTATTTTTATATACATGTCTATGGGGTCAAGGTGTTCATGTACTCTTGGTCCTTTCTTCTCTTCACTTCCTCCACATACTTCCTCACAATGTGGTGTCTCTTGATGGGTGCATCCTCAGGCCTCTTCCAGGCGTCTGGAAACTGGGCCTTGGGCTTGACCGGCTTGGAATGACGCGTGTCGATAGCCAACTCGTCAAAGGTATTTTTGGAAAGGTCTTTGGACTCATTTAATAGCGTGTTGAAGGTTTCAACCAACCAGCGTGCATTCTGCGCCGACTGTTCGTACCGGTCCGTGGAGAACCGGAACGTCTTGGTGTTGTGGTTGAACTTGTTGCCGGCCAAAAGCATGAACTTCTTGGCCTGCTGCTCGTTAAGCTTCAAGTTCTTCAAGTGCACCAGCAACGACACTTTTCTGTTGAGACTGTTGGACTCGTCCGTGAAGTCGGTGTTGAATGTGAGTCTGATGGGAGACTGTGTGGCAGGACTGGGTTTATATTCCTGACGGAACTTGGCCAAAAGAGGGAGTTCGTAGGCACTGATACGGTGGATCTGCTCGATTTTCCTTCTTTCATGGGGCGTTTGGCCGCGGTCAAAAACCCGGATGTTACTCAACTTGGGCGGAAGACCTCTGTCTTTGAAAGGAGTATTGCTCATGACTCTCTCCTTGAAGTTGTCGAGTTCGTAGCCGTACGACAAGCTGGGCTTCTTGGACTTCAAGTCGGCAAATGTCGATAAGATGGCGTTTCTCTCGTCGTCGTTGGGGACGTACTTTTCTCCCAATGCGGCCTTTCTCAACTCGTGCAACTCGAAGATGCGGTCGGCGGGCAAGCCCTCCCATTTATGGGGGTTCAAGTATAAGGGCTTTGCATCGGAAGAAACACATCTGAAGAGGGTCCTGGCCACCAAAGTCTTGGGGCTGGCTAGCTGGCGACTCAACATGGTTCCTGGTGAGTATAGGAAGTGAGTTGAGAAAAAATTCTAAATGCTGAGTGGTACTGCACACTGACACCCTACTCCAGACCACCAGGCAAGTAACAGTTTTCGGGGGCTGAAGACTTTGCCTTTGACTGATGTCTACAAACGGACCAGCAGAGAGGTTTAATGTAGTATGTGTGTTTTTATAGAGGCTGATATGACCCTGGAGTGTGGATTGTGGTCTGTAGTGTGTAGTGTGTAGTGTAGTATGTAGTGACTTGTGTGTGTAGTGAATGTCCAGTGTTTGTAGTGTAATTTTTGATAGATCCATGGAATATAAGCACACACTGTATAAGTCGACACATAAACCCACCCATCTTATTCTAACCTTTCGCTGGATCGAATCAAGTTCGATTTACAGTATTGAGTTTGAGCCAGTGTTTATGCGGGAACGGTCTATATAAGCAGCTCAATTTCCCTGAAGAAACCACAACTACAAAAGAATTCAGTGGTACTAGAGTTAATAAAATGCTTTTATTTGTAAAAGTTGATCTTGTGGTGGTCAGCAATGCTGAAAAAATGCAATAGAACAATTCTGGCTCTAGAAGTTGGTTTTGTAGATACAAGCAAGTGACTTCTGATGAAGAAAAACCAGGAATTCGGCCTTTAAGGGAGTCTTCAGGTACTCTGTTCTCCTGAAACACCTTCAAAAAAATCTGTATTGGGTTGTACTGATAGGATAAGGATACTGGGAGTAGTGATGTAGAGACGTTGAGTTCTATAAGACTGTAGACTAGTACAACAGTATATAGTGGTACATATTAGATGGTAGCGAAAGTGATGATAATAATAATTGGCATATTTCAGGATATGGTAGCATATCTACTATGGAGTCATATTGGTACTATGGAGTACTATGGGCTGTTACACCCTTGTTTGCACGTTTAATACCTATTCGTTACTATTTCATTGATGACTGCTTATGAGGAATCTGAACTGCTTGTGCAGGTTTTGAAGAGAAAACGTGACATGGAAAAACTCTTGACCAGTCAATAGTGGTAATTTTCTCGCTCAACGACGTCTTGCAATGACCTTTTTTAAAATCCTATTGCGTCGGCTTCAAAATACCTCCATGGGTAGAGCACTGGCTGTAGTGGATCTAGTAGATTTAATGTTAAAGTATTGATATGGTGTATAACACTGAGTCCTTTTGCTATATTCCAAATACTAGGTATCAGGCCCTGGATACTAGGATATATACTAAACACCTGAATACAGATACTAGACACTAAGTCTCAGCATACAGACACTAGAACATATACTATAAAGTGGATGTTTAATAAAGTGTCACTGTTATAACGGACTTTAAGTATATTACTAGTTTGATAATCCAGTGTATAGTAGTCTATAGTGATGTAGTGTAGTGTAGTAGTTTACCAGTAGTAGTAGGTATAGGAGCTTTAGAGTAGTTTTAGTTGTGATGTTATGATACCAATAGCTCCAGAGTAGTATAAAAATCGTTATAGTGCGTCATGAGTGCCGAGGGTCTGAAGTCAGATCTAAAATTCTTGGGTAATCATTTTGAATTGATTATTTGGTGATTAAGTAAAAAATTGTGTTGATAGACTCATTTGGCTGGAATAATACCCACCGGTTGGTCTTATCGAATTAACATCTGGTGTCATAAATCAACAGTTTCAGAAGCTTGTGTACCAAGTGTACCGACTATTGAGATAACAGCAGTATATACTGTCTACATCTTCTATGAAAGTGGTGTCTATAAAGAAGTACCTAAGCTCTAGTATATGGCGTTTGGTCTAGTATGTAGTCTCTGGTGTTTCAAAGTAAATACCATCTACCATCTACCAACTACTATAGATATTCTGGCTATGAAATCCAAGACACTTTAGTCTGAGATTCTTGCTATGCGAAGGCTTTTTGCATTAAGTCAAGTTTTTGAGGTATTTCTTTCTCTGTACTACACCTGGGCTACAACCACTCACTTCTCACTACTAAGACCTTTAACAAGCCTAGCAAATGTACTCTCTACTCCAGTCTCTAAGCTAGCATCTGGTCTAACTCCTGTCTGGTGTATGGCACAGCATCTGAGATTCACCATTGAACTGGTGACAGTATCTGTCATATAGTATAGGTTTCGTTTCAACTATATAGTGACATATGTAGTAGTATTGTGTTTGGATTCAGTTGATATCTTGAACCTGACAAACTGTATACCTGCAGTTCTGGAATGTGCCTGAGATGTCTATGTTATATCGTTCAGTATCTAGTCTGTGCCAGCCTCCATTAACTGCCCTCAAGTATAAATCTAGTCTTTCGCCTTGTGTTAGTCCCATGTGATACCCTTTGTAGGATCTAGTGCCTATTTTAGCGTATAGCCTAACCTAACCTATTTCTGGCTATAACATTCATTCATCGTCAGAATCGTCAGTCTCTTGATCGCTTTCTTTTTTGAACATATTCTCCGAGCCTACGACCTCAACCCTCAATCTCTTGGGGCTCCTTCCAGCTTCTTTCTTGACTTCTCCGTCATTAATTTCTTCCTTAACTTTTTCCTTCTCATTTTCCTTCTCGTCCTCCTTAAAAGATCTCTTTTCTTTTTTGGGTGCAAAAAACAGCATGATGGAAGTTTGCTTCACCTTCTCCTCCTTTGTCACCTCCACTCCCTTGTTTTGGGGATTCCCCACCAATTTTCCCACCGTGTGCCAAGAAAGCCCATCATATACTGGATTCTTGGTGGCTTTAAGACAATCTTCGATCAATGAAGATTTATCGAGCTCCTCGTTTCCAAGCCACTCAAACCATGCCTTTGAATTGGGCTCTATGAAAAGCGGTTTTCTTGTATGAAGCCACAGTAGATCGTTGGACCCTTCGCCCAGTGCAGGCCCTGTAACTATAGAAAACGACGAGAAGTACTTCATGCCGTCCACCATCTCCGTGTCGTTGTAATTGGTGTTGTGGGAGAAAAGCCCCGCCAAGTACATCACAGGGCTCTTGTCCAGGTACACAAAGTACGGCGTCTTGCCGTGTCTACTATCTAGCCACTCAAAGTATCCCTGTATAGGCACCACACAACGGCGGTGTTTTAAGGGCAAGTCCCAGACAGATTTGTCCTGGGATAACGTCTCTTTGCGGCAATTGAAGTATTTGGCCTGGTGGCGTTGGATTTCCCGGGAGTACTCGGAGCCGGTTTGAGCACCTCTTTTTACCGGCAGAGAGTCATTTTTCTTGGCCCATTCTGGGAGCAACCCAAAGCTCAGCGGCTCAATATTGTACTTGTAGTCGTACTTGTCCGTTTGGTCCAAATATACGATGACCCCCTTGCTAGTGGGCGGGATGTTATATGAGGGAGTATAGTTGTAGTCCACCACATTGATCTGGATGGTGGCCGAGTGTCCGTATACATGGGAGGATGTTTCGTAGGTCAGACCCGCGCTTTGCTCAAGAAAGGTCTCCAGTCCTGGGTTGAACACACTTTCATTTAGTGCTTGCGGTATATGGTCAATTGCCTATGGTTAGTGGGATCGTGGTCAGAGACCCATCTGCTCAACATACCATTCCCATAGCGTACCTTCCACACATGAGTGCTGGTTAGAAGTAGTAGAAATAGAAGTAGAGGTAGTAGCGAAAGTATAAGAGTTGGTAGAAGTAGTGGAAGAAGAAGTAGTAGTAGGAGGAGTGTTAGTATATCTCTATGTGCGCGATCTAGATGTTGCAGCGCAGCAGCCTGCACTCAATCGAAGAACCCGTGGAAGAAGCCTCTAAAGTGGAACTCCGAGCCTACCTTATCGATCAAAGATACATCGGAGTCGTCCAACTCAAATTCATAGACAGCCAACGCCTCGCGTTGACGCTCCACCTGCGAAGACGTGGTCACTGGCAAAAGACCCTTCTCGATGGTGTAGCGCAACAAGATCTGTGCCTCAGTTCTGCCGTACTTCTGGGCCAATTGAGGCAACACCTTCGTCAATGGATGGTCCTCAATCACCTTCTCATCCTTGACAATCCTGAAAAGGGGCGACAAGGGGCCGTACGCCTCCACCAAAATATTATGTTCACGGCAGAAGTCAATGATCCCCGCACTTTGGTTCTGCAAGTACGGGTGAAACTCGATCTGGTTGATCTGGGGGTAAAACTCGGGGTCACCCTTGGCCACGTCAAAAGTGGTCTGCAAGTGCTCAATTGCAAAGTTCGAGACCCCGATGTACCTGACCTTGCCCAGCTTCTTGGCCTCTATGATGTCGGCCCAAACGGTGTCAAGTGTTTGGCCATGGGAGTAGTCCTTGTTGAAAAAGGGGAAGTGGATCAAAAACGAATCGATGTAGTCCACGCCCAATTCGGCCAAGGCCGCGTCCACGGCCTCCGCCCCCGACTTGTGGAGCGCGTGTTTCACCTCGACGCCAGGGTTGTACTTGGTGCAGATAAACAAATCCTCCCTCCGCACATCGGTCAATCTGAGGGCCTCGGCAATTTCCGGGTGCGTGGTATAGATCTCTGCAGTGTCGAGATGCCTGAATCCGGTTTTGATACTGGATGTCAAGTTGTCCACCAATTCCGTCACCAACACATCTTTTTGGGACGGGTCCCTTGCCTTTTTGATCTTTTGCCACTTGGTGCCGGAGCCAGTGCCGATGCGAACGGGCTGGCCTGACTTGGTGGTCAATTGCGGGGTGTTGAATGTCTTGGCTGTGGACATGTTAGGTTCCGGTTTAGGATGAGAGGGGGATGTGGCTTGAGAGGTGCTGGGGATCCCTTTAGTATTTACGGAGTACGCATGTTGAGTGCTTGTGCATATGAGCTGCATGACGTGAACGCTGCCACATTTTTGGAGCCACACGCATAAGATGGTTTTGCGCTCCTCCGAGACCTTGGATCTGCAGGTCCTGGCTATATGATGACTAATCGGGGTTTACGATAATTTGGGACTTCGCTAATGTTTTTTGTTTCAGAGAAGAGATCCCAGGCACCACGTCATCGTCCTCATCCTCGTCATCGTACTCGTTCCAACTAGTCTCCACAGTCTCACGTACCCTCTTGATGTACTGAGACCGGTGTTCCTTATAGAGATTAGCAGCCTCCACATTTGCCGGCGACAGAATGTTGGGGTCATTGAGAAGCGACTGGATCGACGTCAAAATGCTCGATACGTCGTAAGTCGGAGACCACCGGTTCTGCAAGATATCTAGGCACAACTCCCCACTAGCGTATACGTTTGGGTGAAACATCTCACTCAAGAACTTCACCAGTGGCGGCTTGTTGGGGTACTGCTCGTCGAACTGCAAACCCAAGCGGAAAGTGCCGTCTTCGAAGGGCGTATCGCTTGGTCCAATAATGACGGCACGCGCATACATATACTCACTACAGGAACTGATACTTTCTGTCAAAGGGTAAAACAGAATTGATTTACTTAATATAAACATATTTCTCAAAAATGTTCATGAATCTCTTTTTAAAATTTTCCACTTTGTAAAAGGGTGGTTGGTGTAGTGGCTAGCATTAATGCCTTCCAAGCATTAGACATGGGTTCGATTCCCGTACCACTCAATTTTTTTGTATTCCTTTCTTGTTATTCTATTTTAACCAACATGTTATTGTATTTTCAACTTAAAGTATCTTTTCCTGTGTTTATTAAAATTAGTGAAATGAATACTCTGAAATGAACTCTTCTTTTAAAAAGGGTACCGTGCCTTGCGTCGTCTCTCCCGCCTCAAATACTCCTGTGTCCGGGAGTACGCACCTCTCTTGATAATGATTTGGATGATGTCTCTGGAAAAGGACGGGAAGTAGATCTTGGCATAATCAAACACCCGGTTGATCATATCCTGGCGCTGTCTGCGTGGTGTTCCTCGGCACCATGTTCCATGGCCAATCCGAAACCCACATAACTGGTCAAACATGGCTACCACTGCAGTCTCGATATCCTTGACCAAATTCACCTTGTACTTTTGCAATCCCAAGATAAGAGCCAATTGACCCAAAGTCAAACGGGAATCATACCTCTTAATGATGACGTGGTGCCTCGATCCGACGGAAGTGATCAAAACTTCCGAGTGTGATGGGATCACTTTGGATGACCGATACTTGGAATTTTTCTTCATGGAACTGAGGGTTTGCAAGGTGTGAAAGATGGGAAGCTTGTATTCTTTGCCGGGGCCACTTTGTTCCAAGACCTGGAGAAACTCTTTCTTGGTTCGAAGTCGTATCACAACCATGAGCAGTTTATCCTCGGCCACCTCGTCAACCTCCTCCTCTTTCTTGATCATACCGTAGTCCCGATTCTTCTCAACAATTAATAGTTTGGACAAGCTCGAATGGGTATAGTTCTTTGGTGGCCATATCTTTTGTTCCACCGAGTGAAAGTTGTAGTCATCACTGGTGAACACCACGGACTGATTTAAGTCGTAGGATAATGCAAACGACAGGAATATATCGGACGCCATCATATCTTGGATGATTTCCGACATGCCGTCTCCTTGGCTTGTGATAGTAAAATTATCGGGTACCAAGGCTTCGTTAACTGTGGCAGAAGGTGAGACCTGGAACGAATGGCATATTAAACAAGACTTGGACAGTTCCTGCTCAACCTGGAACGGGAACACGTCCGCAGGGCAAACAAGGTTGTTACCGAATTCTTGTTTTATCTCAACACCAAAAAGCTCTTCAGTGGGACAGACAAGATCATGATCATATTCTTGTTTGATTTCAACCCCAAAGAACTCATCCTGTGTCTCTGTATACGACACAGGTGACGAGGGCATGAGTGCGAAATCGCTCATATGGTTTTTTTCGCAGCCGCCACTGCAACGTCGTCTTCGAGTCACACCGTCTTCAAGTATCAACACTTAATAGGTAGTAGTGTTTAATTTAGTTCGAATCGCCGTAATTTTGACAATCCACTTTAATCTAGCCAGGAAAGTGTTTACAAACTTCAGTATTTAGCAAGTTTAGTTGATGGCACTTTTCTGACTCACCAGTTATTTTCAAGAGAGTATAATCAGTAAGGGCAGGGTGGAAACACTCCCTATATATACTTTTACAACCAAGGGGTTTCAAGTTACCAAACTGCATGTATCCCTTTTCGAGGGTGTTTCTGCAAGGCATGCGCTTGATTCAGAATTCTTCTCCCTGGACCAAGTTTTGCAACGGCGCGCACTGGACCTATGCGTAAGACCTCGTGCATAAACTCGGATATAAATATCCTCCAAGACGTTTATCCGAAAATGGCTCAGGTTTTAAAGAAATTGAAACAGTAGGTATTTCGAGCTAAAACGAACAACTAAAAAAAAATTTTGAAAAAAAAATTTTGGTCTTCCATTTCCCCATCTCGCTTGATGGGCGGCTTATCTAAATAGGGAGCAGGTTCTTCTACATGGTCTTGCATGACGCACATCACCGAGGGGACCCCTCGGAATTCGTCCAGGCTTGTTGATGTATCAGGAGCGCGAACACAGCATATACGGCCACAACGGAATTCCAAAAACGGCTGAAGCTCCGAAGTGAGGGGAGCAGGGGTCCTGGTCCCATCCCAAATTGACAGCCCCACAATTATCTAATTTCACGTGTATTTATTTCAAACCTATCACTAAAACGGCCTCTAACTAACTTGGGCTTCCAAGATATTCTCAACCACAGTATTGTAGTCAGCATTCAAATACTTGGAGTTCATCAACACCTGGATCAATTTCTTGATTCCAAGCTCGATGGTGCCGTCGCCGTATTGGGAAAGTTGTTGGACAACCATTTTACGGAACTTTTCGTCCATGAAGTTCAACTTCTCAAGCACGATCTTCAACTCGTCCATCAGCCGCACTTTCTTCAACTCTATGGTCTTTGTGAAGTTCTCCACCAACGTCATGTGCTTAAGCACAGAGTACTGCGAAGTGGTACCAATGATAAGTAATCTTCTTCCTCCAGGTGGCTTTTTGTTCAAGTTAACAATCAACATCTGCAAGATCTCGTTGGAGAATCTGGGGCCTATAGGCACGTAGTTGATCAAGGTTTCAATTTTGTCGATCACAAGCACATTCAAAGGTGACTTGTACACGTCTCTGAACACGTTGTCAATGGTGCTCATCTTCATAGCCTCCGACATACCCACCAAACTCTCTGCACTGAGCATCTTGATGAAGGGAAACTCGGAGTTCAATGCCAACATCGATGCAATGGCTGTCTTACCCACACCAGGCTCACCGTGTAACAACACACTGATGAGACGTTCGTTTTCTGAGTTCTTGACCTCATCCACGTACGATCTCAACTTCTCGAAAACCGAGCTGACCTTGGGGCTGTATTCAATGATACCGTATGGGAAGTTCTGGTTCAAGTCTTCTTCGTTGACACCAAAGGCTGGCTTCACCTCATTGAGTGCCAATAAGAACTCGTTCATGGTCAACTTCATCTTTGCGATTTCTTCGTCCACCTTAGCGATGTTTTCACTCTTGGTAAACCGGTTGATTGCAAAAGAGGATGCAGAATTACACAATCCTTCCAACTCTGCACCAGTGAAGTTCTTGGTCAAAGCAGCCAACTCATCGAAGTTCACGTCGCTGGCCAAGATGTTGTTGTCGGCCATTTTCTTGGTGTGGATGGCCAAAATGTCTTTCCGTCCCTTTTCATCAGGCAAGGAAATCTCGATTTGGATCTCAAACCGCCCGGGACGCAACAATGCATTATCAATAAGATCCAAACGATTAGTCATACCAATAATCAAAATGTTGTTTAATTGGTCCACACCATCCATCTTGGCCAAAAGCTGGTTGACAACATTATCTCCCACGCCAGTTCCGTCACTTTTACCACCACCTCTTTGCTTGAATACCGAGTCCAATTCATCAAAAATAATGATGTGTAATTGGGAGCTTTCACCCTTGGCCTTGTATTCGGCCTCGGCCTCCTTGAACAAGTTTCTGATATTCTCCTCAGACGAACCAACGTACTTAGAAAGCATTTCGGGACCGTTGACCACCTTGGGTTCCTTCACATTAAGCATTTTTCCGATTTGTCTTGCGATCAACGTTTTACCTGTTCCTGGAGGTCCATACAACAACAAACCCTTGACGTGACGCAACCCTAGCTTATCCACCAAATCAGGGGAGATGATCCGAGACGCAAATGCTCTACGAAAGATCTGTTGGAACTCGTTATCCAAACCACCAATTCCCATGTTCTCCAATTTGAAGTCAGGATTGATGATAGGGTTTGCTCGAGGCTTGTTGATCATGGCCGACGATTTGCCACCCAGTTTCTTTTGCAACTTAATCAATGAGTTCTCTGTAGGAAAGAAGTTCACGGAGGTTCCTCCCTTCATCAAAATACCCTTGGTGGAGATATCCTGCGACATTTGCTTGCTTGGTTGGCCCACCTGGCTCAAGTTTATGACGTCACATGCATACACAAACACAGACAACACTTTCCCCTTGTAGTCCATGACAATGGGCTGGCTGGGCTGCAAGATCTGGTTCTCGTAGTTGCTCACGAACACATTGATAAGGTCCTCTTCACTAATGGTAGTAGGTGTGCCCTTGGAAGGGTTCCTGTAGTCAACCAAGAAGTCCACCTCGCCCAAGTAATGTGTATTATCAGGGCTTCTATCAAAGATATTGTACGACTCCACGGTGACAGGCTGGCCCAACGAGGTTTTGCACCATTGACGGAGGTTCCCTGCCAAGCCAATGGTACCTGGCTTCATGTTGGCATCCTTCAATATCCCGTATACAAACGTGCCATCAATGATGATGTTGTCTCTGTCGCTGATCTCCTGGAAGTCGCCCGGGTTGACAGCAATCAAGTTGGCAAGAGCCACCAGGTTGGAGGGTGCAATTTCGATTTTCAACTGCTTTTTGAAGTAAGGAATGGCCGGATGCTTCTGTACCGGCTGGCTGTGGTGAATCTGGGGGTTGCCCGGACCTGGGTTATTGCTGACCCTGTGAAATCCGAATTTTTCCATTGTTGTTGGGGTTGTGGTTCTTGTGGTTGGGGCGTAGTGTAAGAGTGAGTTTGTCGGAGCCAGTTGGTCACGTGTCCAAAACCGTACTTACAATAGAACGCGGTGCCTCACCACCACCACCACCACCAGCAACAACAACTCCACAGAATCTGGTATTTGAATTTCAAGGATTGATGTCAGGTGGTACTTAGAAATCATCAGGAAGCCGATAAGAACTTTTAGAATAGGTTTTTTTTTTTTGGTAGGCATGTACGTGTATTAATGGAGTCTTCTGGAAGATGCGCATTTTAATGCCTATTTAGGAAAAAGTATCCGGTCCTGGGGGTAGTCATGACAACGCTAGTACTGAAGCAATAAGGCTTGGACTTATGCCATTTTGAAGTGTTTAAGAGCGCCACTGCTAAAAAAGACAGATAAGCATATAAGCCCCCTCCGTTCCTTGCTTAATTAAGTGGGACAGATGCCTTCCTTAATTAAGGGCCCCAATTAATTAATGAGCATTGTGGCCCGATCGGCTCCCCATTCCTTTTATCGCACATTGTCGAGCAGAAAAGTGTGGCGCACGTCCAGATCCACTGACTAAAACAAGCCCACCAACATTCTTGAGTAATCAATCCACTCGGCATAAGCTTCTGGACCGTCGTATATTACAAATCCTTGAAAACCGCGGCTTTGACTAATGTGTATGCAAATCAATTGGTCATAGTCACATTTGGCGAATCGGGCCTGTGACTTTGGACTCCTGTATACAAAGAGATTGCTGGCCCGATTTGGTAATACCGCGGACATCTAGATTCCTGGTGCTTACTAACCGCGGCCTATAAATACTGTGGTGTCGGCCCCACCCTCTCCAACTCTCACTTCTTCAGTACACTAGTTACAAGCCAATTACACATCAAAAATGGTCGCCACTATCCAAAAACCAGCCCCAGCTTTCAAAAAGACTGCCGTCATCGACGGAGTCTTTGAAGACGTCTCCTTGGATCAATACAAGGGTAAGTGGGTGTTGTTGGCCTTCATTCCATTGGCCTTCACCTTCGTGTGCCCAACTGAAATCATTGCATACTCTGAGGCCGTCAAGAGTTTTGCTGACAAGGACACCCAGGTCTTGTTTGCCTCCACCGACTCTGAGTATTCCTTGTTGGCATGGACCAACGTTGAGAGAAGCAACGGTGGTTTGGGCAAGGTCAACATCCCATTGATTGCCGACACCAACCACTCCTTGTCCAAAGATTACGGTGTGTTGATTGAGGAAGAGGGTATTGCCTTGAGAGGTATCTTCTTGATTGATCCAAAAGGTGTCTTGAGACAAATCACCATCAACGACTTGCCTGTGGGTAGATCCGTGGAGGAGTCCTTGAGATTGGTTGAGGCCTTCCAATTTACTGAGAAGTACGGTGAGGTTTGCCCTGCCAACTGGAGGGAGGGTGCTGAGACCATCAAGCCTGATGTTGCCAACTCCAAGGAGTACTTCAGCAAGGTCAACAAGTAAGCAGCTCGGTATATAATGATACATGTGAATATAGCAATACAGCAGATGACAGAAAGCATTGACCAATGCCAGTAACCAACTAGAATGATAGTGACATTAATGACATTACTGGTCTTTAATTAGATAGGTCACATCTTGATGAAGCTTGCTCGTGGCAGAGGTACTGGTGTGCACAATCCACCTTGCAACCCATGTTTTAGTATATCAATATACAGGGATATGTAATTTGTACCTTACAAGACCAAAGTGCAAGGTGTGTAGAGGTGGGTGAAAACTATTCACCCACTCTGTAGATTATACAATACATGTTCCGCATTCAAGGTAGCGGCACCAGGTGAACCATAGGATAAACACGGTGCAGTGTACAATGGACTGGAACTGAAAGACACTGTCATCATAATCTCGTCAAGATATGTGAACATTTCTGGAGAAGTGCTTGCTTCAAGAGAGGAGGTGGAGGTGTTTACAGTGTCCATTGGAGTAGTGATGGGTCAGGCTTTTGGAGCCATGCTTGGGATACCTCGCACAGACGATATTTGGTTAATTGAACAAAATGGACATGGTTCAGACTCCCTTGTTTACATGGATCTATCTTCACATTACGGCGGTTATAGTAAACACTAAAAAACAGGTGCAATCGCTACAAGCCAAGAGTGCACTTACCTTGTTACCAGTTTTTAACACACTCCCAACCTGTATATAGTCCTTCATACATCTCTATATAACATATCCACGAAGTACCTTAGGTCCGTACCTGCTAGGTACTCGTTGACAAACCCACTACCCCAGGAAGCAACACCATGACCAAAGACAAGATCCTCTTCTACAAATTTGCCGTAGACCTGCAGGTGTTCTTCAAGACAAGGCTCACGTATGGTTTGGTCAACATTAAGCCACTCGTCCCTGGCCACGTGTTGGTGGTACCTTTACGGACCAGTGTGCTCAGATTTAGAGACTTGACCACGGATGAAGCACAGGATTACATGGCTTCGTTACAGACAGTGCAACGGTTGATCACGCATGTTTACGGGGCCGACTCACTCAATATCGCCATTCAGGACGGGCCGGAGTCGGGCCAATCGGTTCCTCATCTACACACCCATATAATTCCACGCTTCAAGACTGACAACCATGGAGACACTATCCATAAGCAATTGGAGCAATTGGACCTCCATGCGGCGTACGAGGATTTTTTCTCCAGAAGAGACAATTTCAAAAACTCCCCTGGCTTCGTTTCTATACCTGATGAGGATAGGCATCCACGGACACCCGAAGTGATGGCCAAGGAAGCAGAATGGCTTAAAGCGGAGTTTGAAAAGCTCTCCAATCTGGGTAAGAACTAATAAGAATAAGACAATGAGAATTTGAAAACTCGAAATCCTGTGAATTTGAGAATAGAGGTAATGTATAGTAGTGTGCAAGTTATAGCTATAGAGCTTCAACTGTAGAGTATAGAGGTCAGTATAGAGTTAGAGTATAATGACATACATAAATGGTAGACAGTAATTACATGGAATATAGTCAAGACCACGAATTTGGACCGCCTGAAGTAGTATTATTTCAAGAACTTATTGTATGCATTATGAACTACATATTGGAGGTCGTGATTGAGGTAGAAATTGATTCAGTATGGTCGCAGCCACAGACAGTATAAGGCAAGTAGAGTGCGCGTTGATCAAGTCACTCCAAACACCTTCACCATGTCCGCAGAGCCGTTAGACGAAATCCAATGGAAGTCCCCCGAGTGGATCCAGCAGTTTGGGCTCCATACGGGCAACGTATTGGATTACTTTGCAGAGTCGCCGTTCTACGATAGAACCTCCAATAACCAGGTGCTCCGAATGCAGTTCCAGTTCCAGCAAATCCCCCCAAACATCCACCCCCAGAAATACTTACAGGATAAGCTCACGGAGATGGTAGGCACGGAGTTTGTGGTTGCCTTTGTGAGGGAGCCCGAGTTCTGGGTAGTCCGGAAACAAAGGAGAATCGATCCGCAGAATACCATCACCCAGCAAGACTACTACATCATCGGAGCCAATGTCTACCAAAGTCCCGTGATATACGATATACTATCGGCCAGGCTACTATCCAGCGTGTTGTCGATGAAGAAGACCTTGAATCTTTTGAGTGATATGTCCACTTTCAGCATCAGTGAAGGAGGCCATAGCTACATTAGTGAGGCTCCTGAGGCTGGCTCCCAGAATAACCAGCCAAAACCACCAACGGCCGCGACAGCCACCAGCGTCAATACACCAGTCACAGGATCTACGCCAGGAACAACTTCACAAACCACGGGAAACGATGATGCTGGTCTGTCTTCGAATATGGCATATGCCACGCGCGTCGACACTGGAATACTGTCCACGGCCTTTGATAATCTACTCAACAACGTGTTGGCCACCACCAATAACGAACAAAGCATTTACATCGACGACATTCCTCTCTACGGCAAGGGAAGCACCGTGGAACAGCTTGGGCTAAAGCTCAACCTAAATGACGATTAATGACAGCTTGCATTTTAGTATACTGCTATATAGTTTACTACTCAAAGCTCATCTTTGGATTCAACCGAAGGGGTCTTGATCTCGCCACATGCCTTGATCTTGATTTCCTTCACTGGTCTATCGCCCCTGCTGGTCTTGGTCTTCTCGATCTTGTCCACCACGTCGAAACCAGAAATCACCTCGCCGAAAACAACGTGGTTGCCATCCAACCAGCTAGTCACTACAGTGGTAATAAAGAATTGCGATCCGTTGGTGTTCCTTCCGGCGTTGGCCATGGACAATCTGTAAGGTCTGTCGTGCTTCAAGTCGAAGTTCTCGTCGTCGAACTTGTTGCCGTAAATGGACTTTCCACCAACACCCTTGCCAGTCTCGTAGTCACCACCTTGAATCATGAAGTTTGGAATTACTCTGTGGAAAATAGAGTCCTTGTAGCCTTTCTTGACGTCTTGGGAGATGGCCAATTGTCTAAAGTTCTCCACGGTTTTTGGCACCACATTACCGAACAATCCGATCTCGATTCTACCAAGATCCTCTCCATCCTGTTCGATGTCAAAAAAGACGGTGTGGGTGATCTCAGGGTTTTCGGGCAATTCCTTAGCCACGGTCTGCTTGATGTAAAGCACGGAACAAATGATAAATGTGATAAACCAAAACTTAGTCATTGTACTGGTAGTAGTGTGGTGAGAGAATTGGTGGGCAACGCTGGCAAAATAATAAATCGAGTGGAACTGCTTATATGTAGGCTGCGTAAGGCATATGGTCTCGTACGGTCATTCTTGATAAACAAAACTATTTGTTTGGAGCATCGTTAAGTTTCCTTATACTTCTTGTTTGGGTTTCCTAAGTGAAAATATTTTTAATAGGTGACTTTTGGTTTTCGATTTTTAAAGTCCCTTTGACTAAATCTTTTTATCGCATACTTGGCCAAAAATAGTGAGAATATACGAACATGGCACCATCTCACAGACATCCATACACTCCTATTCATTTATAGACACGAATTCAAATACTTAACTTCATATATGAAAATATAATATACACGCATATATCTGTACAAATACAGAGATATAGTTTTGATACAGACATATGCATACATACAAATGTTCTATGATCGTTTTTTAATTGCGTTGTATTTGGTTTACTATATACACATCTAAAACTGCCTCTCACCCTTTCTCTCGGCCTCCAACTCGTCAGCAGCAAACTTCTCCTTCTCCTCCAATCTCTTCAAAGCATTCTTCTTGGCCAAAACAGTTCTGGCGTTTCTCTCTCCTCCGTTCTTCTTCTTGCCCTTCTTGTGTTCCCTCAATGGCTCCAAGTCGTTGACGAACTTGTTCTTCCACCTCAACAAGTATCGCCTGGTGGACACGTCGATGCCCTGGGCCTTCATCTCTTTGGAGGAAGTATTCAAGAACTTGTTCAAGTCACCTCCAAAGGTATCGAGGTGTTCTATGGTGTTTCTCCCGATCAACGTCAAGAAGGTCTCCAAGTCATGGACGTTTTCCTTGGTGCGAGTAGATGTGTTTATTTTGAATGCAAGGGGGCTACATGAGAAGGAACGGGTAGCTAGCGAGGCAGCCCTCAAGCACAGGGGGCTTGGGCCTATGATCTTGGACAAGGCAAACATTGGGGGGTTCTCCTGTGAGAGGTAGCAGAGGTAGCGCACGGTTGAAGGTCTAAATTTTTCGGCCGTGCGCGAACCATAATGCATCAAGTGGTATCAAGTTTGGATTTACAAGTTTTAGGTTCATCTAAAAGGAAAGATAAATAGTGAATATCTATACGTACTTTATGTAAGCACGCGAGGAAGTTTATTGAAGTACAGCGGTCGTGTCCAATTACAACAAACCCTTGTTCTTGAACTCCTTCAACAAAGAGTTACCCAATCTAGCTGGGGATTGCTCAACGATAACACCGGCAGACTCCAAAGAGGCAATCTTGGACTTGGCGTCACCCTTACCTCCGGCAACGATGGCTCCGGCGTGACCCATTCTTCTACCTGGTGGAGCAGAAACACCGGCAATGAAGGAAACAACTGGCTTAGGACCCTCAGGTCTGGTCAAGTTGTGCTGCTTCAAGAACTCGGAGGCCTCCTCCTCGGCGGTACCACCGATCTCACCAATCAAGATGATACCTTCGGTTTCTGGGTCGTTCAAGAACAAGGTCAAGGCATCGATGAAGTTGGTACCTGGGAATGGGTCACCTCCCATACCAATGACCAAAGACTGACCCAAACCAACGGAGGTGGTCTGAGCGACGGCCTCGTAGGTCAAGGTTCCGGATCTGGAAATAATACCAACTCTTCCTCTCTTGTGGATGTGCGAAGGCATGATACCGATCTTACATTGGTCAGGAGCAATCAAACCCGGGCAGTTTGGACCCACCAATCTGGTCTTGGACTGGGTCTTCAAGATCTGGGAGATTCTCACCATGTCGTGTTGAGGAATACCCTCAGTGATAGCCACAGCCAAGTCGATCTCAGCAGCAATGGCCTCCTCGATGGCACCAGCGGCAATGGAAGGAGGAACGAATATTCCGGTGGCAGTAGCGCCGGTCTCCTTGATGGCATCCTTGACCGAAGCAAACACAGGTCTGTCCAAGTGCTTGGATCCAGCCTTCTTTGGGTTGGTACCACCCACCACTTGGGTGCCGTAAGCAATGGCCTGCTCGGCGTGGAAGGTGGCTTGTTTACCCGTGAAACCCTGGTAAATAACCTTGGTGTCCTTGGTGACCTTCAAGTTTTTGATGGTAGAAGCGTAGTTCTTGACTGCTTGCGAGGAAGCGAAGCCACGGGCAAATTGCTTAGAAAACATTGCGTCGGGTTACTTTTGGGGGGTGTATCGCTAAGAAAACGGGTATGAGAAAAGTGCCTCAGCTCTGAAAACGTTTACCTGTAACTCGCAGCTTGTGAAAATCGGGCGTATAGTCTCCGCTGCAACTTCCGTGCACCATAGCCTCAGGCGCCGTGCGGTATTAGCGAGACGCCGAGGATGGCCGAGCATCTCCGGGAACGGCATTTGGGGGCTATGGGTGGCTTTTTATACGGGCCCTTTTTTTTTGAAACGTGAATTCTGGACCCAACATTTTGGGCTTTGGTCAAATATGCTTCCGTGGACCTGGGTCATTGTCTATGCTTCGTCCATTGTGGCCATTGTGACGAATGCCGGATCTCGATTTGGCTCTTGCTGTGTACTGTACCGCGTGCGACACCTTCTCCGCGGTGGACGCTACCCTGTAATTAATGACACGTTCAATGGATGCTCCAGTAGATCTTCGTAGAAAAAGTTAATTTAAGCAAATGAAAAGGTTTCTGATTTGTGATGATATATGACATTTATGACTGTTTAATAGTTGAATAAACTTTTGTAGTAGATGCACCTGCTGCTCAAAAGGTCCCAGTCTTCCCGGGTGATCCACATCTCATTAATCACCTTCAACCGACTATATACGCTGCCTCCCTTCCAGGCAATCATCTGTGGATCGTACTCTTTGGCGGCAGGCAACACGTTCACAGGAACCACTGTTCCCTGGTCTGCAATTGCGTCGGTTTCAGAAAGATCAACCGTGTACTCGCACTCTTTATCGATTGAGCGTAGCTCTTCCTCTGTGAGCTCCACCTCCTCCTGCGTCTCCGCATTCTTTTTTGCGGCTTTCGCTTCTGCTATCATTTGCTTCCTCTTGAGTTCTATCTTTTCTCTCTCCTTCCCAACATGGTTCACGATATCGTCCAACGTGGAGCTAGACAAATACCGTGGACGCCAGATGTTCACTCTGTCATTGAGCAAGAGGTCGCACGCAGGAAACTTGGCTAGACCTCCGCCAACTATGATTAAGTTGTCATATAGTTTTCTTGCTTTACCGAAATCTGTAGCAATACCCGCGTTAGTTATAGACTCGATTATCGCCTTGTCTAAAGGTAACGTAATGGGGACCTTCAAGTCGCCAGTTGAAGATGTCTTGCTGGGTGCTGGCTTGGCGTATGCAGCATTGGCTTGCTTGAACGCTAGTTTGTCGTCAATCAACCTGAGAAGCAAAGCTTCGTCGCCGAGGTCTGCATACCCCTTGAGATGAGTTAGATTCTCTTGAGCTTTTGAATATGGGTTATTGCCTTCTCCAGTGTATTGGTCATAAGAATCAAGGAAGAGCTTATTCTCTGGGGCAGTGGCAGAAACTTGGAACAAATCTGGATAAAACAATCCGAGTGGTGCAAGCATCACCTCATCGTAAACCTTAAAATTGTACTTTTCCGTTGGCCCTTGCACCTTTTTCCGGTGAAAATTATACAACTGAACTGCCACCTCGGCGTCGTCAAATGTACAGAAGTTCCGCTTTATACGGTCCATCAACTCCCAGTCGTCTACCTTCTTGTTGAGGTTTATATCTTGACACGGGAACTTTTGCTGGAGCAAAAGCTTTGTGAGTGCCTTTGTGATATCATCTCCTCCATAGTCTAAACTGATTCTGGAGTCGGTTATCACCATGCCTTCGTCAACACATGAAACGGTTGTTTTCTGTGCGCCAACATCAACCACGCATGCACAAGAAACACCACACCCAAAGGTTGAAGCCACGGCCTCTTGTATTATACTCACACGGCTAAATCCCACAGAATTCAATAAGAGATTGGTCCAGTTTTCAACAAAGAGTTTATCGTAAAGATCTGGAATCACCAACAAACACTTGAATTTGTTTGCATCTGCAGGTGAAATTCCAGTGGACTCGAGTGCTGCATTGACGAGTCTGATGAGGTCACCCAAAAACTCTTGCTGAGATTTGTAGTCGTCGGACGATTGATTGAAAGCTCCTCGCACAATAGGGTACCTTAATCTCCAGGAGGTGAAGTTCTCGCTGATGGGAAGCTTCAATGCATCTTTGCCAATAAGGAAGTCCTTCTCCTTAAGGATCGGGTCACTGGGATCAAAGAGCTCTTTGTAGTCTGGATCGCTATTGTCAGGAACCACCTCCGGCTGCAGATTCTCATTGAATTTGGCTGCACTTTCTCGAGAGTTGGGCATCATTCTCCTCTTGTAGTACCTCATACGAGCCTTGAAGTCTTTCGTGACCACGGCTTTGGTGGCGTTGAAGCTGCTACCAAAGTCAAATTCGCCATTCACATCTTCTCTTTCGGGGCTAGGTGCAAGGTCAGATTCCTTCAGGTTCTGCCTTACTCCCACCACCATTGGAATCACCGTAGGAAATCCATCAGTGGCTCTTCCTATTCTTAAGGACTGAGAACCCGGATGAAGAACTATAGTATCAGCCCCCATTCTGGAGGAGCCCGAATTGACGTCCTCATTGTCGTTATCATCGTCATCATCGTCCTCGTCATCGTCCTCAGGTGCTTTTTTGGTCTCCGATCCAGCACTCTTGGTGACCGGATCTTTCAACTTCTCGCGGCGCCAATTACGGATCATGGTCACTTGTTCGTCCTTTTTTAAGTAGTCTGCAAAGTAGTTTTTCTGGTTGATGAGCGGAATGGTCTTCACACTGGTGAGAGAGAAGCCGTTGGACTCCTCAAAGCGCCCAATGCCTGTTTTTTTGAGGTTCTGTGCAATTGTGGCAGCTGCCTTGATTCTGCCTTCTCGACGTCGTTGGAGAACCTCCTCCGAAGGTCTCTTGGGTTCGCTGGCGGTTTTCACTGTGGTTTTTCGACGCTTACTGTCACCGTCCATTGGCGTAGCGGAAACTTCTTTGGGTGTAGTTACAGACTGTCCTTCCAAGACCATGGGACCAGGAGAGGACGCTAAATTCAAGTCCTCGCCGTCATCTTCTTGTTTCATAGGAAACGGAGTTGACATGGTGTTGGTGTGTCCTTAAGTAGTATGGCCCACTGAGCACTTGAAGATGCGCACGTCGCGCACTGGATTAGGTCTCCACACGGAGATACGGAGCGGTGAAAATGCCAAATGTATTAAAATATGAATGTAAATATGGTACCTTGTGGGAAGGGTATACGAAAAATATCAAAGCTCTTGCGGAGTCTAGTAATTAAGTGCGAGTTTGGCCTTGCCTGGAACCCGATTAACTCCTGAAAGCGCACTCGGACTGGGTTTTGGAGGAGCTCCAGTGGGGAACTTGGTCGATACTGGAGCGGCACCGCCATTTCTCAGACTGCTATTCTGCTTGCGGTGCTTGGACAAGTTCATCACCTCCTCTGCCATATTGTTCTCGTTGTGGTAGTCCCAAAGCTTCTTCTTCCACTCCGATAAAGAGTTGTGGAGCTCAAAAAGCTTCATCAATTTTTTCTTTTTTTCCGCTGATGTACCTTTGGAGGTTTCTCTACTAAGCTGCTTGTGCAACTGTTCGTACTCTGTATACCTCGTTCTGAACTTCAGTGCAAGTTGAGAATAGTACTGCTGCTTCTTCTCGTGGTTGGATATTGAGCTGGACGGCCGGGATGGAAGTGAAGGAGCAATCTTTTGGATTGCTGAAAGTTTTTTGTCCTCATCACTGTAGTGAAAGTCCAGGTTGCCCTCTTCGTTGTTGGAGGATGGCAGAGTGTAAATGTTTGTATTGCTGTGAGCACTGTTTCCGCTGTTCACACTGCTAATGCTATTGTTGCTTTCATTACTGTAGCAACGTTTTCCGTTTTTGTCAGTCTTTTTAGCGTGCTTTTCATCCTCTGAAGACAGTGAGTTGGACAGCGACACCACGTAGCCTAGATTTGACGCTTCCTTGGAGGGTGACACATCCAAGCGGTATTTCTTCGCCGGGGCTCTCAGCCTAGCTTCTCGATCTAATCTTGGGGATTCGGAGAACGACCGTTTCTGTGCCAAGGATGATGATGCTGAAAGTTGTGGCGAGTTCAAGACCGGTGTGTTGGCCAGTGATTTTGGTTTCTTGGTACTGCTCATGAGTAAGCCTCCACCCAAACCAGTGGTTTTCTTTGTGGCCAGATTCAGAGAAGAAGTTTTTTCGTTGATGATACGTCTGAGCGGGTGGGTATCCAGGAATCCCAAGCGTCCCAAGGCATTGCTGGCATTTCCCAGCACAAGGCCTCGCTCGTACTCGGTGTAATGCAGCCATTGGAAAGGACGCAAGTGCTTATATGCCTTGTCTTTCAAGATATAGTATACGGAGTCTGGATCTAGATCGGCAGCCCCCGAATCTATCAACGGAAAAACGTCACCCTCGATAAAAGTATCATTGGCACGATATGGCTGAGTGTGCGTGGAGAAGAGCGAGTCCAAGTCAGGTTTGGAGATGACGTGTTTGGGGTTCAATTTCTCCTCGATAGAAGTCCTCTTCATGGGCCCCAATGCAATAAGAGACAAAAATTTCAGAGTGACGCTGGCCTTCGTGTCGGAGTTATCCACAATATACGCACGCAGAGTATCCAGTAGGTAAGACTTTTGGGGATTAGGAGCCACCGCAGCTTTGGGAGCCGTAGTAGATGACGAAGATTGGGGAGGGTTCCGCTTGGGGGCCGATGCAGATGCTTTCAAGTGCTCCTTGATTTGACGTGGATCACTGATCACGTTGAGGCGATCTGTGATTGTTCCAGTGAACTTGTACTCCTGCAACGCCTCAGCATCGGGGGAGTAGATATCAAAACGGAGAGACTCCGGGGAGCTAGAGCAAGGGAATATCAAAGAATCATTAATCTTGATCAGCTGTTGAAGTTAGTAGGGGTTCTTGCTATATTCAGACAGGCAAGGCCAAGAAGGAGGATATACATACGAAGTGACCGTTCTTCACAATGAGCTTGGGCTTGGTATGAGAGTTGCACACTTTGCGTAGCTGCTCCAACACATCGTGGTTCAATTTCAAGGCTAGCGCCGTGGGTCGGGCATGGGGAGGCGGATGCAATGTCAGGATTGACGGCGTCATTGACGATATAGGGATTCACAAAAGTAAGGCAGGGATACAAAAAAGGATTATTTAGAAGGAAAAAGCAAAATTCAGCAGGTTGACGGTAAAAGAAGTATGCGTGTGTAGAAAAGGGTGGTGAATGGGTGTAGCATTACCTCATGAAATAACCTTTATGTCCTACACTAAGTATGCGAAGGAGGCCTGATGCACACCGTTGCAGGCGATAGGCAGAGAAAATCTAAGGCGGGAGTGCGATGTATCCACATGTGCGGGGGCTGGCCGACTACAATACGAGGCAGGCCAATCTTTTTTGGTTTCAGAACTGTATATATTTAGATGGGTGCATGGGAAGTTTGCACAGACCTAGGTCTGTTGGTGGGCTTCCGTACGATCTACACTGGGTCTAGAGTGGTGTGCTCGTAATGCACTTGTTCCTTAATTGGACCTGTACATGCGGACCTTCGTGTAGCCTACTGAAGATAGATCAGCTGCACTGCTCCCACTCGGGCCCGGCACACACTTTTGGCGGGAAAGAGAACCTCAGGATTTGGTTGTTTTACAAACACCCAACTCTTTTTCTGCATCACCAAATCCACTGCTCAAGTAGACACTTTGTATCAGCATAGTCTCGTGGTCTAGATGTCCGTGGACGCGCTCATACACTCCATCTGACCCCACTTGTTTTTTACTATGCGTCCCGAGAAGGAAAGTAGTAGCGCACACCATGGCATGCGCCTCAAAGGAGGTCCCGTGACCTGCCTTAGAAGTTGGCCAAAGAAGCAGACACAATGTATCTACATAATAACCTGCAAAGTTTGCTTCAGTCAGGTATTCGGGTGGTTTGTTTGGGTCTTTTTCCCAAGTACAGGAACGCGCTTCCGGATTTGGCAATCATATGAGACAATTTTAAGTTGGTTTCTACAGGACTGCCCTGCGAAACGGATCCCGGAAATGCGCAACAAGGAGGTCTACACGAATGCAAGGCCTGGATGACCCTGCCCTACTCTTAAAAATACCGCGCCTGCTCCGTGCAGATAAATCTTGGCCCACCCATGGCTTGCTTGGCGTGACTCTATAAAACTGGCGTTTTGCGCGAGTCGCCTGGGCCTCTATGTCCACTACCAAGGTGCTCAGTACAAAAGCTCTTGCGTATGTCGGAAAAAGGATTTGCTCTGCTCGGCCAGCCTCGCTCGCCTCGGGTCGGGTCATGAGCAACTTCCACTCTCCCTCTGGCTTCTCGGCGGGCGTGTCGCGCCCAACCTCACAGCGCACTCGCATTGTATCCTTCTCTCTTACATTTCTCTACTTAATATCCATACACCTGTCAATATGCTCAAGTGGGTTCAATCTGGATTATCTGCCGTGGCTGGGACTGCCGAGCCTGAGTATGGCCGCCAAGCCATTCACCCTGTCACTGACTTCATTCACACTGGCATTCCTGTCTCCAGAGAGGCTACCTTAGAGGACTTTGCTTGGAAGCACCCCAACTATACCAATGTCGAGACCCAGACTTTCTACTTCACTGACTTGAACTCAGGTTACACTGGTTTTGCTCAGATCATCCACTCCAACATCATGGGCATCAAGACGACCGCCCAATTTACCTTCCGTTTGTACAACAACAAGACCGGTGGCGATGACCCTAACTGCATCTGGACTTCTACTGCTCTAGAGAATTTCCGTACCGAGGGCGCTAACTTTTACGCCGACAATCTCTCCATTGTCAATTCGGGAGACAATAGTGAAACCTTCACCATCAAGTCCTCTGTCAACCCTGACTCGGAGGTTGATTTGGTGGTCACCAAGTTGGTACCAGGAGTCATCTTTGGCACGGATGGAACCACCTTCTACGGTGAGGACATAAAGGAGCCATGGGGCTCTATGAGACATCTGTTCTGGCCAAGATGTTCCGCCAAGGGCTCTATCAAGTTGAAGGCTGACTCTGTCGACATCGACGGTTACACCATGTTTGTCATGGCCTTGCAGGGAATGAAGCCACACCACGCCGCCAAGTCGTGGAACTTTTTGAACTTCCAATCCGAAAGCTTCAGTGCTGTTCAAATGGAATTCACCACGCCAAAGTCTTATGCAACTACAAAGGTCAACATTGCCATTGTCACTACAAACGACCTGATTATTGCTAATTCCATCGACAATGAGGTCACACATGAAGACCCACAAGTCGACGAGGTTGGCTGGCCTGTTCCAAAGTCCATCAACTTCGACTTCACCGACGGAACAGACTCCAAGAGTATTGGTCAAGTGAGAGGCCAGCTAAGCCAGCTTGTTGAGCGCGTGGATGTCATGGCTGAGATCCCTCAATTTGTCAAGAACATTGTAAGTGGCGTTGCTGGTGCAAAGCCTTACATTTACCAGTTCTGCAACACGCTTGAGGCCACCTTTAACGGAAAAACCGAGAAGGGTATTGCTTTCAACGAGGCCACTTTCATCTCTGAGTGAGGTCTCTTCATGAATTTACTTTTTTCCGTCTCCTGGCTAACCATAGCGAGCTATCAACCTAATAACCTCCCGTTTCACTACCGGATCTCTTCGATGCTCGCTATTCTACCTGCTGTACATAATGTGCGCTTGAGAGTCGTTTAACGAAAATGAACAAAATCAGAAAATAGATATGTATAGTATAAATTATGTCTTTCTTAGCATTCAGATTAGGCTTGATCTCTAAGTTTAAGTGTCCTCAACGATCAAACTTAGAGAAGGGGAGGGGGATGATGATACATGCAGTGAGCTCTTAAAAGGCGTAAATCCCCATTGGGATCTACGACATGAATACTTAAGTCAAGTTCTGGAAAATATGTATATGTAACGGATGAAGAGATATTCGTTCAGCTATCGGAATAGAAAAACCACTACCTCATTTATTGTCCGATTTTGTCTTCTCTTCACCTAGGACACTTTTCCTATTCAGGAAGATTACCCAACAATAGGCTTGTGTAGAGCTTGTTAAGTCCTTCTGGATCAGGCCACTTGAGAAATACTTGCAATAAGCTTTTTCAACCTTTGTCTAAGGTTTTAAGTTAAATCCGAGAAAGAATTCCAAAAGAGAATTTCAAAAAAGAATTTCGGGTAAGAATCGCCTTCCTTCATTTCAAGTTAACGTTCCGAAAAAAACGACAACTGCAGGACTCGAACCTGCGCGGGCAAAGCCCAAAAGATTTCTAATCTTTCTCCTTAACCGCTCGGACAAGTTGCCGCGTTTTAATCTGTTAAAACTCGTGTAGAAATGTGTAATTTATAAACAAAGTTATATCAGTTGTATATTTGAATACTATAATATTCATCAGAGGGAACCCTGAGGATTCATCTTATCAGTCGAGCCTGCTAGTTCTTTATACTTCCTTACTGTTCCGGGTAACCCTTGAGGGATTTCTTGAAACACCCGGCCTTCAGGATGTGAAACATTGCGATGTTTCACATTGACCCGGAGAAGTCCTTATCAGGAATCCGCGGGCATATCACATGCGTCCACCTGCATAGAGCCTAGCGCCCAGTATTTAAGTCTCCTTGAATACTAATCTTCACACCATCTCATACTCATGAGTGGTATGGTTTGAGGCTGAGCCTAAGCTAAACCTCGTAAGTAGCATCCACCGACACTAAATACTCAATTCTAGTGATCGTAGAATTTTTCCTAACATAATGGGACAACCGGTCGGACATTTTTCAAATTCAACAACTCCGATAACGTTTAAACTCTACTGCTCTCAATGGTTCGTGAATTACTGGCAATTCCTTATCTTTTTAAAAAAAATCAATTGGTGAGAGAGCAATTTGATTGAAGTCCTGGTATTGAATCACCCAGCAAAAATCCAATTTAGCAAGAAATTCCCTGGGGACTTCAATCTCGGATTCTTTGGATGGGTAACAAGCCTGATGATTGTTTTACCATAACATAAATAACCTGGTGTGGCGGAAACTGCAAACGTTTTTATTTTCTAGTACGACTCGTGAGAAACATGGATAAAGACTGCGAGAATGACCAGGCAAGTAGTCAATGCACCCGAATCTAAGCAACAGAGTAGCGAACAAGACTCCAAAAAGAAAAAGGCTAAACAGGTTTATGTGGAGCTTACTAGACTCTTACTGTACAATACTAGCTCTTTAAGTTCAGGTCCAAGTCCAAGTCCAAGTCCAGGTAATAGGGAACCCAAAAATCTGGATGGGGATAGTAACGAGAGTGGCGAGTCTATATCACAGACTATTGAGGTGCATTTGAGAAAAGTTTTTTCTACAATCCAGGATCTGAGTGCTGGCCAATCTTATTCATCCAATGAAAAAGGCATTTCGCAATCTGGTTGTTTCCCAATTGTACGCAACAATGCAAACGGAACACTGTGCTTCAGAAAAGAACAAAGTGCAGATGAAATTTTTTCACCTCCGCAACACTCTCTCAGAGAATACATGCAACTTCTTCTGGAGTTTGAAGAAATGCCCAAGGCGGTGGTTAAATTTATCGAGAAATCTTTTTAAGAGAGTGGGCGAAAACTTAGGACTATAGTATTTAGAGACTGGATTACCATGCCTCAGTGAAGATCAAGGAGAAGTTCCGGATTTCATGAGGAAGAGTGGAGTCAGTTTTACAACTAATGTTTTTTTTTTTTTTTTTCGATTGTTTCTATTGTTTTTTGTTTAGCTGTTTAATATCTGGAAATTGTTTATCTAATAAAAAAAAAATTTGTAAATGTTTTTATAGACTTTACTGGGCCTCGGCTCACCGTGTGAACTCTTGTAGGCTAATTATAGGGGTGCACATTTGGGGTTTATCTTAGGGATTCAAATTACTGTGTGGGTTTTTTTTTAAAAAAATAAGACCAAACCCTTCAGTTTTGCAGAATTTCCAGGCTTTGTAATGGCCTGTCTTTTGCAGCCACTGAGAATGTACTCTTCACAGCAAATTACTAGGTATATATATCATTTTAATATTCCAAGATTATATCACAGAAAAATTATGCTCCTTTAATTATATTATTACCAAATCCATCAAAAATAAATACGTAGTTTCCCGGTCTTTCACCTCGGGACTAAAAGTACAGTGACCGTGCATGATTTCACTCTTCCGCTGCGTGCAGGTGCACGTTTTTCGGTTGTAGTAAAGGAGACAGATTAGACAACTATTGGGACAAAATGACTGAAAATTTTGGCACTGTGTGCCTGTATGCATCCACAGTTAGTTCAACCCTTCCAAACTGAAATTCGTTTTCTAATGTTAGATGATGGATAGATATGTTTGCGCGGAAAAAGACAAATTTAGACAAATTTCCAGAAAATACTGCACATTTTGTACATTTCGTGCAGGCTGATTTCCTCTTGTGGATGTTGGATAAATCACTGATATTACCTCACCCCTTGCTTTGTCTAGACAAATTTCCTAGGGATTTACGGACCCTGCGCAAGTTGTTCTATAAATACCAGGACATGTTGTCCCACATTACAGGCTTCAGTTCATATGAACTTGAACAATCCTTGGAAAAAAATCCCTTAATACTGCAGGCAGATTCTGCTGATGCATTAAAGAAAATATTTGGCTTCATTTTGGTGGATATTTTTTAGGAGATTTTTAACTTTTATTGCATTGACACTAAAGATCCGGAGACAAACGCATCAATTACCAGATCAAACCGGTTTCTTACTTTATTTTATAAATAGCTTTGATTCTCTGGCACTTACTGCTTGGCATTTCCGTCTCCTCCCTGATTATATACCCATGTTTCATAACTGACACGAGGCTGAAACATGGTGCAAGTCGCAGCAAAAACGATCCAGTCCGAGGTTATATGACGGCAAGGAAATCCTACCATAAAAGTCGCGGTGCAGATTTCTAGAAATGACAACCCCATGTGTAAAAAGGATCAACCTCAAAACATAGAACCCTATAGCTGCTACGACATGGATGATATGAGAATGTTGCGGAATGTGGCTGAAACAGCCCCAGTCTTTAGTCTGAAAATGGAGGCTGTCAGAGATGTAATTGAAAGGCAATTCCGCAACACCTCCATAGTCCGGGAGGAGCTTAGTCGGTTCCGTGAAGAAGTGAGAAAAGAATTTGCTGGTATGAAAGAAGCTTGGAAGAACGAATTGCTAGAAGATTTGAAATTTAGCTTGGCCCATGATTTGCAAGACTGTGTACGAGCAAGCACAATGGATGCTTTTACATCTGCTCTCACACATAACAAAGTGTTAACTGAATTTGGAACCGACCAGATCAAGAGGCATATAGATAATCTGCTTTCCCCAATTTACACTGAGATATTATCTTTGGATACTAAGCTCCGCACCTTTCAGCAATTCCAGACGTTAGGTGTTCCTACAGGAGAAGATACCATTCTGGAAGAAAGCACCAAAGGGGAGGATGAAATTTCCGGAGAAATTGGGTCCAAAGAAAATAGGTTTAGAAAGGCCAAAGTTCCTACAATGAACGAGACTTCTAAACAACTTGTGTCTGCTGAAAAAAGTAGTTTCAAGAGGAGAAGAAGGGATGACGTTCCTGTTCAAACCCCCTTCAATCAGTCATGCAATATACCTGCAGAACACTGCTTCATCTCACGCAACACCAATAGCGTTCTCGGTGCTTACCATGAGTGGTATACTTCTCACGATGACTACATATGTTTCCAAGAGAGAGATGAAAGGTACGGCGTTGCATGGAGGAAAAACAATCCAACAGTTGGACTTCACAAGAGAAGAAGGAACCTCGATAAGTTCATCGAAGACCAAACGCGGTTTCACCAGAAGTTTAAAGAGTTTAAAGGAGAAGAGTTTGCTGAATTTCTTGATCTCTATAGGCAGAGGGAAAAAATCAAATTTTCCAGCTTGTGCGAGAGACTTGGAAAAACAGGAGAGCGCTCAACCATCATACTGGGATTAGAAGACTTATTTGAAGCAGAAGGTTTTTAAATGAGCTCCTTAATTATGGTGCAAACGTAATATAAGAATTTAATAAGGATGAGTGGACTCCATTTCTAGTATAACGGCTTGTTTTTGATAGGCACCACAAAATGTTTGGGATATAAAAAAAGTTAAGAATAAAGAAATCGAGTTTCTATAAAGATATAGAAGTTTATTTAGTCTATGCATTAACAAGGGATCGTGGTGTCATGTATGGTATGGAAATGGAGGTTACGTTATGTATGCTGTAAGAAATTGCACCCATTAAAAGATAAATTAGATAAATGCACCAATGTTTTTGTGCAGGACGCTGCGCATTGCAAACGCATGATAAATTAGACAGATTTTGGACAAAAGTGAGACAAATCCTGCGGGTAGCACACTATAAACACACACTACGACTTGCATTCTAGTTTGCAAACAAGTGTAGGCTTCTAGTTGTTTTTAAAATAGAAGAAAACAATATTGCATGACTTGTCCGAGATTTTTACAGATGCTCCATACTTTGCTCAAAGTGAGCTTTTCAATCACCCTCACCATATCCATTGGCCCAGAAGGCGCAAGACAGGCATACTAAAATTCAAGCAATACAATTTTGGAGAATTCACAAAGCATAAATTTTTAATCTAAAAGTTTAACCACACTAAATCATGAGAAGAGAAATTCCCAGGGTGCTAGCATAGGTATAAGATTACTAGGAATGTTCCTCCACATCAGATTATCATTCGCACTAATTTTGAAATAGTTATTTGGGGCACTAAAAATAGTGAGCATTCTAGAGACTGAAGCATATTTTAAAACCGCTTGCAAAAATCGAATATATAAAAATTTTTGCTGAAAGGTAATTCAGAGTTTATATTCATCCACATTTATATAGAGGTACTAGTTAGAAGGAATTTTACATACTTTCATGGAAGGTGTGGCTACTTTGCTTGATTCGCGTGACATGAACACGCACCCTTTTCCACTGCGACGCTCCAATATGCACCCGACACTTGAGTGAGCACTTCAATATTCAGTCACTGTTAATTATTTCATTATTTGCTTCAATTGTCGATGTTTTTTAGTTAATCTAAATATGTTCCATGGTTACCTGCGCTCATACGTGAAGTTGTGCAAGAAGATGTAGCCAAAAATGACAAAGGTGATTCCCAAGGTGATCAACCATATGATATCGTCCCAGAAGGCCGACACGTTGAATCCAAAGGTGCTGAGGATAACTGCACCAGGCACCTCTATGGAAAGACCATACTTTTTCTCTCTGAGTATCAAATCCTTCACTTCATTAATGGCCAAAGCCTCGTAAGCGTAGTGAAACAACGAGATCCACTGAAGCCACTTTGTTTGCGCCTTGAGGTCGTCACTGTTGATGAAAAGACCAGCGAAAAGTAAGGAGAACAAAAGAATCAATACTCCAATGGTAGTCGAGGTACCTGGGTCTTTGATGAGAATTCCCACAATCAAGACCTCAGTGGCTATGGCGAGGTTGAAGAGAACCAATATCGCAAGTGCTTTCAAGAACCCATTATGCTCCATAGTCAATCCCACCATCGGGTACAAAATACTGAGGAGAATAATGGGCGGGAGGACTCTTAAGGGTATCAAGTCACACACAACCTTACTCATGTAGTAGGCTGAAGGGTGGTAGTAGTTGTTGGCTCTTTCTCGGATGAAGATGATCCGTTCTTGAGCAAACGAGTACAAACCAGTCAATGAAGAAAACCCAAACAACGCCAATATGAAGAAAAACACTCCTAATCTATTTTGGAATCCACTGATGTCATTGCTGACATCGTAGTAAACGTACCCACAGAACAATCCCACCAAAAGCGACACAATATAGTTCGTAAGGAGAAGCTTTGGGTTCCTGTATAGATTCTTGAAGGTTCTGGAAGAAAGAATGGAGAATTGGGTGAAAATGTTTGCCTTCTTCATCAAGTCATGGTGAACCAAGAACTCTTTTGGATCATCAACAAGCTCTTGGATGCTCTGTCTGAGCTCGATTCCTAAAACAGACTCTTCAAACATTTGTGGCAATTTAGTGTTCATCTTGACAAGTTTGTCGCCATTTCCTGAAGAGTCTCCAACGGGCAGATAGCTATATTCATCGCGATGTACGGCGTAATGTTCCCACTCTTGCGTCACATCGGTTTCATTGGTACTACCTGAAGCAAAAGCAGCATGAATATCTTCAGAGCTTGCTGCCCCTGGAACCTTGATGATCTTCTTGTGATCAACAGTAATGTCAATTAGGTAATCAGCTATGTTATACCCGAGAGGACACTTGTACCCATTCCTGCCAAAGTAGTCATTGCATTTGATCATATCACCAGAATAGATTAGGTCTCCTTCGCTGAGTAAAGTAAGCTTGTCAAACAAAGAAACAATGTTACTTCTTGGTTGATGTATGGTGAATACCACAGTTCTCTGGAAGTCCTTTGCCAACTTGACAAGAGAATCCACGACATTCTTGGCGTTGTAAGCATCCAAACCAGAGGTTGGTTCATCCAAGAACAAGATAGAAGGCGAGGTAACCAATTCGCAGGCAATGGAAACTCTCCGCTTTTCTCCTCCGGAAATACCACGGTTCAAATCAGACCCAATCACTCTATCTTTGATACTGAGGATCCTCAATTCATTCAAGACTTCAATCACCTTGGCAACTTTAGCATTGAGACTCATTGATCTTGGCAATCTCAAAAGTGCACTATTGAGCACGGTTTCATACACTGTAAGTGTAGGGATCAAGTGGTCCTCTTGGTCAACAAAACCAACTATTGTCTTGTAGAGAGAAGGATGCAAAATTGATCCATTAATGTAGATGTTTCCTCTCACCGAGCCACTCTTGTGTTTACCCGCAAGTATATCAAGTAAAGTGGTCTTACCGGCACCAGAACCACCCATGATAGCAAGGCACTGACCAGGCTCAGCAAGCCCATAAACATCATTAAGTACTTTTGACCCATTGGGCAATGTATATGAGATGTTAGAGAAAGACAAAGTGGCAGGAGTGGAATTTTCCTCAAAAGCACTCAGGTGAACTTCACTGGCACTGATCTCAGCAGCTCCTTTAGATGAGAACATAGGACTTCTCCCAATATAATAAGCGGCCCAAGAAATAGTGGTTGCAACAACAGCAAGGACGGCCCCCAAAGTGATGATATTGCTCCAAGTTAACCTTCTGTCGGGGGAGAAATTGTAGTCAGGGATTTCACTCTTGTGCAAACACTCACCCGAGCTGCACTCAAGCATAATATAGGGGTCACCAAAAACAGACGAGATAAGGTCGTTCATGCTGGGCTCGGAGAAGGTGCACTTGTCGCTATTCATATTGCAGCTGAAGTCTCCTGGCCCCTTGATTGTTTCGGTCAAGAACTCGGAAATGTCGATAGAGCCAGACTCTCCACAAAGCATTCTATCAGGCAAGCACTTACAAGCCATTTCCTCACACTTGTACCTGGTAGAGTTGGAATTGTGGTCAAAATCAAACTGGCATTGAGATAAATCACAGTAGAAGGACTCTTTTTGATCAATCCAGAACTGGAAGTCGCAGGTAGCAGCCGTTTTATTACAACTGAAAGTGGCCTGGGGTACCTTGCCATCCAAAATGGATATAATCTTCTTGTTCGTCACATCACACATCAGGTGGAATTTGTTCACCACTCGTCCTCCCTTGTAGCAGGAACCTTTGATGCCCTCAGGCATGAAAGCATCACAGGAGTCATCATCCGTGCACAAGTTGCAATTGATTCCAGTCCATCCTTCTTTGCAATCACAGGTCTCGTTTTTTCTCATTGGCCTGTTTCGATTGCCATCCGAGAGGGAGCCGCACAACGGCACGGAACAGTCCATTCCTCCGTATCCATCACGGCAGTCACACATGCCAGTAAAAGTGTTGCATTGGGAAAACTGAGTACATTCGAAATTAGGTAAGTTGCAATTAAAGCAAGGGGGGCATTTTTCCTTAAGCACGTCCTGCTCTGGGGGGTCCGAGTAATGTGGGACGAACACCTCCAGAAAGGCGGCCTCCCAGGTCCGTTTATTTAGAACATTGCCGAAATCCAGTTTTTGCAACGCAAGCGCCGTAGATAAGAGAGGCACACACGCAAAAGTATGGAACAACAACGATGCTCTCATTCCAGTGCCATGTATCTTATGTCTAGTGAGAAGTGTAGCGATAAGATATAGTAGGATTAGGCTGGTTAACCGCAACAATGCGCGGCTACGTGCAGGAAATACCAAATTATGGGGAATAGCTAATAAGCTCCTATTGCGCGGCCTCTGGCTCTACGTGTGGCTTGTTGCACTAATGGGCGGCCTCATACCTATACACAACCTTCATTCCCGGGCGAACACCTGATTTCCCTCTTGAGAGGCTCTATGTAGCTTCCTTGCAAGTCCTCTTTCACGTAAACCATGTAGTAGGGCGTGGCTGTGTTAGTTTGGGTAAAGTTGAAGATTTCAGACGCTGGAACCTCGGTCACCGTGTCGTCGTTATACTTCCGGTAGATATTTCTCTTCAGGTCTTTGATGTAGACCCAGTAATGGCCATACGAAGCTTCTCCCCGATGAATGAATATGGCGAAAAGAGAGTATCCCACTTTTTGGTATGCGGCAAACTGATCTGTGATATTTTCCTGCAATACCTTGACCTGGTTATCGATGGTGTCCAACCGTTGCTTCATTTGTCTAATCTGAGCCTCCAACGCCTCTATGGTTTCCTCTTTGATGCTAAGTTCATCGTTGGTGAGCACCCTAGTCCTCAAGTATCTCACGGTGGCGGTCAAAGTATCCACAACCGAAATCTTGGTGGATGGGTCTGCCTCTAAAAGGGATTTCTTCTCTTCTTCAAGAGCCTTAATCTTGGTTTTCCACTCAAACACCTCCTGCCTCTTTGCCAATATTTCCTCATCCTCTGTACTCAAATACCGGTCGAGATAAATGCTCTCTCCGAAAGGAATTACTTCAAGAGATTTGTAGGCCATCAATTTCTCCCGGTCAAACAACACTCTTTGCACATGAAACTGAAGAATCTCTGGCATCTCCAGAATTGTCAGAGACATTTTCACCATCTCAGATCCTAAATTCACCATGTTCTCCCCAAAGTAGTTGTCCAAGGCATCATATATGTTTCTCGGATGGTCGCCCACATTAATAATCAAACTGAAGAATCTTTCAGTGGTGATCCGAGGCGGACCATTGCTTTGAAGAGGGAGAATGGTCTGTTTGGTTTTACCACAAAAGAGCTTCTTAATCAAATCATACTGCTCTCCGTCCTCCTCCAACTTGTCAGGCTCAAGTGCAGTCTCGATTTGAAACGTGACGTTTTCAATGCATTCCGTCACATCCTGCTGTCTTCCAATCTCTATGGCGCATTCTATCTGGTCTTGACTGATGCTCATGATTTTGGTTTGGCGTTCTTTGATGGGGTTTTCGATAGTCACGGTTGTCTCCTCCTTTGGATTGGTATCAGAGGGAGAATCCGTGTCAATAAGGTTATCTTCAGATGCCATTTCGACATCCTCTGAGATCGATATCGCATCTTCCATATTAGAATCAGGAACTGCGTCTTGAAAAATGACCGGCTGAGAAAGCGGCAAAAAGGAGAGATACACCAATTCCTTGCTAGGCTGAACAAACCTCTTGTTGGTGGTGATCATCTCGTTGAAAAGCTCCTGGAGCCGGTAAATGAATTGGATCGAGCGGTCGATTTCCGAGTTTTCAACGTACCGACCTCCGATTTTCCTTGACACAAGTTTGGATCTGTCAATGTTGCATTCGTCAAATTCCAAAATTATATCTCTAAGTGGCTTGATTGAGAAATAGTACTGGAGTAGCGAATTCAAGTAGCACGTGTTTCCGATATTGTCAAGTCCTGCTGGCCAATTTTCTGCAGGCAAAAGAGACGCATCAACCTTACCATCCCTCAAAAAGCTTAAGAGTATGTCTGACTGCTTTCCGGTAGCTATAGTCTTGAAGCATGCTCTAAGAATACGGACATCAACTTCGTCATCTTGCGATGAGTTAGTAATCAATAATTGATACTTGGAGATCAAATCAAAGTCAGTAGTGTTGATGTCAGAGTCAAAGAGCTCATAGCACTCATTCAAAGACCTCAGTTCTGTTTGCAAAAGCTCAGGCATATTGTTGTCCACGTAAGTCAACAAAATGTAGCTCTTGCGGAACACTGCGACCGAAAGCATACACCTTTGAAGCATCAAGACGTCTGGGCTCTGGGTATTGAAATTCACAGATTGCATGACTTCATCTAGTCTGAACTCGTATGCAGTGATTGCAACTTCATCCTCTGTAACATCCTCGATTCTCAATTCGCCCAATGCAATCGATTGCGGAATGATCTCAGATGACAAGAACTTTTTGATATGTTGACTGTTCCGGATCGTGGCTATTGTAACAAGATTTTTGTTAAAGTAGCTGTAGTTTTTCGGGTTGGATTTGCAAGAGGCCTTGTACATTTCAATGATAGCTTCCTCATCAATAACAACATCATCAGGAACGCCTTCAATTCCGATTTCCCTCAAAGCATTGCGGTAATCAGAAAAGCCGTACATCAAGCCTCTAGCCAGTTGGTTGTTGTAGTAAGACCGTAACCGATTCGAAGACCCATACAGTCTTTGCGCTAAGATCTTTTTGAAGCTATCAACATAACTGCTCTTGTTGTCAGGATCCGAATTAACAGTCTGCTCATAACTCCATATAACAAGCTCGTCCAGACTATAGGTGCAACAACTCAAGCTAATGAAATCCGGCAGCTTGTTAGTATCGTCGCTGCGGGCCAAAGTCAAAGATGCATTCTTGTCAAATTCAGCCAAAGCAGAGAGAAGCGGCGACAAGTTATCATTGAAAGAGTATGTGACATCAAATTCGTTCGTCTGGCTGACCTTGAGGGTCTTTCCATAGTAGATGATCTCATTGGCCTTTCGTATGTAGCTTTCCTTCAAAGCACTGTCGACAGAGAGGTTTGGAGGTACCAAAACGTCAGAATCGGTGCCTAAAGTGAAAGACAATCTGTTGAACAAAAGATCGATATCAAGCTTGGCATCCAACCCTGTCTTCGATCTCTTGATTGTGTGGATAGTTTCGCCTGGTTCGAGCATAATTGGACCTTTGAGAACCTTGAGAAGGGTCAGATAGCACTGCACAGGGCCTGGGATGGAGTCTGGAGAAAGTGAACTCGAAGGGTTGGTTTCAAGAGACTTCAAGTATCTTGTCTTAATGATTTCGGGATCTGTGAGTGAGACCAAATCTTCTGGGGTGAACTCTGAAGAATAAACTGAAACCCTCAAGATCTGGTCTAGGGTGGCATCTATGGTTTTGTAAAATGCGTCGTCAAGAAGGTTGTCGCTACTAACCGAGGCATCTTCCAACAAGTTGAGGTCATCCACAGAAACCAATGATCTGTCAATCAAATGAAATTGGTGCTTGCCTATGGAAGAGTGCGTTTTCTTCTTCAAGCTGTCTAGGAATTTGACCTTGAAATGGCTCACGCGGTCAGGATTTTGGCTCACAATTACACCTCGGATAGTGGTAACAGCCATATTGGAGTTGGCGTATTCCTTGCGTGAAACAGGCATGGCATGGGAAGCCACATTATTGGATATAAAGCAACGAGGCAGTCTTGCAATCAAAGCTGCAGGTATCAAGTTTTTGTATTCGATTGGCTTCGTTCTGAGCAATGACGCGACGTCGCTATGAACTTCTCCCTTGGCCCTTGCTTCAAACAACGCAGGCGTGAACCGCATGTCGTCGAAGATTCTATTGGATGTCTTGAACATGTATTTTCGTAAGTTGTTCTGGGGAATGGATGTAGCTTTGTAAGGAAAGTTTTGGGCGGGATCAACCTGGTCAAGGTCGGGGGAGGTTTTGGAGACGTCGTACGTGCCCTGAGCAAATGGGTTTGTGGAAACCTTGGAGACCGGAGCTTCGGTCTCGGGGGCATCTTTATCGGAGGTGTTTAGTTCAATTGCAGATCCCTCAGTAGGGTTAGGCAGATTTGCATTGTCCATTGGTGTGTTTGGGGTAGGTTTCATTGTGGAAGCAAAGCGATCGAGGTGTAGCGTACGCTCCTGCATGGACTGCACTGCCTAGGTCACGGACCACGTCAAAAAAAAAAAGCCTGCTGGGAAAAACAGGGATTTCAAAAAACAGGGAAATACTCATTCTTTTATAATACGATTGGGTTTGCCACAGAACCAAATACAGAGTGGTGTCTCCATGGCCTGTGGAGCTAAGCGCATCGGGGCTGCGTGCACCTTTGCACCATAGAAATGTCTGGAGACTACGCACTTGCAGAAGCCTCACCACCAGATCTGAGAATGACGGAACCCAAGACTTCCTTTGATTTGAAGAAAATCGAAGATGGCTCCGATGGCACCACGCTAGGATTTTTAAAGCTGGCCTTCACTGAGGTGGTCGGCAATAACCCCTACTTTGCTGCTGGAGGAGGGCTCATGGTGCTAGGCACTGGCCTTGCCTTGGCAAGACAAGGAGTGGTCAAAGGATCGAGCTTCTTGTACCGACAGATGCTTGTGGACCTTGAGATCCCATCCAAGGATAAACTGTACCTCTGGTTCCTAGAGTGGATGTCCCAATACAAGCATCGTAGGTCCAGACACATGTCGGTTGAGACGAACTTCATCCAGCATGACAACGGGGCTCTGAGCACTAAGTTCTCGTTAGTGCCCGGTCCTGGAAAACACTTGATTAGATACAAAGGCTCTTACATGCTAGTGAATAGAGAGAGGTCAGGCAAGTTATTGGATATGACTAATGGAACGCCGTTCGAAACTGTGACGCTCACCACTTTATACTCGGACCGTCACTTGTTCCTGCAATTGCTCGAGGAGGCAAAGACAATGGCCTTAAAGGCACAGGAGGGAAAGACGGTGATCTACTCTTCGTGGGGTCCAGAATGGCGTCCATTCGGCAACCCACGTACCAAGAGAATGTTGGGGTCCGTGATTTTGGACAAGGGCATCAGCGAAGGAATTCTCGGCGACGTCAAGGACTTTTTGACCAATGGAAATTGGTACCATAGCCGTGGTATACCCTACCGTAGAGGATACCTTTTGTATGGCCCACCCGGTAGTGGAAAAACGTCCTATATCCAAGCATTGGCGGGTGAATTAGACTATAATATTTGCATTCTCAACTTATCTGAGAACAACTTAACGGACGATCGACTCAACCACCTCATGAACCATATCCCCAAGAGGTCTATTCTCTTATTGGAGGATATCGATGCGGCCTTCAACAAGAGAGAGCAGACATCGGACCAGGGCTACCAGAGTGGAGTCACGTTTTCCGGGCTTCTCAATGCCTTAGATGGAGTGGCCAGTGCTGAAGAATGCATCACGTTCATGACCACCAATCACCCGGAGAAATTGGATCCAGCTTTGTTGCGTCCGGGAAGAATCGACTACAAGGTCATGATCAACAATGCTTCCAAGTCGCAGGTTGAACGAATGTTCTTGAGATTCTACGAGAATGAACATGATCTCTGCAAGCAGTTCCTCCTCAAATTTGAGGAGTTGGGGCTTTTGGGAAAGGTCAGCACCGCTCAGCTCCAGGGATTGTTCGTGTTCAACAAGAAGGATGCCAAAAATGCTCTTGCAATGATCGAGACATTGAAAAACCCTCATGGATCTTTAAACTGATCCTTCCCTGTATATAAACCATCTACCCACGGTATCTCTTGATCAACTGTTTATGGCGATCTTCAATGGTGGCTTCACTGAGGTCTCCCCGTCCATTTCGTTTTAGAAGCTTGGCCAAGTAGTCCATGTAGATCAAGTACACTAACATATCAGTATTGTCGTTAGCGAGAGTAAGCCCCGTCTTGCTTCTTAGTAGCTTCTTAAAGCTATTCTGTTGGTATGTTTTAGAGGCCTTCAGTCTGGGGGCCGTGGAGGGGGGCATTGTGGATTTGATGTGGAGATGTTTAATGTGTGTGATGTGTGTGTTGACAATTCGCACATTTGACGCACACTTTAGGTAACTGCGCATTAGTAGTGGGTCGGTATTCTTCTATTATATTACAACTTTTATATCACAAATTCCTCGAGCCTCCCACTGTGGCTCATAGATCTTCTAGCTTCCTTCTCTTTAACTTCTCTTCATCCTTTTCATGCTCATGATATCCAAAGATACGTCCACTTGGCGAGCCGCTTCTGATGGACTGGTTCAACTCCTGCATTGAGGGTAATTGTTTTCGGATCTGGCTGGAGCTTCCGTCTTCGGGTTTAGCCACTGTTCCGGGCTCCAAATGGGGCGCTGCGTGCTGCGGGGTCACTAGACCTGTGCCAGGGCCACTTGAGGGGGTGGCTTTCCTCAGCTGCTCTGCATCTAGTGGTAAATGACCTGGAGGGTGGTTGATATCCGTGAGGGAATGTCTCTGGGGGACGGCGGTGGTCAACTTCTGAGGTAAGGGTCTCATTAGAACGGGTAAAGACGCAGTTCTGAGTTGTGATGGTTCCTGCATCATGTGCTGATAATAAACATGGTTGGGGGCGATGGGTTTGTACTGCTGTACGTAAACTGGCGTAGAGGGCTTGTCTTGCTCCTTCTCCGATGAGGGATTCAGCGGTCCTGGAGTCAAGGGCTTGTCGTCATTCATGATTTTGGGACCGGCAGGTACTGGGTTGGAGGACACAATGCTTCCTCTTCCTGGTACTGGCTGAAGCGGATCCATGAAGATGGACACATGTCTATTAGGTGGTTGCAAGCCCGCGGAAAAAGCCTGTTCTTCGCCATTGGGGTTCAAGTGCCTCATGCCCTCGTAGCTGTTGTAAAGTGTGTAGTTTGGGTTGAGAGGGTAAGGTTGGGGAACGATTGGTGCATTCGACACCCGTTGTGACGTCAGCCCATTATCACTAAGACTGTAGCTAGCTTGAGGTTGATGCTTCTGGTTTGGAGCAGCAGGAGCAACTGGTACAGCCACTTTGTTTCGTAGTTGACTTTTGAATTGGGCCAAGTCCGACGATTTGGCTGCTGGCTTGACCGTGCCTGGCAGAGTATTCATATCCGCTGCGTGGTTTTTGAAATTCTCTACCGGCGTCTTGGTGATTCTCCTGTCAACATATGGTTCTTCTTTTCTGGACGAGCCCTTTTCCTGACTGGGCTTGGATAAAAGGTTTTCAACAATCTCTGTGAGCTGCAAAAGATCAGACTGTGACTTGTTGTGCATGGCATACAAGCTGTCATATCTAGAGAGAAGGTCCAGATAATTAGCCCGTAAACTAGAGATAGCAGCATTCATCTCAATGAATTTAAAGTTGATCGACTGATCCACTTGCATGGCTGCGTTCTGAAGAGAAGCCTGACGCAGTTGCTGTGACAGAGGGTGCAGCGATGCATAGAAGTAAGAAGTGCCGAGGTGGTCACCATATAAAGGAGAATCCGGGGAATGTGGCATCGGTACGGGTTGTGAGTAGACCGGGTGGCCATGGTGGCCGGTAACTGGAGGCACAGCATGGTCTTTGGCGAGTGGAGGTCTGCCGCCAGAGTCACTCATTTGGTCCCACAGCTGCTGGTAGAGGGACAGGTGATACTGTTCTTGCACTAGGTGGTCCTGGGGTTGCTTCTGCTCCTCTAATGTAGCCTCAGATGTGGGAGGCAACGACTTCAAGTTGACGATTTCCTTGTGGGAGTTGATAATTTTGGAGGACTTCCTCTTGATAAGACTCAAGGAATCCACATCACCTTTACGGAACTGGTTGGCCGAATGTCTGAACTCCCATTTGGTTGGCTGGCCTGTAGGCATTGGCCCGCAATCAGAGGAGGAATTGGACAGTTTTTCTTCGGACTGGAAATTGTCGTTGACCTTATGGAATCCATACATGTTCAACTGGCGGATGAAAGACGCTATGTTGGTATGTTTGAAGTATTGGGCTAGCACATTGGAGAACTCTTCTCCGGGGTAGAGGCAGAAAGAGTCCTGCGAAGGAGACCACCATATAAGGTGGGATAGGCTCGAGTCTTCCAACATGTCAAAGAGTTTGTGGATGAACACCGTTTGTGGTTTTCCCGAAGACACCGACATTGTAGCAGGGCTATTGCTGTTTGCCCGGGATCCTATGGGGTCATGTACCTGGGCAGCAGATCGGTGGGTAATATCTTGTGAAGTATCTTGATTGTCCACCGATGGAGATCTGGGAGTGGATTCCCGGACTTTGGCAGCTGCAAGCGGCTGGGGTGCTCCTGCGCCACTAGGGGCACTTTGGGGAAAGGCAACGGGGCCAGTTCTGCTAGTCGGCTGCAGCATTACCAGAAGTCTTGATGTGTGGGGCGCTACTGATGTCAGCCTATGAGGTGTGGACACTGTTTTGTGTTCGGATGTGGGCTAGCTTGGAGGGTATGGCGCTAAGCGGGGTCAAATCTGGGGGTTCGAGAAAGCTCTGGTGGCAAACTCAGTACTAGCAGGGGAACAAATTGGATGGGGTGGGGAGTAAGGAAGGACAAGGGGAAGTGAAAGCTTAAGTCAAAGTTGGGAACGATGGAAATAGAGAGTAGGACTACAAAAAAAAAAAAACCGAGCGGTCGAGTGCGGTTCAGGATGGTTTTCTGCACCGCATTTTTTAAGCGCTCGAAAGATCTTAAATCTCTTTAAATTTGTCGTGCTTGAGAATCTCTTTGGCTTACATAAGTCATGTGCAGTGTCACATACCGCAAATGATCTGCACGGAGGCTGATGATCGATTTGAAAAGAAATAATTACGAACTACATGCAAATTCTTCATCACTCCTATCCCTTCTTTAGTGTCCATGTGTGTGTTAAGTGTCGGATCTTCACTCACCTTTAATCCCGCGTGCGTGTGCGCGGTGAGTTGCTGAAGAGCCGAGAGAAAGGTACCGACGGGATAATGTCGGAAATAGTCTACAAAGGCCATTGTCAGGCCCACTGGGATTGGCTATACCCTGGCTAGATTGTTCGTCCCGAAGTTCATTTTCAGTGCACGAAAGAAGGGTGGATAATAGGTCAACGGCTCTCGGAATGGTAAACGCATGCACCTCCATCTCACGCTGCACTGAATGTAAAATTCGGAATCTGAGGCTGCCATTGTTTCCGCAGTAAGGTCCTCAAAATTTGCATAGAAAGCCGGTTGATAATGGAAGCCTTGCTTTATCCGCCCATGCACCGTCAATGAGAACCCCCAAAGTTTTGTGCATTGTAAGAAGTACCGAATAATGCAAACGGTCAGTTACGCAATGAGGCCAGTGATGCAAACGTCATTGCATTTCCAGGTAGGAGCGGGTAAGCGCAGCGCTTGTCTAAGAAAGCGGAGCCCACATTACATGGACAATGTCATTCCCGAGCAGGAAGCTATGAGAATGTGCTAGTGTTCAAGATACGAGAAGCTTCATTGTAAATCATGTCATAGCTGTACCTCCCCCATGGTGATTGAAGTAATATCCAGGAGTGGAGATGTAGTTCCACCCTACTGCATGTAAACCGTTGCTTGCGTGAGCGTAATCTCCCGGTCATGTGAATTTTTTTCGCATTTACGAGTCCACATAAATCCGCGCGCTCGAGGTTTTACCGGCATCCTGCGCGATTGCGTTAGGAGCATTGATCCATGTCAACTCTAACCTTTCGTCGGTGCAGACTGACGACGCACCTCTACAGTACGCTCTAATTTCAGGTAAGCCTTTCTACGTGTGCGGATGGAGAAACTGTAGCAATGCTCTCTCCCTATGAGCTCAGCCACCATGCGAAAAGTGAGCCCACCTTTCTTTGCGAAATCCACACTGTCCCTTCTTTGAGAGTGGCTCCTCGCCACCTGCGCTATACCACGGCTGACCCCTTGTTTGGTGGGAGGTTGCATTTATTAAGGCGACAAATGCAACCATCCCTACGCGAAGGTCGTCTAGGAGCTCGCCCGGGGTCCACCATCCGTCCACCCTAAAGTCGTCGTGTATGCTGCACATCCCGGAATATTTCTCGATACTGGTTGGGCTCGGTCCTGCCGCGCAACACCTGACCGCTTTCTTATACCGCTTATGGGTTTCGGCTTCTCCAAGGTTTTTTCACTACGCTGCGATGGTTTCTTTTTTTTTTGTCTCACGCGGCTCTCGCACCAATTGCAAGGCGCACATTTTCTTCAACCGAAACACATCACCTTCCGCGCCAGTGCCCACCATGCCGCTTGTTAGTAAGCCTCAGGTCAGGCCCCATTGTTGCACACGATTCCGTAACGCCTCACACTTTACACATTGAAGATAGCTCGTTTTTAACTTCTGATTTCCGTAGACAATGACGTGCACCCGAGCATTAACAAACCCAAAGCCGATGATTCTACCTTTTTCATTTTTGCTCGTCTCCCACATCCGTGGGCAATTTTTAGACGCCGGTCCATATATTCCCAGCGGTGTGGGTTGTAGACCTCGATGACCAGTTTCTTTTTCGGAGCTTTTTCTCATATTTTCTTTTTTCTCCCTTCACTCGCTCTATCTATTCCGCACAATCCTCAACATCCCCCATGCACTCACGTTCCTTGCTCATTTTTCTCTGCGCCTAATCTTCGTTCCACCATCTATTTGCTTTTTCCTACCCCCTCACAGCCCCTACAATTTCCCTGATCCACAAACTTCTTCTCCAGTGAAGTACTTCCTTCCATCACCTTTCCTCCCCCACCTCCTTCTTCCAAAGTTCCTGTGTTTCGCCAGAAGAACTCCTTTCTTCGGTTATCCCTATTAGTCACCAAGTTTGCCTCCGTGTTCCCGCATCTTCCACATTCTTCATGACTTCACAACTTAACAACTCAAACGAAAACCAGGACCAAGTGCTCCAAGAGACCGAGACCTTGCGCCCGGTTTTCTTTGACCAGTCTAAGCAGCTCGACTCCTCTTCTTCGTCGGCTGACAAGACAAAAAGAGCTAGACTAGATGCGTCGGTTATCGCACCTGAAGATTCCGTCTCCGGTGGGCCCATACAATCTACCGAACGCAACGGCGAGCCCGTTGCCCCTGGGATTTCTTCTGCTGACTCCACCCTGAGTGCTCTCATGAACATCGACCATCATCATCATCATCACCATCATCACCACCCCATGCATCATAGACACATCCTGTTCCAACCCCCTGATCTCGATTCCCACTCCGGCTCCGATGCTGACGCCACTAAACCCTCTTCCCCCACCTCGCTTCAAAATGACCAGTTCAAATCTCATACCCCTTCCTCGTCGGCTGTGAACCAACACCCACATGCAACCACTAATGAAATCACTTCATACGACACTAGTTTCTCTCGCAAAAATCCGGTCCACAGATTATTACATACTTCCAAGAAGTCTGCAAGAGTGTCTGCATCTTCCAATTCTAACTCATCCAAAGCTCCCAAGTTATACCGCCGTTTCCGCTCCCGCTCCTTGCCGATCATCAACTATACCGCTAGATCTTCGTTGATGCATCAGCAAGCTTTCACTGGCAGACTGAGGGCAAACCAACAACTTTTTGGTTATGTCAATCCGAATGCTGTCTACCAACCCTCAGGCTCTAACCACACCAAGCATTACTTACAGAACGTCGCAACGCCTGCTCCTTCTCTTCCACCAATAAATTTGCAATCTTTGAAAGAAATCGACTTGCAAGAAATACTTAAAAATCCTCAGTTAAGACATGACATTCTTTTCGACCCTCAGCTTCAGTTTAGACCCAACTTAGATGGAGACCGTGGCAGAAAAAAGAAATCGATGATCGAAAAATATTGGACCGAGATCGAGCGTGAATGCCAACAGTTCTTTGATGTTAAGGGAACTTCTGGGATCGAACCTTCCAAGATTCCTCGCTTACCTGCTTTGTTTACCACTTTGAGAGATATTCTTTTGTCACTTTTGCCAGCTAAAGATCGTGCTCCTGTAAACGAAATCATGGACATAGAGTTGACCCTTCAACAATTTGCCCACGGCTCCTTTGATTTTGTTGCTATGGCTCAGTGGTTAGGTGAAGTGTTCAAGTCTCACTGTGCACCAATGAGAGATCAGTGGGTTTCCGAAATGATCAGCAAGTTCCAAGAGGCTTATGCGGAGAACTCTGTGATGAAGCTTGTGCTGGGTTTGCGTTCCATTTTCTCTATCTTGGAAGCTATGAAATTAGATGTTGCCAACCACCAAGTGCGTATCTTAAGACCAGTTCTTATCGAGACTGCTGCTGAGTTTGAGAGAGATTACTTCAATCAATTGATCAACCATTGCAAGATCGATATATCCGATTCCTTGAAGTGGTTTTACAAAAATTACAAAATCACAATGGGCGAGGAAGGAAAGCAGCCAGACCCAAACTCGGTCATCACCGGCTCTATTATCAAATTATTATCATGCAGAAGCTTGGCAACTGAGTTCCCTTCAACAATGGCATTTGATCACACACGGTTGGTGCTTTTGAGGGCTGATGTGAGACAATTAGTCTGCAACCTGCTTTGCATTGTCCTCTACAAGCAGCTTCTCATTAATTACCAACCTGCTGCAGCATACCGGTTTAAAAGCCTCAAGCCTGAGAATATCAGTCGTGTTCAGGACGAGATCTCGGCTATCGTGACGGATGACAACGGGAACATCAAATGGACAAGAAACATTCAAAGTATCGCAGTTCAACTCGTGAAAAATGTTGTTTCTGACTCTAACACAGATGTGACACACGTCCAGAACTTGCCCCAGTCTTTGATTGATTTCGGTTATAACTGGCTCATCAAGCAAATCCAACCAAGCTCCAATGTCTATGGTTTGATGGAGAGCAAGATTTTCAAAGAAATATCAGCTGAAATTAGCTCGGCCTCATCCACTGAACCTCCAGCTCCTAAATGGGGCACGGAGTCCAAAGTTCGCGGCGAAGGATTACCGTTCACTGCTTTGAGGCAGAAAAAAGCAGACTCGGAGTTGTCGGGAATAGCTAACAGGATTGCAACTTTGTCCAAGTTCCACTGGAGCGTCTTCAAAAATTACTACTTGGAGCATCTTGACACATGCCAAAAAATTTAATGGTATTAAAGCGATCACGCATGCCACAGTTCAATTTTTTGGATCATGTTCTCATTTAACCATTCGCCTTAGACGCGTACGACTCATGATCATAACCGTCCTTTACCAAAGACACATCACGCCCCCATTCATTCACATAACGCACACACACATCCTTCATTGCATACATCCATTCTATTGGTGACATCTTTCCATTCATTATATCTATCGGTTACACATATTTCCTTCATTATATCTATTCTTTAAACTGAGTATGTAGAGCAATTTTCACAATCATCTCTTGACAACATATTTCAAACTATCACTTCGAGATCATTGACGGTGCATCTCACCGATATCAACTCCAAGAGATAGTTGATCTTCATCTCTGTCATGGCCAGATGGTTTCTGTCATGAACTATTCGGTCAAAAATCCAGTCACAGATTTCCGCTTTAGACAAATCCAGAATTGAATGTTGTTCTGCCGATTCCTTATACCTGTAGCAAAGCTCGAGAGAGATTCTGATTTCATGATTGCCAAAGTTCAACTCCATCTGCAACTTGCAAAAATGGCTTGAGTCCATCAACATAGGAGAGGATATGTCCATGGACAGAATGAACCCAATCAGACGTAAATGGTGTGCAAATGCCCGCCCGACACTGACTATAGGTACACTGGGGGCTTCCATGTAGATGATTTCATCACCATTGGCTGCAACTCTAATATCTTGTAGCCAAGGGAACGTGGCGTCTTTATCGTCAAGCTCATATATTTGCCTTTTCTTGATTGTATCTTTGGCCAGGGCATATATGAACTTCATGTAGATTGATGTGGGGTTGCCTAGTCTTAGGGAGCCTGCCCGTCTTAAGGTATGGTGTATGTTGACCTGCACATAAATGTATCATACTCGTTTCAGATGTATAAACGCAAAGCAATAAATCAATGTTTCAAGACTCTCGTGCGTATTTTGCTTTTACTTTCATGCATATTCTGAATTTGATTCTAGTTTCATTGCTTTGCTGAATTGCCTCACTCGAATGTTTCAAGTTTCACTGGGCTAGTCAGTTTGGGGTTTGGCTGCTCCTTACTCTCACTTGCACCCGTAGAAGCTGTTTCAACATGAGGACTAAACACAGAGCCTGCTGAGTTAAATCCAGTCGAAAAAGTACTCTTTTCATGTATAATCTCTTCCAGGAGATCGTTATGCAGACCACGTGACAGAGGTGATCTGGACCGGTCAGGTAATTGGCTCTCAGACTCGGGCTCTTCAACGATGGTGGTTGAAAGAAGTGAGGATTTTGCACGTGCACTATGCACTGAATTGGCATGGCTCACTGGACCTAGATTCATGAAGTTATACCCGTCATCATCCTCATACACCAAATTTTCCGACACAGAGAGGTCTTCTTGTTTTATGGTTGGTTTCTGGACGGGATTAGAGAATACCCGAGGTGCATTCCCCAAAACCATATCATTAGGGAATTGGGCCCCATTGTGGCCGACAAAAGGATGACTTCTCCCCATCAGAGAACCAGACGCGAAGTCTGTACTCGCAGTCATATTCCCAAAGCCGTTCTTCTTCTCCTGTTTCACTTCCGGTTTACTTAGCCTAAGTATTTTTGAAGCAATGCTGATGTTTATGCCTGCCACTATGCCCACCGTGGTGCCTAGAAAAAGGCTGACCATGACATAGTGAAACAAGTGGCCCACGAGATTCTTGAAGTGAGGCCATGCCGAGTACACCAATCTAAACAACGCCCTCTCCACGGGTACAGAGGTATCGAGATCCACGTTTAGTAGGAATAGCACGGGTACCAACGGTAAGTACACCAAACCAAAGAGGAAGGTGCGGACGATAAGAAGCACTGGAATAACAAGAGAATGTTGAATGATAAGTCCTGCCATGTGTATACAGGGCCAAATCATGTGGGTCCATGGGAACAGCACCACATAGAGAAGAGTTTGGGCCATGTCGTAGGGGAGCAGTGACATAAGGCTCATTGCGGAAGTGTGTGGGGTGATGCGAAATGTAGATGTTCTTAGAGATCATGGCAGATGTAATTATGCGCAACTGCACAGAGACCTCTAGTCTAATTCCTTCCCAGTAAAGATAGAGAAATTGCGGGTTGACCAAGTTTCAACCAAGTATGGAATAAATATGGACTAAGTATTGAGATTCCGTTACTTCGGAAAATAGAGAGAAAAAAAGAAAGTAGAGAATATGGGTACTAATTTTTGGTACAGCTTACCAATATTGGCCAAATACGACATTAAGCTAAGGAAAAGAGGGACTGAAAAATATGGTTTTTCTCCAAAAATCCCTAAATCAGTACATCATATTTATTTTATTATCACGGTTCTTTTGAAACTATCTACGATTCAATAACTGGTGTATGGCCGTATTCCTCCCGTTCTTCTATATAAACCTTGTCTTGAGTGCACTCTGGGCCGAGCGCTCGCAAATCTCTTAACTAGTCACTCCCCAGCACTAGCCATGACAGATAAACTCCCCTCGTCATTTGACGGAGCTGGCGTCGATGAAGAGTATGTGAAAAAAAACCTTAACTTGAAGAAATTATATTAACATCCAGTGAACTTAACACGCTCGAAAAGCTTGTCTTCAAGTCTAAGCAACAGCCCCTCGTACCCTTAGGAACTCTCTTGACCACGGGTGCAGTTATCCTTGCTGCCAAGTCCCTTAGACAGGGAAGGAAGAGAGACACCCAGATTTACTTAAGATATAGAGTTGGTTTCCAGGCCTTCACTTTGGTGGCATTGGTGGCCGGTAGTATCTACTACCAGAAGGAGAGCTCGGAGGCAAAGAAGTCACGCGAGGAGATCATGAGAGAAAAGGCTAAGGTTAGAGAACAGATCTGGATCGAGGAGCTTGAGAGAAGAGACGAGCTCATTCGTGCTAGAAAGGAGAGATTGGAGTCCTCCAAGGGAGAACTTATGCGGGTGGCGCAAGAAGGATTCGAGCAGGAGAGGGATAGAGCCTCCAAAAAGGACAATGAGTCCAGCAAGCCATGATAAAAGGCCATGACCTGATTCTGTATATAAGAAATAAAATGTATGAACTATATAGACTTGGTAGACCATGTAAGGACTACTTTTTAGTGTGACCTGGACGGTAAAATATGGTATGGCTAATAAACATGGTGTGACTTGCACCAGTAAAATGATATGGCCTCAATAAAGCTGTTTATGACTTATGCCTATTTCCGTGGAGCAAGTCTGTAAGCGTTTTGAATATGGTCATTGCTGAGCTGCTCCAATCTGTCTCGTGCCATGGGAAACTCAGGCTGGAACTCCGATGCTCGCTTGTATCTAAGATGGTTGTGGAGCATCCATAGCCTGTCTTGGTGATTGTTCAGTGGTAGCATTGGAATTATAATGGATGCCGAGGCTAGACTGGTTTAAATATATCAAATCTTGTTTTAGTTTATCTCACCTATAGTCTGGTTTACGTGGTACAACTCTAGCAGCATCAGGTACTAAATTTGATCACCGCACGTGACGTGCAATTGCAATGTCCTCATCTTGAGGCGCCAGAGAACGGCCCATGCTTGCGCGACTGTGCATTTCTTTTTCAGGGCATTCTTGCTCTTGAACTCACTCAATACTCCACCCCTTGGATGTTGTACTCTTTGCAGAACCCGTAGATATTCTCCATCATATCCGTGATTCCCTTGTTATTCAGGTTTTCGGATCCCGTAAGCTGGTTGGAGTACACCGCCTGCACAAGAGATTGGATTTTGATGAGGCCCTCTTGGCTCACGAGATCAATCAAAATTCCGATTGTGTTTGGCGAGAAGTCATTGTACCACCGGTGATTCCAAACGAGGATTTTGATGCATCCCTCCAAAATCATTTCGTTCAACAGGTTGAGTGTCTTGGCGTAGTTTTGGCCGGAGCTTTTGGGGTTTTCCGCTGCAGTGCTCTTGGATGCGACCTTCTTTCTCTCCATCTGGTAGTATTTCAAGATCTCACGCTGAGACTTGGCTGAAAAACGGCCTCGCAAGGCATTAGAAAAAGCAACTGAGCCTTCTCTGTAGTGTTTGAGTCTAAAAGCAATAAGCCCGAGTATCTCCCACTCCAAAGACGTCTTCTTGTATTCTGCTTGTTGAGCTTGGAAGTGAACAAATTCCGCCTGCCAGATAGTGTATACCCTCAAGTCGTCGTATAACAACATGAACAAGTTGTCTAGCCATCTCTCACACAATCTCTTTCTCTTCAACTCAATGAAATCCGGCTGCATATCGCTATTAACTGCCGTGTCTCTGGAGGGCAGCTTTAATCCAGCAGTGGATGCATCATCTGGTGCGGATACGGAAATGGTTTCGGATTCAGGAATCTCCTTCTCTTCGGAAGTAGCAGGTTCCGGCTCCTTGATCTCTATTTTCGACCCTTTGCGGGATGAAGACCCATTTGTCTTGTCCTTGCGGTACTCTTCCTCCATCACGAACACCTTAGCACGGTGCTTCAACAAAGACTCCCATCCAGTCTTGACCACGATGTCAGTGAGTAGGTCATATGCCTTGGCAAACGTAGACTTCAAGTTTGCTGCAGGTAAGTTGAGGAGCAGCTGGTCGATAAGCTTTTGCTCGGCTGCTATGGCAGTGCTCTGCAAGTTGCTCACCTCATCTAGAGTGATGTCAATAGGAGAGGGCAAGTGCAAGTCATCGTGGCCGCCTCTTAATGGGATAACACGCTTCAAAGAAAACGTTTCCTTGTGGGAGTTCATTGGACACGAGTTCAACGTGAGCAAAGCATTTTCAAAGTCATTCATCTTAGTATACACCTTGACCAACAAAGCCCATGGCTTAAAGTCAGATGGAGACGACAGAACTGCTTTCCTGGCCAACTCCAAGGCCAAGTCATACCTCTTCTTCTCGATCAAGAACTCCGCCTCCAACAATAACAACTCAGAGTCTCTATTGTCGTTTTCGATACCCTGATGCATGATATGAACGGCCTTGATTTCTTCATCATTCATGAGCAAGACCTGAGCAATTAAGACATTAACAGAAGGCTCCTGCGCCTCCAAGCGGCGCAAAACCTCTAGCGCAGCATCATAGTGCTGAGTGAGCTGAATACACTTAAAGAAGCCCTTCACAAGATAATTTGACGTCAAGGTGGGCTGGGGGATATCGATGTCACAGCCCAACTTTGGGCCATCCCAGAAAAGCGACTCAAAACCACTGATGAAATTGGCCAAGAGTTTCTTGGAAGCCAACCCGTTATTGAAAGGGTTCTCCCGGCGCACTTCCACCAAACCACCAACCTTATTGGCATCATCTTCGTCTGAGTCAAGGAGACAACGGACCATGGAGCAAACAAAGGTCTCGAGCCATAATCTATCGATGTCAGCCTCGCTCAACTTCTCCTGAATGAGCTTTCCGTCGTTGGACACGATTTCTGTCTCGAACTTGCCGGGAATGTGCACCGTCACACGCATATCCACCTTAGAAAAAGCATTGTAGGAGCAGTAGGTAACCTGAGGCACCTTCCAGTGTTTCTTCTCGCCAAACCAAAACTGCAGCTTGGAGGTTATGAGGTTGGCCAAGCCTTGCAAGTGAGCAGCGATGGACGCCGAGTTAGACGTATCGATACCAGTGAAGTATAAGAAGGTGCTTTGCTCTGTTTTCGATTGAGCAGAGATTTTGTGAATGCTGCACAAGTCGGCAGGGCCCAAATCAATAAAACTTTGTAGACGGCTAGTCCGTTCTACGACAGACGACCCCGGGTATTCCTCGATGGCTCTGGATGTTAGTAAGAAAGGTTTGGAATACTAAGGAAAGATCAGTTACATACTCAGGAACAGAAGCTAGGGACTTTGGAATCATGCTGTTCGTGATACAATGGAATCGTGGGTGTAATATACTCTGTTGTCTTCACCGAGGTTAAGGTGCAGGCAAAAGCGCATGCGTGTCAGCCAACAGATGATATGCTTGTCTACTTAGGGGGGATAATTTTACGTGCAATTTTTTTTACAGCATATCAGATCTACCAGAGATTTTTTTTCTTGGGGGTGTATTGTAAATAAACGAGAACAAGCCTTTTTACATGTACACTGTAGTATGAGCAGATAACTTCGATAAGTGTCCAGTCATTCCTGCGCAGGCGCAGGGCCAATGCATTAGATCTAAGGCTCAACGCGCCATGTCGAGGCAAGGACGGGGAGCAGCGCTTTCCACTTGAACATGTGACCTTCTTCTCTTCAAGTAGATTTGCTCAATGAATGATTCAGTATTGACTTCATTCTTGGACTCGGCAAGAAACGATATTCAATGCATCATCTTTTTGACTTAGTTAATGGCAACCTGAGACACTCCTAGTAGGAGAGAGTACCCCTTATACAAGTTAGTAAAAGGAACAGTCATTGTTGGGACTCTATCAGGCCCAATACCTATGGTACCAGAATTCAACCCTATAATCTAGACTGAGGTATTTTTTGAAACACAGTTTTCTTAGAGGTTATCATAACCCTCTTCAATGTTTGAGCCAAGGAGCGTTAAAGCCGAAAACCGCGGTTGAAACCAATCTTGTCATTAAGCTCTTTAATTACCTCAAGCTTGACTTCTCGAACACTAATTCACACACTAATTCACACACTAATTCACACACGGATTCACACACGGATTCACACACTTTACTTTTGCCTCTTGTTGACCACATTCTCATTGCTCTCCTCCTCTAAGGAGTCCCAGTCCTTAGCAGTCAAGCAGTACTTCTCAGGAGGAAGATTGAGCCCCCACTTAGGAATCACCGGTGGAAGACTCTTGGAGTTTCTCTCATGCGCCAACTCTAGCATGAGCTCCTTGGCCGGCGTGGGTTTGAGCTGGAAATTTGTTTTTGCAGCTATGGCCAAGCGAATATCGTCCGTGTTGACGGTATTATTGGAGCTGGACCCACCGTTGATGTTCTTGGCGTGGTCGTTGTATGTAAGAGCATCCTTCAATACAGAGGTGGTGTACCGATGGGCGAAGTCCATGAGTTGCAAGGGCACGTGGTCCTGGTAATTCTGGATTCCCTGTGTGGCAAAGATCAAGTGTAAGAGCCGGACGTCTCGAGGAACCACGGCGGGCTCGGCAGCCTGGCCGTTCCCTGATGACACGGGGCCGTTGAGGGTCATGAGTGTTGATGATGTTGCGAGTGGTGGTTACTCTTGAATGGGTGCGCACCCTCATATACTTCCATACACTCCACACCTCGCTCTTACTCAGGAGATCTATAACCAGAAGCCAACTTTAGCCAACTCATTTTCAAAAGAAGACCCACCATCAATTCTTGTTCTTCTAATGTCGGTAATAGAGAGACCGGAGGAGTATATGGTAGAATATCCAGATACCCCACACAAGACCTTGGAGCCATTCTTTATTTTTGAGCAAGACAACCAGTCTAAGCGGCCTAAGGTGGACCATGTCCTCATCCTCCTTAACACGGCCTTGACCAATATTCCAATTGAGCAATTGTGGACTCACTCTTCAAACCAGGTTTGCGCTGATGGAGGAGCTAATCGCTTGTATGACTACTTCGAAGACCCCAACGAGCGGGAGAAGTACATACCCAAGTATATCACGGGAGACTGTGATTCGCTAAAGGACCATGTTCGGGAATACTACCTTTCCAAAGGCTCTCGAATAATTCCGCAGCTTTCACAATACTCTACGGATTTCATGAAGGCTATCAAGGTGGTGATCTTGCACCATAATAAGTCTAGCAGAGAGGCACTTGGCGGTCAAATCGAGGAAAACGACGGCTTATCCCAACTTCTAAAGACACACGGGCAGCTGAAGGATATGCAAGAGGAATCCCAAAAAATCGTCATCAATGTGGCCGGAGGAATCGGTGGCCGGTTTGACCAAACGTTCCATCTGATCAACCAACTCTACGTCATGAGCCAGGAGTTTCCATGGATAGATTTCTTCTTTTTCACTTCAGAAGATGTTATATTTCTTCTTCCCAATGGCACTACGCTCGTGACATACTCGTCACGGACCATTTTCAATACAAAGGACAAGATGCCCAAGTGCGGCCTCTTACCATTTGGCGAGAAAGTCACGCTCTCAACCAATGGCTTGCAGTATGATGTTGAAAACTGGCCCAGTGAAGTTGGCGGATCAGTTTCTTCCAGCAACGGAATTCTGGGAGTCGATAAGTTTATCGTTCAAAGCGACGGACGTCTTGTGATGAACATCGAGATCAAGCGATAAAACCGTCAAAAACACCGGATTTTTACATGTGAGAAAAGGCAGATTTGAAGTACTGGAGCGCCTCAAAGAGTCCACTATTGGAAGCTGACATAGGATATATTATGGAAGACTTGTTCATACTCCAGTGGAGGTGAGCCAGAGGAGTGAACATCGCACGACGCTCACCTAACATGGTGAGAAAAAAAGCGTGAAAATGGTCAACTACACTCACACGCAAGGCCGCTATGTTCAAGACAGGCGTCTTAGCACGTTGCATTTCATCGGGAATGAGACTGCTCACCACAGTCTCCAGACCCACCTTCCCCATCTACACCAACCTCCGCATTGCTACACCACTTACCAAGGTCATTGAACCTTTCAGGTTACATGTGCAACCACAGATCATACAAGAACCCACGCCAAAGCAGCCTCGGGAGTCTTTGATCTTGAATGAGCTCGCAGAGGACAACACTATATATATGGATTCCGTATTGAGAAAGAGAAGGCTCAAGATGAAGAAGCATAAGTTGAGGAAGAGAAGAAGAACACAGAGAGCATTGAAGAAGAGATTGGGCAAGATATAAAATTCCAGTATTGGATGATGGACTGAAAAATGGCCACTAAGAATGGCAAAGCATAACTGTATATAATGAATACACCCCAGCCATTGCATGTCTCCAGACATTCGGTGTTAAGCAATCGAATAGTAGCTGTATGACAGTTATGCAGTAACACCTAGGATTTATCATTTTGGAGTTCGAGCATCAAAAATAAAGATCTACTAGCATAATAATTCAAGCGGTCCGATAGAATCATTATTAGGGTACGGAGTTAATTAAGGTCTATGGCATATGGCTCTTGGGGAATGGTGGTGCATACGAGTCACATTGATAATTACGCTCGCATGGCCAATTAAACCACTACCAATGACCTCTCTCACCTTTGTCACCGGCAACGAAAACAAAAGAAAAGAAGTGGTGGCCATTCTCGGTGGCCAGGACACGGAGCAAGGATCCAAAGTCGGCGACTACTACATCACCAACAAATCCTTGGACATCGAGGAGGTCCAGGGCTCCATCGATGAGGTGACCATCCACAAGGCCAAGTCTGCAGCCAAGCTAACTGGAGGCCCTGTTTTGGTTGAAGACACCTGCTTAGCTTTCTCTGCATTCAATGACTTGCCAGGTCCTTACATCAAGTGGTTTGTGGAGAGCGTGGGTCTCCAGGGCTTGGTGGACATGCTCTACAAGTTCGAGGATAAGAGTGCGAAAGCCATATGTACTTTTGGATACTGTAGTGGACCAGAGGGAGAGGTGAAGTTGTTCCAGGGAATTAACACAGGAAAGATTGTGGATAGCCGGGGGCCACAGAACTTTGGGTGGGACTCAATTTTTCAGCCAGATGGCTATGAACAGACGTACGCTGAGATGGACAAGCAGGTGAAAAACGCCATGTCGCACCGATTCAAGGCCTTGGATAAGCTCAAGGCCTTCTTGACGTCTTGATCAAATTTATAGATTAACATAGGTAAATTCTGTGACTATTCGCATGTAGGCAATTACTCTTTAGGATATCAATGAGATATCAATGGGCAAATAATTGGAGATGATTAATGCTTTAGATATCTACTACTCGAGACAAGTAGTCTTGTAGATTGTATCGTGGAAGATCATATCGTGCATGAAATTGTGGACAATTAATTAACTAATTGAATAGGCTCTTGACCTTATGCATCAAGCCAGATTTCTTCTTATCCTGCTTTTCACCATGACTGATGACTGTATAGAGATTGTTGGGGTTAGAGTTGTGACTGCTGCCGTTGGACCTTGTTTTCGACACAACGTTCCCAAACCCGCCTCTTCCAATGGAAAATGACTTATTGGACGCAACAGCACACAACTCGTTCTCTGTCTGCGTATTTCCATCCACATCTTGTAGCTTGCGTGTGAGGTCGGGATCACTATTTTCCACCATGTTTCCATACCCTCCTCTTCCGGTGGTGATTTTATTAGTTGTGAGCTTGGGAGTGGTGGAACCTTGTGGCACAAGTTTGGGCGATTGCTTATTGTTGGTTGCCTTGATATTCCCGGCCCCACCTCTTCCGGTCGAGTAATATTGTAGTTTTTCTTTTTTGTTTTCTTGGGGATGTATGATATCGGAACCTACCGATTCGGGAGCAACTACATTGCCGGAACCTCCACGGCCGGTAGAAACCATGCTGAGAGTATATGCGAGGAGATGTTGAGGGACTTGCAAGAATACAAGGAATATCAGGTGTTTCTGGCGTTATTGCTGGGTATGCAAATCTTTGCTTGTGGAGATAAGTGTGGATTCCTCCGCACCAAGTATACTTGAAGATAACCATGAACGCGAGTCATGTGACCGAAGGTGTGGTTTCCCCACGTAATTTCTTGGTATGCGCGGCACTCAAGAAATCTATGAGGGGCTGCTTCTCCTATACTAAATGCCGCTGTTAAGCATTGAGGCAAGCAAATCACTGGGCAAAGCGAAATAAGAATGGGGAATGTAAATGCGATCCTCCTTCATGCAACCTAATTATTATACACGCCTTCTCCATTATTCTCACTTCTTGGATGCATCCTCATTCAAGATGACTAACAATGAGCCCACGGCATTTTCGTCGAGGTTGATATCGCTGGCGAGCTGAATCACTCTGGAACATGGAATGTTTACCGGAGGCTCGCGCACCAAATTTGGCTTGAAATCGGGCGGGGGCGCTGGTCTAAAAAGCGGAGCGGCCTCCGAGGCATCGAACGAAAAGTGGCTGCTAGAGTACCTGTTTTTTTTTTGGCCCGAAGCAACGGCATTTTTGGAAGAGCTCCTTTTAAATCTAGACGCCACTTGGTGCAATCTGCGCCTGGGATTGCGCATGGGGATCTCGATATCTTTCGTCTCCGGATTCTCGGATGTAGTCTGCGTGCCGAGATCCTGTTTTGTAGTTATGAAAAGATCAAGTTCTTTAGATAAACCAGAAAAGATCAGCGAGCACGAGCCATGGTCCACATTTACTTGTGGATCTAATGGAGGGAAATCGCCTTCAAAGATTCTAGGCTCAAAAACTGACACAGGCAGTGCCGATTGGGATAATGTCACTCTCCTCTTTTTCAAAGCTGGCTCCAAAATAGACTGATTGTCATTGGGCTCATTGGAGGAATGGGTTTGGTCCGGATTATATTTGTCAATTGCTTTAACTTTTTTACTGGTTGTTTCTGGGCTATGGCGTTTCCAAGAGGAGGAGAACAGAGCAAAAGTTCTTTTGATGATTTTCCAAGAACCCAACATGTCTGAGAATAGTCTGATCTGGAAGTAGTGGCTAAAATAAAACCAAAAAATTCCTATTGCCCACTATATATTGTAGCAGCTCTGTGGTGCATGGTATCACTCCCAGATGTTTCAAATGCGAAACATCTCTGCAACACTTGAGAGAGTTTAAATAGTTTCTAGGTTTAGATCCTACAGAGGAAGTCATCGGAATGAGATTCTTTAGAGATTGAAAACAAACAATGCAGTCAAAGATAACACTTCCCAAGTGGTATGGTGCCAAGTGTGCTAGTACAATCTGAAGTCAAGAAACTAACTCAACTGCAGAAGAGGAATGCGCTGATGTCCACGCGTCCCGAGTGCAGTCAAAACACATTCTTCAACCTTGGGAATAATAGAGCCAAAGCAGAAACCCAAGGCTTGTCAGAAACGGCAAAGAGGCACATTGCATTCGGGCAGGGTAGAATGGACACCGGCCTACATACAAAGGCGAGAACTCCTAAAAATAGCAAGTATACCGCACAGCCACTTGCCGCATTGGGATAAAATGAGTTCTTTCAGGCAACAGGCCCGCAATGTCAAAAAAAAAACATTTTCCGGCAAGCGCAGCGTCTTAAACACGTTTCCCGAATTTCTGGACTTTACCGATAACAAACAGCCCACGCCACGCCAGAACGCGTGGGGCCCATTCCTACTGTAAGCGTGTTTTGTTGATATGCGACAATTGTCCAAGTCAAGCAACAAGAGTTGCGCCGCACTCTCGGGACTTATTGTTTCCATTCGATACCCAAATAAAGTAACCCAAGCGTGGTGAAATTTCCCAACTACTAGTCAAGATCAAAAAAGAAGGGAAGGACACTGCCCGGTCAACACATGCAAGCAACGTAAACAGGGGATGGAATATTCGGCCGGGACAATATCTGTGGCGGGAAACTGGTCAGAATTTAGGGGGTTTTTGTATGTGCCATGAAAGCCAAACGCCCAAACCGTCTGATTAACGATGGCTGTCGAAAAGTGGCCATTTTCACCGCAAAATATATACACGGAGCTCCAGTAGCTATTGTTCCAGAGCTGCATACTATGGGCGCATATATAGGAAAGTTGGGCGTGGTTTGCTACAGCAGGAATTGTGCACCAAGCTATGCCCGCACTTCCATTGCATGGCTTTATGTGAACGCTGGATGCAGGGAACTGATAAAGCAAGCTATAAATACTGGAGGAGCCCCCATCCACCCTTACTGTTTGTTTTATTTCATTACCAATTCATAATCACTAATAATTTAAGATGCAATTCTCCAACATCGTCGCTGCTGCCGCCATTGTCGCCGTTGCTCAAGCTGCCAACAACTCTTCCTCCTCCTCCGCCGGTTCCGGTGCTGGTGCCATTGCTGCTGATGGTGCTATTGTTGGTGCTGGTTTGGCTGTTGCCGGTGCCGTCGCTTTGCTTTTGTAAGTTTCGTGACGTGACACTCGTGCCAGGGATAATGCTAGTAACTTATTAATTTTCATAATCTATGTGTGATAATACATTATTTATATGATTTGTCTGTAGACTCTGAAAGGGTGCCCGTTCTGGTGAGATAAGAGTGTGCCACACAAGAATTGATTAAAGATTACCAGGGCTTTACTCTGCTATCTAAGATTATACTTTGAGACATAATATCAACCTGAACTTAGTTTTCGTGTAATTTACTCCTATTTTTTTTCATATATTATTCTACTTTGAATGCGTAGATTATTGTTCATGGGAAGAGGCGCAATTTACTCCACAATGGAAAAAGCAATCTCGCCATACGCGCATGCACGCGTTATAAACGTGGCACCGTGCGGTGTTCCATTGTCTGCTGATGCCAGAAATCTGAGACGTAGAGTGGTTATATTACCTCTTTGTGCATATTTTGGAGTCTGTTGTGGGTCATGTCGTGGTTCTCTAATATTGAGGTCTTGGTCTATGACTATTGATATTTTTATACAATGAGTGCTCCACTACTGCTGGAGTCGAACAAACTTCAAGCTATCGGCTGTGCATGAATAGCTTAACAATAGGCTTTGGTAGCAGTGCTTGTGCATGAGCTCCCGATCGAGAATCTTCCAAGATCTTCCAAGGGTTTCTTAGATCTGCCGTCGGTACTCGAACATATGCTCCAACGCTTCGAACCAGATACAGTAGCAGGGCCCACAACCGGTATGCGTAGAAAGTGCGACGGTAAAAAAATGGTCATGGAAGGTGCCGGGGGGCCCGGTGTGCTGATGTGAAGGCGCTGACGTAAATTTGAAAGAGAAAGGTAAATTTCTGGTAAAGTTTCAATGTGTGGCAATGCTATTATACTTCCATGTTGCTCAAAACACATCGGGTAATCTCTCCACAACATAGCCATGTCCTCCCACACTCATCAAGGGAATACCAGGAACTTTTCTTATGCGTCTCTTCAAATCGGCATCGTTGGTGGCCACGATGTAACACTTGTGTTGCATCACACGGTTGACTAGACAGTCATCGGCATACGTTCCTCCGTGCGAGCAACTGAGTCTCTTTATCCGGGGGTCTTTAGCTAGCCTAAGGGCGATTCTGTACTTGGGCCCGAGCTTTTCCAACTCGGCCATCACGCAGTCGGTGACAATGGGGATGCATTTTGCGTAGAGACAGTCCATGAGTCCTCTGACGATATCGATTTTCTTCTGGATGGAGAAGTTGAAGAAATTGGTATCCAACAATATCTGGTATGGAGGCTTGATGGCTTGATTGTATTGGAAGAATAATGCACTGGATACCTGGGGCACTGATTTGGTGAGTTCTGCGTCTGTTTTGGGTTTTTTGGCGGCCTTCTTGAGTTTCTCCTCGTTGGATTTGATCACCAGCTTCATCACGGCGAACTTCCGTGTCTTCTTTGCTTTTCCCATGGTGTTTAGTGGATGTAGACTTGTATCCTGACATTTTTATCGCTCGATGAGATGGCACACACCCGTACATCACACACACAAGAACACATATAACGTATAAACATAACAATTATAATATATTAGAATAACTATATTTATTTAATTATTGGTCTTATTAGAGTGATTAATAATATATAAGTAAAATGTGCAATTAGAGGTTTTGAAGTTTATAATATCCATGGGTCCCAAGTCAATATTATCTATGCATGGTCGGGCCGCACCCAGACTAGGGCCTTGGCTGCGACCATATCTCTTGGGGGTCGAAGCTTCTGTCCTGGTCACGTTTCCAGCTCAAGATCTTGTTTGACTTGAAATCGAAGAGGAAAACACGTAACCTGCGTTTGTGATCCTCGTCCAATTTCGTGACGGCCGACTGGCCGGCTACCCCGGAATAGCATAGGAGCACTGTGCTGCCGTCGTTCTCGTCCCAGATGCACGCATCGTTTTCATGTTCATGGCCCACGGCCACTGCTTTGTAGCCACTAGCCTTGACATCTTCAAGCAATGACGAAGCGGTATTGCTTTCCAATGGGTGTTTTTCATTGTAAGATCCAATCAACTTGATTCTCCCCTGAGGCCGGAAGTTGGGGAGTGGGTAGTGAAAAAACAAGAGCTTTTGCTCCAAGTTCTTGTTGAGCTTGTGGCTGAGTCTATGCAAATAACTGGCTTGGCTTTCCGAAATCATGCGTCCCTGTGAGTGGAGGTAGGTCACCACGGCCTTGGCTTCATCAAGACGCAAGGTATTGTAGTCGAAAGACTCCTTCTCTTTCTGCTCTGGCACCTGGTATATCTTGAGAGACCCATTGGTCAAGCCAGTGAGGCGCCAGTCCACATCTTGGGGCTTTTTATTATAGCATCCCGGGAGGCTTGAGATGAACTGCAAGATATCTAGCTGGGTGGAAGGGTTTCTCGGGTCAAAGTCCGACTCGCCAAACGTGAAGATGAACGGAATCCTGGACTCCAAGATCGGCGACAAGGCTTTGAGAACCACCGACTCAATGTGCACGTCTTCTTTGTAGTCGATCATATCACCGGTAATCATGAACAACAGAACGTCCTTCTCTTTCTCGATGGTGGTCTTGATGAACTTCAAGGTATCGACGTCGTACCTGCACTTTTCGTAGCATACTCCATAGTCCTGGCCAATATGTAGGTCGCTGATCTGCACAAGCTTGAAGCTGGACTTGGAGGTGGTGAGGATCTCATTTTTCTTGAGCACGGATTCAAATTCATGCTCCGATTTCATGATGTTCATTTCATCTGCAACGGCTATGCGTAGAATGGAAAGTTTGGCCTGGATCGAGTACCGGCCCGGAATTGGGATGGGGGCATGGTCGAACTTCCAATGCTCGCGTGAGTCCTTTAAATCCTGCTTGCCAAACAACACACTGACGTCCCGAACCGTGGGAACAGCAAAGTCGTTGTTATCTAGATAATTGATCCAGATGTAGGATTCGGCCGTGATCTTATGTTTCAACCACTTGGACCCTGGCACCTTGGAAGTGGGCACATGGTCCGCAACCGTAAAAGCCACGTCAACCACAAACCGCTCGGCAATGGTGCCCTTGGACTTCTCAACATACATGTAGTAGTTGAACAAGCTGAAGCCACTGGGATATAGGTTGAGCTTGGTGGGCATCTTCTCCCACACATTGGCCGTATCCTCCAGCGGACCTCGACAGCTGAACCCTCGAAGACATGGTCTGATTTGTATATCGGAAACAAAGAGGTTTGTACTGATTGTTTCCAGGAGGGACAAGTATTTTGCATGGTCATTCTTGATTTGGGATGAAAGAAGGGCCATTGGGTGCCTGGATGATGCATGGAATAAGAGGGTCACTAGGAGAAGCGGCACTACCACCACCATAAGAATTCTTCTACTACGTAGAAGACGGCTGACTCTCAGATTCATAGCACTTTTCCCCATAGAGTCTTTACTTCAGTCCGATTTTTCAAGATGGTGGAGAGTGAGGGCATGCATGGCAAGAAATAGAAATTTATAAATACGAAATGCACCGTAAGACGCCTCATTTGAGCTACAAAAAAAAAAAAAAAAAAAAAAAANTTAAAAAAAAAAAAAAAAAAAAAAAAAAAAAAAAAGAGATACCACTTTGGTTTTTTTAGCGACGAAGCTTAATTTAGCCTTTTGGCGCCAATTTTATACATAACATATATCAACATAGATCGGCAATCCGTCATACGAGCCTAAATCTGCTTATTCTTGGTACATCTCTGCATATCTCACGATAGTGTTGGGAATCATCGCATAACGGGCCATTATTGAAGATATCCAAACCCTGAGGGGAAGATACCAAAATTGTGGGTGTTTTCTTTTTGAAAAACCAGAATACCTAACTTCCATCCATCTTCTAAAAATCAGACCTCATACGCGGTATGGATCACTTAGTGGGCCAAAGTAATAGCGTACGGCCAAGTAACAAGGCCAGGCCCTACTGCGGAGCTCGTGAAATAGTCGAATCATGCAGAAGGGTCAATGTGTGCGCGGGTCTTGTCTGCGGGCTGCGAAGTACTGCTGCTCCTTGCGGCCTCACTGGTATTCTGCAGGCCGCCCTGTAGTTCATATAGAATAGTGATAAGATGTGGCCCCACGCTAGAGGCTACTTCCACACTATGCTTGACTGCAGCAAAATCGGTGACTGTGCCCGTGGCCATATCCACCCACACGCCCTCGTACTTCATGAAATATTGGGTTTCCGAGAAAATCACTCCAAGGAGTGTGTAGGGTTGCAAATCGGCGTTCTTGTTGACGAGTCTGTCAAACAGCCGTAACCTCTGTGGAGACGCGTCAATTTTATATGTATTTTGCTGCTCAATGGCCTGTGATCTCTGCTGACCTAATGTGGCGAGCAAGTTCTTTAGGTCGCTAGCCGAGTCCGGGCTGTATTGTGCAACCAGACTTGCTGCCTTCTGTAGAAGATTATCAACCTTCATGCCCAGGAAAAAGTTGAGTTCCATGAGTTTTTTGCTTACTTCATGGTACTTTCTCTCCGCCAAAGCCATGGAATCGAGCTCCTCTTTTACCTGTTTCAATGCCTTGTTGCTGTAGATTTCGGGGTAGAACGTTTCTGGTAGCTGGAAGGGCACGCACGAGGTGTTTTCTTCATACTCAAGCTGATATATCACTAGAGGCGCCACATAGCTGTACTTGATCTGTCCAAAGAGCTCGTAGTTTTTTTGCCAAAAGAGCTCATTGAGAGTTTCATAGAGCGTGGGCTTTCTGGACTCAGGCTCGATCTCCAATACGACGAGCTCGTTGTGGATATCGTCTTCGACACTTATCACGGTCGACTCGAACAACGTCTTAAACGCAGGCTCGAGTGTGGTTAAGTAGTTCATCATGCTGAGAAGCATCTCGTTATCAGCATACTTGGCAACGGGAAATTCAGCAGGCAATTGCTGTGCTAGATCTTGGGTGGTGACATACCACAGCGAGCTTTCAGCAAATGACGTGAAGTGCTTGGTAATCTTTCGGAGCTCGTTTATCACAGGTTCCTTGCTTTCAGAACTTTCTAGCGCCTTGACAAAAGGCGGAAAGTTGGCTAGAATTGTAATGAGAGGAACCCACGTTCGAAGAGCCTTTTCCTTATTGAGAATAACAGGAAATTTGTGGGCCTCCAACTTCTCTGTGGGAGGAAAAGGCTCGTCGAAATCACTTTCAGGATCCTCCACGTCTTCGTCTGAGCTGCTGCTATCCTTGTACACTTTTTCCCGGACAACATTTAGACCTTGCACGCTATCTTGGATACTGCTATTGCTTTCCAGAAGCGTCGTCAGCTCGGCCTTGTCCATGTTCAGCCCAGTCCGAGACATGCTCAGGAAATCTGGTATATCGCTGGGGTTAGATACCGCCACGGAGTCATAGTCACTGATCAGTACCTGCTCCACATGTATAGGCGACCGCTCGGAGCCGGAACCAACAGTGTCGTCAACCTCGCCAAAGAGAAACGCAATGGCCTTGTTGAGGTCATCCTTTGAGGCGTTCAATGCACCTATGGCCTGGACCTCCGAGAAGCCCATTTCCTGAAGCGTTTGTATCAGGTCTGCTCTGCTCATATGTAGTGTAGTTGCGATTCAGCGCAAATGAGCCGGCTTGATCTCATGTAAAGGTACGGGTGCGAACTTGCCTACCGTTTGGACAAGCGTGGATGTCTGTCTGAAACATGTGTCAGGTCTGAAACATGAGAAAAACAACTTTTGTATTTGAACATACGAATCAGGATACGTGTCTGGAATTGTAAGAACACGAATTAGCAACGAGATTCGTACACCACATTTTATATGAATAATTCAACCAACTGCAGAAGTTCTGATCCTAGTTGAATGTTGTAAAAATGTTTTTTTTCTCAAAAGAATATTATTTTACCGTATTGCAATCAACAGCTCCCAAATCCATCATTTTGTACTGTCTCAAATATATCAAATCTAAAAACATCTAGTAGGAATTATGTGGAACTTTGCTCAAATAGACCACCGCATATAAAAGCTTATCGCAGCGTCGTGTGGAGTCAAATGGCACATCTCGCCAGGAAAAAAATTCTGCCTACCATAATATGTATGAGCATATTCCTGCAAAGACTCTTCACCAAGATTACCACTAGAAGACTCAGCATGTCCGCAGACACCATCACCAAAGCATTGTCTGAGTTGGGGCTCCAGACGGACTCCAGCAATATCCAAGGCTCTTTCCCTGACCACAATGTTATTGATGTCATGAGATCATACATTACTCTGCAAATGCACAGCTTGACTGGCATCTCCAAGGACATCATCTTCCCTGCCTTGGACACCACTTCCACTTTGGACAAGGGTGATTTGATTGTTCCTCTTCCCCGTTTGAGATTCCCAAAGGGCACTGATTTGAAGGGTAAGGCTACTGAGATATCCGAGGCCCTTGTAAAGGGTGGCTACTTATCGGAGGTCAGAGCCGAGGGCCAATTCTTGCAGTTTTTCTTTGACAGAAAGACTCTTTACAACTTGGTTGTCAAGGATATTCTCTCTAGAAAGACCGACTACGGTTACGTTCCCTTGTACTCTGGAAAGAAGGCCATTGTTGAGTTCTCCTCTCCTAACATCGCCAAGCCTTTCCACGCTGGACACTTGAGATCCACCATCATTGGTGGTTTCTTGGCCAATTTGTACGAGAAAACCGGCTGGGATGTTGAGAGAATCAACTACTTGGGAGACTGGGGAAAACAGTTTGGTTTGTTGGCCGTTGGCTTCAAGAGATACGGATCCGAAGAACAATTGCTCAATGACCCTATCAACCACTTGTTCGAGGTCTATGTGAAAATTAACCAAGACATTACTGAGGAGGGAGATGTTACTGGTGGAACCAACGACGAGGCCAAGAAATACTTCCAAAAAATGGAGGCGGGAGATGAAGAGGCTCTTGCATTGTGGAAGAGATTCAGAGAGTTCTCCATTGCCAAGTACATTGGCACTTATGCCAGACTCAACATCAAGTATGACGCATACTCTGGTGAATCACAAGTTTCTCAAGAGAGAATTCAAAAGGCCATGGAATTGATGACAAACACTGGCTTAGTTCATGAAGACAGAGGTGCCAAGTTGATTGACTTGACCAAGTTCAACAAGAAATTGGGCAAGACACTTGTTCAGAAATCCGACGGTACTTCTTTGTACTTGACCAGAGATGTGGGTGAGGCCAACAAGCGTTATGAGGAGTACCACTTCGACAAGATGGTTTACGTTGCCGCTTCTCAACAGGACTTGCACTTCCAGCAATTCTTTGAAATCTTGAAGCAGCTCGGATACCCATGGGCCAAGACCCTTGAGCACATCAACTTCGGTATGGTCCAAGGTATGTCCACCAGAAAGGGAACCGTTGTGTTCTTGGACACGATTTTGGAGGAGACCAGAGACAAGATGCACGAGGTGATGAAGAAGAACGAGGCCAAATACGCTCAAATCGAGCACCCAGAAAAGGTGGCCGACTTGATTGGTATCTCTGCCGTCATGATCCAAGACATGCAATCGAAGCGTGTCAACAACTACGAGTTCAAGTGGGACAGAATGCTTTCTTTCGAAGGTGACACCGGTCCATACTTGCAATACGCACACTCTCGGTTAAGCTCTGTGCAAAGAAAGGCTAACATTCCCGAAGAAAAATTGCTAAATGCCAACTTCGACTTGTTGACAGAGCCTGCTGCTTTTGATTTGCTCAGAACTTTAGCTCAGTACCCTGACATCATCAAGAAGGCATACAAGACTAGCGAGCCATGTACCGTGGTGACCTACCTTTTCAACTTGACCCATCTTGTGTCGTCGTGCTACGATATCTTGTGGGTTGCAGGCCAGGAGGAGGAGTTGGCTACTGCCAGATTGGCCTTATATGCCGCTGCAAAGCAAACTTTATTCAATGGTATGGTCCTCTTGGGCTTGACTCCTGTGGAGAGAATGTGAGAGATGAATAAACAGTAATATATAAGATGAGACAAGTAATAGAAGAAATTTAACCGAAAAAAATGGAGAAAAAAGGAGAAAAAAATAGAAATCAAAAAAACAAAAGCAACACTCATAACCCCAACGGAATATGTTATCAGGTTTCAGACGAATCTGAGCTACCTGCATACAAGTGGGTCTTTGTCTCAGATACATCGCTCAAAAAAATAACGCCTTTAAAACCACTAAACCATCCCATTAAATACCCTTGTGTTCATAGACGTCCATACGGACTCCTTATCCGGCGGAAGATATATTATAACATACTGCCATGAGTAATGTTCCAGGGGCTTCTTCGTCACAACCCCCCAGTGGTTCTGGAAACGAACTGACGTTGGTACATAATATAGGCCAACTCAAGGTACCGCAGCTCAAGGAACTTTGCCGCTCGCTAGCCTTGAGCCCAGTAGCCAAACGCAAACTGGACCTTTATGAGCGTATTTTACATTTCATTGATACCAACCATCTAGCGGACAATGGAGCCGAGCTATTGGCTATTGACCTACTTGTCATGAAGCTTCTAAACAACGATTCCATTCCTTCGTTCCTACAGTTGGTGCAGTCGATGCGCCTGGGGATCATCAACCAACAAGGTGTTTCAAATCTGATGCAACAGTACAGACAGGCGAATGGTCTAAGTCGATCCATTGGGCCACGCCTGTTGCCTAGCAACAACTCGCAGTACCGACCTTCGGGCTACAACTCGCAATTCCCTCCGGAAGACACCTACAATGGGCCCATGCTTCTATTCCGTAGCACGCTTCTTTATAATATAAGGTCTGCAGTAGGCCCAGCCCAAGTTTTACGTGCCAGCAAGGGCAGGTTTGCAAAGCAATTCGCTATACGACTACTGCCCAGTGAATTACAGTTGCTCAACAGCAGCAAAGATATGAGGCTATACATTTTCAGTGGTGTGGAGTCTACTCCTGATCTGTCTAATGCACAGATCCAATTTCCCCCAATTGAAATTTACGTCGACGGCGTTTTAACAAAGCAATTCCTAAGGGGTATAAAAGGTAAGGCTGGAACTGCAAGACCTGCTGATATTACCCCATACATAACCCGAGACAGCAAACCTTCGCACGTTCGTATTGTCTACTCAGACGCGAACGAGAAGTTTATTCTTTATCCTCATATTGTGGAGGAATTCCAACCGTCTGCCGTGGTGGAGAGAATTGACGCAAGACCTCACATATCTGCAATCCACACCAAACAAAAAATTAAACAGGAATCAGAAGCTGCTGATGATGATGACATCCAAGTCGCAACGGCATTTTTTTCTTTGCGGTGTCCTATAACGTATGTCCGAATAAAGTATCCCTTTACAAGTGTGGAGTGTGACCATATTCAATGCTTTGATGGACTATCGTTTTTGACTATGCAGCAGCGTATTCCATCCTGGCAATGCCCTGTGTGTTCCAAGACTATTCGGGAGGATCTGCTTTGTGTTTCCGATTACATCAAAGAAATTTTGGACTCTGTTCCTGAGGAAGTTGACACTGTGAAGCTAGAAACAGATGGGTCGTGGACGATAGCCTCAGAAGAAGATTTGCAGGCCGAGGCCTCAAAGACCCAAACTGAAGAACCACCCGCAAACGCCAAAGAAACGCATGCCGATGAAAATATCGAAGTCATATCTTTGGATAGCGATAGTGAGGAAGAAACCGAATCCCCTGCTAGGAAAAAGCAAAACGAAACGGTTTTCGAAGCTACAAGTGCTAGCACTTCAACACCAGAGCCTCCTGTTTCACCTGTTATTGATGAGAACAATGGAACCACGAAACAAGCCCTGGAAAGTCCGCCATCAGCAAAGGTACCCGACTCAGAACTACCACAAACCCAGGCTGGAGAACTATTTCCAGCTTCGCCGCCCCAAGGCGATGCACAGCCCTTCGGGGGAGCCAGCGCAATGCCAGACAAAAGGCATCAAAACATATTAAATGATCAGGCTCCTGCTACTGCAGATTCCTATCAAGATTCCGATGATGACCGCGTCTTGGCAACTTATAGAAGAGCCACCAGACCCAAGATCGCTATAGTTGCTCCATCTGAATCTCATATGGGGAGCAGGCCAGATACTCCAGAGACGAACAATACCAGCGACCTAACGCCATTTTCCGAGTCCACCGGCTTCAATGCTAATACCATTCCCCATACTGTTCATGATACTGTTTCTGATACTGCTCAACAAGCTGATGTTACAATGGGGGCTGATGAAGCTCCTAGTGTTGAGGATACCAATTCTGAGGTTCCGGCACCCTTAGATCCACCAGGTGACCCTAACGTGGAGAAGCACTTCACAAATGGCATTACACCAGGATCATGCACCAATTTTGCAAATAAGGACAAGGATACGGGCGAGAAAACCAAGACATCGCATCATGAGGGTCTGAATACTCTGTCAACAGGCCTGCTAGAGACTCTGACATCAAGGCCATCTCAAAATCAAGAAAAAGAGAAAGATAATTATACAGCGAACCAAATACAACCTTCGAGAAGTGAAGAGTCTGTGGCCGAGAAGGAGCAAGGCACAGCAAATTCTGAGTTTCTGCAAGGTGAGATGCACATTATCCGGCATCCTCCACCCCCTTTGAACGGCAATTCCATAATTGCCACGATTCACGATCAAATATCTAGATCAGCATCTCCCTCTGTGTCTATCAGTCCCAAAACAACAACAGCATTTGCTCAAATGGCTCCAGACGCGTCCAACGAGTCTAACTCGGCCACTAACTTTACCCACAAAACACAGAATTCAAGAGATGCCGAATATCCATCTACACTTAGGCTGACTAAAACAGATTTGTTAAGCCAAAAGTGGCTGACCATGCCAGGTACCAGTGCTCAGTCATCATCGAAGCACTTTAGGCCCATTGCCAAACGAGGGGTTGAAAATGTTTATGCAAACCCAGATGGTAGCCAGTCCTTCGAATCAAGAGGCCCCCCTCGTACCACTAACCAAAACATTCCATCATTTTATACACCTATCTACGGCTACGGAAGCAGTTCATCTCAACAGCTGCATACCCCGGGATCTAACTTCAATCCTTATGTTTCAAGAAACCCGAGTTCAACATATGTTGGAAATTCCAATCACGCAGAGGAGCGGAGTCAAGCTCGGTCCAATTACGAATCCCGTATGAATCAAGCCTACCATAATTTCCGGTCGCATGGTATTCCACAAGATACCCTACCAAGTTACCGCCAAAATGAAAATATTCCATTTCGTGAGCACCCTGAATCGTCTTGGAATCATATCTATGGTCTCAACGAAAGCCAGAATGCTCAAATAGCACGTAACACTCATTCTTTCTCCAGGAGTGTATCCTTCAACGGTCAATACCAGGGCATCCCCATGAACAGGCTCCCTTCCACTCCTTACCTGCAGCTCATTGCAACTTCATCAAACAAGATTAACGCATACAACCAGACCATGTCTAACAGTCCTAGTACCGCTGTGCGGCCGCCGCCTTCGGTACGCCTGGTATCGGGCATCGTTAAGAATACTGCTTTTGAGCATTTGTACCAGCGCCTAAACCAGGGAAAAGATCCAGTGCCTGCTGCGGCTGGCCTTGCTACGCCCGCTATGGCTTCTGAACCGCCGAAAAATCCGACTAAACCTAATAGTGAACCTGCAATATCCCAAACAAGTCATGTTCCTGAAAGCCTCAGACGTGTTGGTGCTTCCCCGAACACCTTACCAGCAATGGGTCGCCGCCAGTCTAATGACAATGTCCCCAAAGTTGGCCAAATTCCAGCGGTGACTCCAGCACAACATTCCCACATCGCCAGCCAGAGCCCAGATACGGCCCCTTCTCTGGTAGCACCTGTACTGACTGATAAACCACCAACCATGCTTAAAGGACTACTTGGGATTGAAATTGCTTCCAATGCGTTGTCGTCAGTAGAGCCACATAGTGATCCAATCAGCGAAAGCAATTCGTTTTCTCATGACGATCAGAATAGCACTGCCATCTCATTGGACAGTCATATTCAAGATATGCTGTTACAGACCCTGGTCAGCCGCAAGAGAAGCATCGATGAACCTTCGGTCTCTAGCAAGCGCTCCAGCCGGGCAGAAAAATTCAATATTAATGACATCAACTCCAGCGACATCATAGAACTCGAGTCTGATTGAAACAATATTGATGACTGATAATTACAGCCTGTGGCTATCGACGATTAATTAGCAATTACGAATGAATGATATTAAGTAGTCTTGATGTCCTGTTGTATGAACCTATAATACATGAAGATTAAACGTTGCTTAGGAGCGGTCACATCGGACTTGGGCCCAAGTAATCCTCCTTTATACTTCCGATGGCGTAAATTTCGTTAACGTCGGTTCTCGTTCCAACGATTTTCAATCTGACCCGCGAGCCCTTTTCTATGGTCTCGTCCGGACTCACATAAGCAGGTGGGTTGGCAGAAGGATTGAACTTCATATCGGATGAAATCAAGTGAGTACTGACAAACACGGATAACGGTCCCACATCGGCGAAGAAGCCCATCTTGTTAACAGTAGTGACCACAGCATCCACCACCTCTCCTTTAAATGGTTTCCACACAACAGCTCTGTATTTGACCTCAAACTCTGCCATTCCATTTCCTGGAATAATTCTGCCACGCCCCACATCAATATTCATGCAGTCTAACACACACACAATATAGCCAAATTGTCCGGTACATGTTCCTTCAACATCACTGAGTAACTTGTCTCTCAAGAACTGGTCCATCTGGGGCCCGAAGTATGAAGGGTGAAGCGTTAAATTCAATGACAAATCTTTAAGGAAAAACATGGTGTGGGCTGTGTATTTTCGGACGTCTTAGCGCTGCTTGATGGGAAGAATACCTGATAGGTATAGATGAATCTAGATTCTTGATCTAGAAGTTTCAGTATGTATTCTACTGATACAAGGAATCAAAATGAAGCGAAGAAATGAACGGATGTGAAAGGCCCTAAGAAAGTCTGCGTGCTCTTGATATGTCACTCCCGATATCCAGCGTTTTTGTCTGGTGAGAATCCGTTGACAGTGTGTTTCCTGGGAGGTACGGGTGCATGATGCTCACTTTTTCCACCACGACTTTTCACTCGTACTTGGGATTTTCCACCCATACTTAAGATTTTTCGCACCTGCATACATCTCAACACTCTCAAAATTCTCAGGCCAACCCATCTTCACTCACTGCTAAAGCACCAACAACCCAGATAACCCCCCTCCCATGTCGCAAAGAATCGGAAGTGCTGCCTCTGCGTTGACGCGAGCCTGGCACCACGTGGATGTTGCTGCAGACGATAGAACCTTGGGCCGCTTGGCCGCAAGCATAGCTTTGACCCTACAAGGTAAGCACAAGCCAACCTTCTCCCCAAATAGGGATAACGGTGACTATGTGGTGGTGACAAACTGCTCTCACTTGAAGATCACGGGCAGCAAATTGAAGGATAAAACATACTGGTCCCACACCACTCGTCCTGGATCCTTGAAGTTGATTCCCATGGAGTCCATGATAGCCAATAAAGGTTACGGTGAAGTACTAATTCGGGCAGTCAAAGGGATGATGCCAAAGAATAAGCTTAGACTAGACAGAATAGCTAGACTTAAGGTTTACGATGGTGACAATCACCCATATAAGGAGAACTTAATTGCTTTCGCCGACGAGACCCCAGAAGTGCAAGCTAAGATCCACCAGTTGGAGAGAAAGACCGCCAAGATGGCCGAGCTTCGTGCCAAGTTCTTGCAATGATGACGTGTACATATTTGAATTTGATTGTATGATCGGAAACTTGTAGCCAAGTCAACTCCCATGTGAGCTACAACAGCCTTAATTAAATTACAGATGAATACTATTCACAACTTGTTTTTTATCTTTTCATGACTCTGTATCGTACAAGTCTTTAAACACGGACACTAATTCCTGATCTCTCCGTGTATAATCTTGGAGAGATGTTCATGGCCATCAACTCCTGGAACAACAATTTGGCCGCATATGGAATGTGGATTTGATATATGTTGGTCTTGTTTTTGCATGATCTGCACTCGAATTGGTTCTTCTTCAAGTTGGCAATCACAGACATCAATCCACAAATTCCACACACGTGCACTCTGAATGCATCAGATGCCTCCATAAGTCTCTCTTTAAGGAAACCGGCAGCTCCATGCGCAATCATACAATCACGCTCCATCTCTCCGAAACGCAATCCACCATCTCTAGATCTACCTTCCACTGGTTGTCTAGTCAAAACCTGCACAGGTCCTCTTGCTCTGGCATGGATTTTGTCATCCACCATGTGTCTTAATCTTTGGTAGTATGTTGGTCCAAAGAAGACTTGAGCCATCAACTTCTTACCCGTGTGACCATTGTACATGACTTCGAATCCTCTGGATTGGTATCCATGTTCTCTTAAGAGCTTAGAAACAGCTTCGGCTGTGACGTCAGTAAAGGGCGATGCATCACCTTCCAAGCCGGATAAAGACGAAACCTTTGATAACAAACACTCAATTAAGTGAGCGACTGTCATTCTGGATGGAATAGCGTGAGGATTGATGATCAAGTCTGGCACAATACCTTGCGCACTAAATGGCATATCTTCGTGTCTATATGTGACACCAATCGTACCCTTTTGACCGTGTCTGGAAGCAAACTTGTCTCCGATTTGAGGGATCTTGGTTGTTCTCATTCTGACCTTGACGAATTTGGCACCATCTCCGTTGGTTGTGAGCAAAACCTGGTCCACAATACCAGACTCGGTACTTCTCAATGGCGTGGAAGCATCTCGTTTGGTGTGGTAATGCGTTCTTTGTCCCAACTCTTCGGTATCTGGTGGAATTGGCGTGGTCTTACCAATGATGATATCTTCACCACTGACTCTCACACCTGGGGCGATTAATCCATCCTCATCCAATTTCTCGTAGGTACCGTGTTTTAATCTTAATGTGTCAGCTCTGGTTGGTTTCTCGAATGTCTCTAAGGCCTTCATTCCCTGCCTCTTCTCCAAATCCATGTATGATCTGAAAAACAAGGATCTGAACAAACCTCTGTCGATAGAAGACTGATTCATAATCATAGAATCTTCTTGGTTGTAACCAGAGTAACAAGCAATTGCAACAACGGCATTTTGACCAGCGGGCAACTCACGGAACTTCAAGTGTTCCATAGCTCTTGTTGTGGCCAAAGGTTTCTGAGGATAGTATAAAATGTTTGCCATCGTATCCATTCTGACAGCATAGTTGGTCAAAAACACACCCATGGCTTGCTTACCCATAGCCGATTGGTATGTGTTACGTGGAGATTGATTGTGGTCAGGGAACGGAATAATAGAGGCCGCAACACCCAATATCATCGAAGGATGAATCTCACAATGCGTAAATGTGTGGGTAGATGAAGTGTATGTTGGCTTAATTCTCTTGGCTGGATCCACCTCCTGCTCCTCCATTTGCAAATCAACTTGCTGCGACTCGGATAAAGTGCTCTTAGATGCTTCCAAATCTTCTGGGGTCATTGCAATCATGATAGTTTCTTCTTCTTCGGCATCAACGTATTCAACAACACCATCGCTCACTAAAGACGACCAAGTGTATCCATTATTTTCGGAATCCATGTCAAATTCGTCGTACTCAGAATTTATCAAGTTGTGAACGTGCTCCTTTTGCAACATCAAGTCACCCTTTGTTTCTGAATCTGGATCATCGTCAACGATGAACAATGGACGGTAGACACGTCCGGCATCTGTAAAAATCTTAAACTCCATCTCTCTGATATCTCTGATGATGGAGACTTCGGGAGAAATATCTCCCTTTCTTCTCAATCTTCTCATAGTATCAACAAGTTGTGCAGGCTCTCTGTGAGTTCCCACCCAAACACCGTTGACAAATACTCTTGTGCAGTCTGGAGCATTTGATGGCACGTAATCTTCTAATGGCTCCATACCCCATTCCTCCAAGAAATATAAGATAGGCTCTGAGGCGGTACCCACAGATATACAAGTCATCAATGACAAGTTCTTCACCAAACCACACGCTTGACCTTCGGGAGTTTCAGCTGGACAAACAAGACCCCAGTGAGTATTATGTAATTGTCTAGGCTTTGCAATTTTACCATCACGACCAATTGGGGTATTTGTTCTTCTCAAGTGAGATAATGTGGAGGAATAGGTATAACGATTCAACACTTGCGAAACACCTGCACGGGCACTCATGGCCTTCCTTTGTTCACCCCAGTTACCAGTGGCCAAAGAATAACGCAAACCATCAGTAACAGTTTGAGACTTCACAGCCAAGGTAAGATTGAACTCCTTGTCATTCTCCACGCATCTCTGCATGTAGTTATAGATATCTCTTGTTAATTTCTTGAATAAGATGCGGAATAACGAAGCCAATAAAGGACCTGCAAGATCCAATCTTTTCTTTCCGAAATGATCTCTGTCGTCTGGCTCTTTTCTCTCCAAAGCACACAACAATAGTCTGTTGACCATGTATCCTAAAAAGAAAGCCTTTCTGGACTCAAATCCGGCTTCTTGAGTAATGTTGGGTAATAATTCTTTTTGCAAAATGTCCTTTGCGTATTGGATACGCTTTTCTCTCCTTATACCCAAGACACCTCTTCTTCCAATGAAATCAAGGGCAACCTCTCTTTCTTGGATTACGAAACCCTCTTCCACGCAAGGCTTCAACATCTCCAACATTTGCCAGTCATTTGCATCGTAACAAATATGTTCTAAGATATCACCATCTGGGACAACACCCAAAGCTCTGAAGACAATCACGATGGGTATATCTTCCTTGATGTAAGGCAAAGTTGCCTTTATCGTTCTTCCGGTTGCACCCTTGTCGTCTCTTCCGTATAATTTGATCTGCATAGAGGAGATTAAACGGGAACCCTTTTCGAGGGCGGAACGGATTTCTGCAACATGGGAAATTGGAGACACGCCCGATTTCTTGAAAACTTGCACAATATTAGCGGCACTTCTCTCTTGTGCGATCAAAACCTTTTCAGAACCGTTAATGACAAAGTAACCACCCATATCGTAGGGACATTCCTTCAATTCATAGAATTCGTGTTCTCCCAAATCACGCAACATACAGAACTTGGATCTCAACATGATAGGAACTTTACCTAAAAAAACTTTGGACTGGGCCTCTTCGCCATCAACCTTTTCCTCGACCCAATCGAGTTCGGTTCCCCTCTTAATTCTATCATCCGAGAGGAATTTCTTCTTGGTCATGTCCACGTATAGTGGGGAAGAATAGGTCAAGTTACGCAAACGAGCTTCTTGTGGAAACATAGGGTGCGTAGTACCATCGCCTTCCGTTTGGGTTGGTTTCGAGATATAAATCTTGCCAAACGTAATCTCAAACCGCTTGTTTTCATATTGGTCCTCGGATGTATGTTGAGCTGGTTGATCTAGAATCAAATGGGAGTCCTCCCATACCAACTCTTGGATGGTGGATTCAATAAATTCGTCGAAGGAGTCCAATTGTTGAGAGACTAAACCCTTTTCTTGAAAGAAGGACGAAATGACCGTCCAACAGTCTTCAGGCGTGATGCTGTTGGACTCGCCTTCATCATACGAATAGGGGTCATCGTATGGTTGATCCTGGGACATCTGGGTTGATTGATGGATACCGACTTTAGAATCAATAAACTGACAGCCTCGAGTTTCAAAATAAATGGCCTATTTCCACTTGAATGCGAGACTTTTGTGTGCACGGCACGCCCGCGAACGTGACAAAAATTTTTCTCCTCTACATGGTTCAGACTCGCAACGTCCGAGTCCAGAGTACCGAAATCTTCGAAACCGGTGTTACTTACTTGAGGGATAGTTCTATATTCTCCATTGGGATTGCGTCATCCATATATTATAGTTTCATCGTCGTTCATTTGCATCAAAATTTATAGAATACCATGATTCAAGGCATCAAATCGGGCCTTCAGGCTTTCACCTCCAGATCCCTCCATTTCAAAGCACGGCATAAGGCGTACCCCAAGGTCAATGTGGCTGATGTTTCCCTTACCAAGCCAAGATTTGGTTTCAGAAAAGAGAGAGACCCACTCCTCTCACAGACTGTGAAGGACGAAGTTCTTCCTGCAGAGGCCATCAAACAGAAGTACTTAGAGGCTGGGAAACCCGTCCCAATAAAATTCAAGTCCAGAAGTGATGCTATTGCAAGGAGAAATTTGGAGAAATACAGGGAGGAAGTTGCAATGGGTCTTCCACATTTCAAAGTCGGTGAGAAGAAAGTCTATTTACCAAAGGCCCGTGTGTGTTTGTTGAGACCCAACGCCAAGCACACTCCATACCAAGCTAAATTTCTAGTGCCCAGGAATTTTAACAAGATGGATTTGAGAGATTACTTGTGGCACGTCTATGGATTGAGAGCATTGAACGTGACTGTTCAATTATTACATGCAAAATTTACCAGAAGTCTTCAGGATCACGCCCGCCACCGCATGCCCCAATACAAGAAGATGACCATAGATATGGAGGAGCCATTCATTTGGCCTGAACTTCCTGCTGATGTGGTGGAAACGGCACAACAATTAAGAGACGATCAGATTCAAGCTATGCAATTGACTAATGCTACTGGTTCGGATGCACACAAGCCTAATGACTCATTTGACGGCTTGTATAAGAAGCCTCAGTTGCCAAACGTGTTTGTCAGCAAAAAATTGAAAAGACTTTTGGGCGATGCTAGTACCAAGCGCAATGAACTAGAAGAGCTCAAAGCAGACAGGGAGGCTGTTGCCAAGTCTTTGAACCTCTAGGCTCTGCTCCGTGTATCATGTAAATAATAAAATAGAGATTCAGACTCTCATTTGACGTGATGTTTGAGAGTTAATACACTTATTAGAAGCTTTACCTTAGCCGCGTTTGGCTTCGAATTACAAGAGCATCCTCGACTTTACGATTTCTGAATGAACATAAATTGAAAGTCTCACATCATAAACTTATAGCTGGCCAAACATTTCCAAGTTGAGACTATGTAATGCAAAGCGATTACCAGAACCAGCTAGGTTTCGCCTGTGCAGCCGGCTGCAGATCAGCACGAGTTGTTGTAGATCCCAATCCTTCTTTGGTAGGTTCCTCGGCACTCTTGCTTTGACGGTTTCTGACACCTTCTTGTGAGTCACTATCATTTTTTGATACCACGTCGTACTCAGACATGACCAAATCTTCTCCAGGCGAAACAGAGTCAGGAGTGGGCTCCAAGGGCGAGAAAAACGTGGCAAAATACGATACGTAATCATTAGATGCATCACGAGGGGTATTTGAAGCATTGAAAAAGCCCAGACGGAACACTTGAGAGGCAATTCCTTGAGATATAGGTTTAACAAGACCTCCACTCACCACTGAAAATAAGGAATCAAGTTTGAAGTTGTCGATTAATTGAACGTGTTCATCGAAGAAAGGCTTCAAGTGGGCGAAATATATCATGCCACAACCCAGATTGGAAAACTCAGCCCACTCAAGTTGCAAGTCTTCAAAGGATAAGACTTTGGAGGTGGTTGTTCTGGTTTCACTTATTACAATGGGTGCAATAAGCCAAAGGGAAATGATTAGTTTGATAATGGAGTACAACGGCAACAACCTGAGGAATAACAAGTTTTCAGCAAGGTTTAAGCATTCATGAACAATCCAGTAAACAAACCACATCTGTAAATGTAGCAAGCGATAGTTCAAGGTATCTTCCTCGATGCTCTGCTCAGACAGGGTTGCCTTCTTAAACATGGTACCCAAAGGAATGGAAACTCCTCCGATATTCACCGTGGTGGCACCTGTTCGAGCGGCAAGGCTGGAGTAGCTGTCATAAGCTTTATAGGAAGCAAGCATTGGGTATAATGTAGCAACAAATAAGCTAGCATGTTAGTCAGTAGCACGTAGGGAGAGGCGCTGTTTTTGTGGGGTACACAAGAAAAACAGACCGTAGGGGTAAATGATAAAAATTAAATTACATACGTCAACAAACTGAATATTCCAAACATATTAGAGCGGAACTGATTGCAGAATTTTGAATGTTTATAGTGGGGGTAGAAGTAGATGATGGGTAGGTATGCTTCGCAACATATCCCTGATTAGCTTAACAATGCGATAAGCAATGACCACTAGACAGGATCTAGGTAATGCACCACGGCTGCGAATGATACTGATACAAAATGGTAACTAAATTTTCCAGGTTTAAATATTTATTTATCCGTCCCCATTGAGAATTATATAAAAAAAATACTAAGTTTTAACTTTTGAGTGGTTTCAGTTTACTGTGCCAGATTTCACTTATGCTGATTCATGACGCTGGTTTCCTAAACGTGGTGCGAACTTATCAAATTGAAGCCTAAATGTGAGAATTGAATAGCTCATACCAGGGCTATAATTGAGAAGCTAAATCTGACAAAAGCTAAATGTGGAAGTCAAAAATCAAAAAAGAATGTGGCCTTCCTGGAATTTTGCCAGAAAAAACAACTTGACTGGCTTAAGCTATCACCATCTACAAATATAGATCTCGATTCCATTACTGTATTTATGAAGCCTTTACCTTGATAAGCCACCTGTAGGGTGTGGCTTGCGCGATTCGCCACAACGCAGAGCGTGCTCCAAGTGCGGGCCGATCGGTCTTCTCAACACGTTCTAGATACTACTCATTACTCATCTCAAAATGCCCCACAACTACGAATTCAATGTCACAATGTCTTGCTCTGGATGCAGCAATGCTGTACAAAAAGCTCTAGGCAGATTGGAAGGTGTCAGCGATACCAAGGTAGATTTACCTACACAAATCGTCAATGTAACCACTGCTGACAATGTTGACTACGATACGGTCTACAACGCCATCTCCAAGACTGGCAAGAAGATCAACGATGGCAAGACTATTTCCTAATCATCAAAGATGGAGCTCATGAAAAATTGTCCATTATACACTTAGCTGGTCGATGTGAATTTTCACCTCTCAGGCACTTCTTATATCAATAATCTCCCGTATGCAATTTTCTCTGAGCTCACTTGGGACGAAGATGGCCTTGATGACTGCAGTCAATTCATCAGTGGAGAACTCAAAGAGCTCGCCTTGGTAGAAATAGTCCATGATCGACTTTAAGCGGTTGTTGATGAGAAGCTTGGCTTGGATGATTTTATCCGTGGTCGACAAAATACTTGGCTTTTCATGCACCTGGCTGAGCGAATCTTCTTCGATCTGCTGCAACTGCTCCAAGTACCTTGTAATTTTCTCGGACTGGTACTCGGTTATCTCCTCACTTCCCACAATGATGTCGATGACCTGGTTATTTATCAAATCAAACAATTGTAAAAGAAGCGTCCGAAACTCGATGAAGTTGGTGTTTTTTAATTTTTTAGCAAATAGTTTGTCAACAATGCCATGAATGTCCTGAATGTAAACCTCCGACTCCTCGCTTTCTTCCTCATTATTTCCGAAATCCAAACGTGACATTATCTCCGCCGAGTCATCCAAAAAACCTTGACAAAAGTGGCTCCATTCCAGAGTTGCAAGATCCTTCAAATAATCGTTCTTGGTGCTGATAGCTCTTAAATCATTTAAGAATAGGAACAGCTCAGAAACATCAGGATACGAGACTAGTGCCAATGAGAAAACAGCATCTAAAAGGACTTGGTCCTCGGCGCCCTTGGCGACTTTGTTGAACTCTTCTAGAATCGCAGATATTTTCTGTGCGACTGGAGTCTGGTAAACGGTGACCTTTTGGTGTTGGGTTTTTGGTGTAGGAATTGGGGCAATGGATGTAGGTTCAGGTGTGGGCTGCTTGTCTTCTGAGATAGTTTGAAGTTTTGATGGGGGCTCATCCCAATTTCCATCGGAGTCGTTTCCAAACCCGTCGTCATTATCCCAGTCATCGTCCCACTTGTCGCTCCATTTATCACTAGCAAAGGAATTCCGCTTGGATCCCGGGTCATCGTCAATGTCGGATCCCCACTCTTGATCCCAGTCGAGCTCTTCTGATACTTCGCTTTTTTGTTCAACAGCAACTGGGACATTGGGGGCACTATTTTCGGTGAAGGTTGCTTTATTCTCCACTTCAACGGGGATGTGTAATTCTTGCTCCATGGGAATTGGATTCTTTAGGTCTTCATAGAAACTCTCACTGTTGAAAAGGGACCGAAGCTTCTCAAGGTATTTATTGGTGGTCCAGTTAATGTACATCTGATGCAAATTGGCCCTGATGTTGTCACTAGACACGAAGACATTTCTGATGGGCATCTTCCAGCCAGAATCAGTGAAGTGCTTCAAAGTGTGCTTCAACTCTTCGTTTAAGGCGACTTCATTCAGCATGTAATCCTCGATGTTTTCGGATATGACATCCACCAAGCTATTGGAGATCTTTGTGGAGTAAAAGTTCTTGAAAGATTGAATCTGGGTTGCACTGATAAAAGACACGAAGTCATTCAACGATCTGAAGTAGTCTTCAAATAGAAACACCAGCGAGTCACTCTTTTCCCTTAGGTGTATTGATATAGCAGGGCCATTGGTTTCGAGATCAAGAAAGCTGGTTCCGGCTAAGAAAGGCTCGAGAACCTCTGTCTCCCATGTGGATCTGATTCTATCAAGTTTATTGGTTATGTCGGATACTGAGGCATATACCTCAAAGTCTCGACATATAGAGTAGAATTTTTCAAGACTTATGATTGAATTGTCTGCATTGGAAGGACCAATGAGGGTGAATACCGTCCTAGAGGGTTCTGGCACAAACGTGCTCAATATGTCCGTGAGAATAGACAGAAATCTGCGTTTGAACTCGTTACTTTCCTCTTTGAGAGAGAATGTGATAGCTAAATTCTGATTAGATACTTGGAGCACTTTGCTATCGAAAAGCTTCAACCGATTGAGTGTGGGCTGTAGCCGTTCAATGGTAGTTCCAAGAACCAGTATGTCGCTAAGGCTGGGTGCATTTTTGATGTTTCCAAGCGATACGTCAATCTCAAAATGGAGCTCATTAATGGCCAGAAGTTCTTGTAGCTTGCCGTGAAGCTCGGCGTTCACCTTGTGTTTGGCGTGGAGTTGGTATATTGAAAGGTCTTGTAAATCACGGTCAGCAACGGGCAGTTCTAGTTTAAAGGCAGGGTCATCGGCGATTTGTTCCGCTGACAAATTTTCTGTGCTCCGGAGAATTCGACTATCGACCTCAGCAAGCTGCTCTAGTTTGGCTTGCAAGGTTGCTGAGATAGACATGACTCGGTTCGGTAAGTTGTAGTGGATACTTAAGTATTGGGTTCCGCGCACTGTAATAAGTACAGCGAGTGCATACCTGGCAGCCACATGCACTGAAAATAAAAGAAACAGAAGAAACAAAGGTTTTGCTTCCCTTTTAGTTATAGACTAATTATATTATATCTAGTACTCAGATCAAGTCTTCGGTGATATCGTCATCCACATACTCGTCATCCTTGTTCATTCTGTAGATGGTCATAGCCATACTTGCCATGTTGAGCAGGCTCATGAACCAATCTGGAACGGGCCAGTTCTTCAACTCAATGGCATTGAAAGTCAAGTCCAATAAATTACCCACCAACTCTATCTTTAACATCATCTTATCGAAAGAAAGGTCCTTGATTATCTTCTCGTACTTACGGAAGATGTTTTCATTGCCAGGCACTTTGTCATCCTCGAGTAGCTTGTAGTTTGCGCTGGACCGCAAAATAGCCAATTCGGCCTGGACCTTAGCTTCCTTCCGCCTCACATTCAAAAGCTGAGAGATTGTCTTTCGGATCAAGAACAATAGAATGAGCACCCAGATCTGGTTTGTATTCTTTAGGAGCCTGGAGAGAAACTTGGGAAATACCGGCATTTTCAGGAGGAGGTGGAGATTATCCAAAATATTGGCTATAGTTTCTAACACAGATATAAACTGGGCCTCGACACGCTTGAAAGTCCAAGGTCTCTTGATCTTCCGCAGCAAGGCAAGTTTCACAGGTGCTTGCTTCTTAGAAGGGAGATTGAACTTGTAATATAGAGAAGGATGAGGGTCAACAGGAACAGGTTTGGGCTCGACACGTCTCTCCTTCTGTAGCTCCTGTAGTTTCAACAAGGCTGCGTACTTTTCCTGGGTGACGGTTAGATTACCTCTCCTATATTCTTTCTCAACTATATCTATGATGTTACCGAGAAGTGCTGATTTCTCTGTAACCTTCGGGAATGGCTTGCTTCGAGATTGGCTGGGGGCAAGGGCCAGAGGTTGCATCTAAATCAGAGGGAAGTACTTGGATTGTGAATGCGGAGGCATGTTACTGTCGCGCTACCGGGCCCCACGCGCAAGCCGCGGCTCTATCTATGCATAGATTGTCACTTCAAAACCATAGCACTAAGTAGACGCAGGAGCTTCCAGAACTTCGTATCACCCGAAGCGGAGTTGATGAATTCCACCGATCTTTTGGACAAATTGGAGTTTTCGTAAGCCACAATACTTAGCGTAGAGTCCAAAACGATCGTCTGTCCGTTAAGTAAAAGTGTATGGTACCCATCGTGGCTGGAGAGCTGTACTTCTGTATTTATGAATTTCCGGAGCAAGCTATTGAGGCCTCGTATCCACTGTGCATATACTTGTTCAGGCTCCTTCTCCTGGTCAGATGATTCATGTGATTTCTCCACTAGTGCTTTGAGATCCAGAAGACGTTCTAGTAACTCTGAAAGCAAGGCTTTCCTGGCTTCTAGGGCTGCGTCTGCTTTGGCCTGGTCGTCTTCCAACATCGCCAATGCCGTGACATCTTTATCATACGCATTTTGTGCGATTTGGATGGCTTCTTCTAGACTCAAGTCGTCCGAGTCTATCATTTTGTTGAGATTGAATAGTGCCTTGTAGTTTTCGTTCTCTGGGGCATCCAAGATGGAGTCCAACTCGCTCTGTAACTTCTGTGCCTCGAGAATATCAGCATTCAAATCAGCTTCTTGAGTATCAAATGCTTGACGTATAGAGATGACCTCCTCCGCCGTATTGGTACTCTCATCTATTAACTGATGGAGTTCATTCTTTAGTTGTTTTAGTTGCAACTTTAAATCTAAATTGCTCTCTGTGAGTGTCTCAACTTCTTCTTGGCTAATTTGTTCTCCTTCTCCAATCAATAGAAGCCGAAGAAATTTATCCCTTGTCTCTTGTTCCAAGTACTGGAACTTTAATTTGGACAGAAACTCCTTGAGGTATAGAAGCTCATCTTTTATTAGTTTGGGGTTGCTCAAATTTAGCACAGAGTTGGCTTTGGCACTTTGATATATCTCTTCTGCCTGCCCGAGAGAGGTGTTGTGGGCGATGCTATCCATCACTGGTGTAGATCAGTGTTTACTAGTGTTTACTATTTCTGCCGCGCTTGGTAGTATAAGGTGCGACCATGCAAGACGCAGCAGCAGTAGCTTTACTCCAGTATTTGGATATTGTTTAATTAAAAGATATTTAAGCGCTGTCCTTAAACTTACTAAGTTGGGCGGTAAGCAAGTCTGGCACTTCCACTGACTCATGTTCGCTGGCGGTCTTGGCAGTACCCTTTTGCTTTTCCTCTTCTTCCTTCTTCTCACTTGGAGTCATGACAAAGTCGTTGAAGTTGATCTTCGAAGACACTCTGCTAGCAGATGCATCTTCATCGGTAGCGGATTCGTTCCACTCCGCCAATTCCTTGGCATGCTCTCTTTCAATGGCAAACTTCACAGCCTCCAAAACATTGTCACAGAGGTGCTTAGGCTTGTATTTTGGAACAGTACCTTCTTGGTAAACACCAGTTTTAACAAGAATCGAGAACCACAAGTCATCGTGAGAGTTTGCAAATCTAATATCGGACTCTGGAGTGTCACCAACAAAGTACACCGTGGATGCTGGTGGCATCTGCAAGGTAATTTTGTCTTGAACTTCCAATTCACCGAGTTTGCTAATTAATTCGTCATCCTCTCCATCGGCGTCATCATAGTAACCAGAATCCAATTTGGCCTGGTTAATGAACTCCTCTCCATCATCGTTGATCAAGATATCAGCTTGACTGGCATTAGGGTCGTTGACACTCAATTTCTTCAAGTGTTCGTCCAACATACCCTTTCTCCACTGACTCAAAACCTTGTTGGCATATCTAAAAGTACCAGCCTGGGGTTTACCAAATCTGTTGACTTTTAATTCGTGGCCTGTGTGCTCTCTGAATAAGGCTGCAATAGACACTTGCAAGGCACCCATTCCGTATCTGGACAACTTGTAATTCGTAGCCCAGATAAAATCGGAGTGGGCAAAGTAAATTTCTGGACCTTCATCGTAGGTCTTAGACTCGGTTCCCATGACACCGTTCTTAGAGAGAAGCAATTCTAAGATGATCTGTTGGTCAGCAGCCCAGTTTCTGGAGTCAGCGAAGACCAAAATGGCGTCAATGGGTGTCTTGGAGAAGTCAACGTCGGTTTTGCAACACTCGTGTTCTTCTTCAGTCAAGTCGTGGTAAGGAGAGACAGCAGGGTTCCACTTCAAGATGTCCAATGGAGTGAATACGTTTTTGAAACCGTAAGACTCAGCAACACTCCTACAAACGTTTCCAACACCACCGACAACCAAGACGTTCTTATACAAAGGAACTAAATCCCTCATTGGTGTGTGACCTTGAATGATTTGGTCCACTCTGATGTTGGTCTCCAATCTCTTGGACAAGTCCTCGGCTCTCTGAGACTCGGGTTTACCACCTCCGTTGGTGACGAAAATGGAAGGGACCTTTATGTTGTACTTGTTGTCACCCTCCAACATTTTGATGGCTTGCACAGCTTCAGGAATGGTATTTGGACCTCTCAAGATCACACCATCAATATCGAAACAGAAGGCATAAGATGCAACACGTGGGTGATCTATGATGGTCTTCTTCTTCCTCTTGATGATGGAGGAGTTTCTAGACAACTTAGCCAAAGAGTCAATTTTTCTCAAGTTAGCATTGGAGCCAAGCTTATTGAGATTCGTAGAGGACAATTTTGTCAAGCCATTTTGCCATTGGCTCATGTCAGATAATGATAAGGACGACACCCTGTGCTTTCTGGTGGCAGGCGTCAAGTCATCAATACCATCATTATTGAGGTAAGATTGGAATTGAGGTTCCGAGGATTTTTCTGGGGACTGCGGCATATTGAGTGTGTAGTGTCGGGTCAGACTTCAAAATAAGAGTAGCTGCACGGGGCAGGGAGAACGTTCCAGTTAAATAGCGGCTGAGACAAATCTTAGCCTGTGTGCAGTGTGCACTACTGCATGGCAGTATCATCAAAACGTGAGTGTTACCTGGAGGAATAGGAGGAGGAGCGGGGTGTGTACAATGAAGAATTGAGCAACCTTGTACACTACTACAATCATAACCCTGGGGGAGGTTATGAGCCACTCTGTGCTTTTATTGCAAGTGAAAAAAGACAACACAAAGAATATTTAAGCTACAGAACCCCATGCGAGACAATAGCAACAAATGTAGCAGAAGTGGTCGCAACCAATCGACCGAATAAGTAATGCATGATTTTTTTTTTGCTCGCACTTGCTCATGTCTCACACTGACGTAATTCACTTTGAGTAAATACACCTGTAGGCCGTTGAATTATCCAAAATAATAACCCGCTTTAAAATTGGTTTCGTTTATGCTTAAATACTGCAGGACCAAAGGTCATGTGATCCGGCGTGTTAAAACATACTTGGGCAGAAGTTTGTTCGTCAATTGCATGTTCAGAAGGTGTGCGAGAGTCGGTACATCAATAATGGAATTCCCAAAATTTTGGAGATGCTCGGATCAAATCTTTCCATTCCTCAACTCTTCAAACTAGAACTCAGTCCTACGCGGAGCACCGCACATAGCAATAATTAGTTAGCATGATCTACATAAATTGCGCGACGTCTTGCGTAAACGCTTCTAATAAAGTGTAAATGAGGAATAATGAGGAATAATGAGGAATATAGTAGGCCCTGAATTTTCAGGAGTATTTACCCGGGCCAGATCACAGATTACTTGAATGCATCCACTACCCAAAGGGAGATTTGTCTAGCCCCTATTGGTCCCCAAATGTGGATGCTTCATGCATCTTGTGAACAACACTGTCTTTAAGCTTCTTTCGCATTCTAAGGCGGTGAGTGCAAGGTCTAGCCGGCGTGAGTAGCACCGCGCGCCGTGCCTACTTTCAACAGCACCGCGACCCATGATCCGTACCTAGCCCAATGGAAGATCAAAATATCCTGGTTGACCAGCTCGAGGATAAGCTCATCGATAACCCCCTCAATTGCAATCACTTTGGGGACGTGGACTTGGACAAGTCCTTCCAGAATCAGCTAAACGAGAGAGCTAACCAATTGGGTAATGAGACTTGGTCCGACTCCAGCTCCGATGATGCTGGCACCGATGCCGATTTGTCGTCCTATGACTTTCTATTTGCAAAGCCCAAGCTCGACTTTACTGCTTCTGATATGTGCTCACTTCATCTGGAGCTCTGCCAGTGGTTCACCACCTCTGACTTTAAGGTTCTACAGCTTGACACGTTACACTTGTCACCGACATTTGACCTCAACAAGCGTCTCGACTCAGTTGATATAAAAAAGCCTTCAGAGAGCTTGAAATCTTTATCATATTTCTGCTTAGGAAGCTATACATCTGAGTTGTCTGAGGAGATGCAACTTCGCCAGATCGAGAAAAATTGCAGCCTTGTGTTCACGCACGAGATGATTGTTGATGTGATATCTCTATTGAAGAGATGTTTCGAGGAATGCATAAAAGCATGCAACCCTGATTCTAGTGGGCGTATATCGGCACCATTTGATCAAAATTATCTCCAACTCATGACCATCTTATACCTCTGCTTAAACAATGCTTTGCTGTCAAAACTTGAGCTGGACTTAGTCTTAACTGCATTGCAACAGCACCAACTCTCAACTACGATCATTCGTTTGTGTGAGAGTTGGAGCGCACAACATAACTCCAATGTACGCGTCCGCTATTCAATCATGCTCCTCTGGAAGTTACTTTTATTTGAATTTGGGGGTATTGATCGCATAAAGGAAACAGACGAATATCTTGTGTCGAAGTATGATATTAAAAACAAAGAGAGAACTCAAACTCCAAACAAGGAATTGGTCTGCTCGAAGCTAGATTATTTCACATACAAAGAGGATATACATGACAAATTTCCATTGGCTAAACAAACGCATGGCACTCCCGAATCACACATCTCTCCAGACTGCTCAAATCCAGAAGCCAATCAGCGAGACCATTTGAGCCAACATCAGGAATCCTTCATGGCCATCAACGATTTATCTGGGTCGCTTTCTAATTCGATGAACAACCCAAGAACGAACAAAGTTCACTCTGTTTACAGCAACTTACCAGCCCAAGCCGTACATATAGCCACCCCGATCCCATCTCCACCCTCCACTCCTTCGGAATTCATGAGTGGTGGAGAGAAGGTCAGAAAGCTGTATCATGTGAATCAAGGAATGCCGTTTATCTACCCATATGACTCCAGCCAATTAGTCCCTGAGGCCATAGTTGAAGCAGAGAATCTTCTTGAGGAGTCTGTATATGAGAGTTACTCGATGAAACGGTTATTTCGAGAGCGGGAGCTCTTCATGAAACAGGAAAGAGGTACGTCTAATGAGTTTGGCGACAAGAGCACCTCGGAAGATGAAAGCATAGATCACGAGAACTCAGATAATGATAGCATCGTCAAGGGTTTACATAGAGTCGAGGAACTCTATGCCAACTCATTACCACACTTGAGAGGTTTTGTGAATGTGTTGGTGGGTGTTATTAAGTCCAGCAAGATCGATGTCAGCTTGAGAAATGTCGAATGTGAATTGGACCCAAAGCTCTCATTCTCCAAGAAGTACGGGGCCGATAAAGCGGCTAGTGATACCATAAATGGTTTAATATTCAAACAGCTTGAAAAGATAAGGACCAAAGAGATTACACTCAAAGCAGTCTCTTGCATTTTGGTTTTGTTGTTGAAATGGTTCAAGCTCAGTCACATCATGAAGCAAAACTACTTGAGCTCGTTGCTATTTGACGCCAACTACTTTAATGTTTTCGTGGACTTCTTAGCGGATAGTTTCAACAATACCTGTTTACAAAATACTTCCAGAGAGAATAAGAACATCCAAATCTACGATGTGTTGTCATCCCAAAACAGGCTTATGAACCCAATGATCGACTTGACAGACACTACCTTTTTCAAGTTTTGCCAAAAATGTGCAGACACTTCATACGAGGGAATGATGTTGGTCAAGAAGGATCCATTGACAAGGATCTCGTATGCTATGGATGGAAATAACCAAAATGTCATTGGGACTGACCTGTACAACGGCGATTTCTGTGTTATTTTGGCAAACCTCTTGAACGTGACCAACAAGGTACTTATCAAGAACGTATCCCAACGAATACTTGTGTTCAATGAGACCAAGTCCACGGACTTGCTCAAATTGATTCTTCTCAACTATGTCAATGATGAATTGAGATTGCCGATCCTCAAAATCTTCAAAAAGCTTACGCCATGCCAAGGGCGGAAGTGGAGAAGTGTCAATATGGATGTGATATCTCTTATCTACTTGCACTTGAAGCTTTCCTTGAGGGATAACTGGCTCAGTGGAAAGGATATCGAAAGCGAATTCAATAGCTCGTATGAGCAAGAAGTTTCACTCCGGTCGCTTTTGCAATTCTACCACATGAGACGGTATCCTCATTGTATGGCACACTTGGGATACTCGCTCCAGGCGCAGCCATAGGACGCCACTCACCATAGCAGTGAGAGGACATATTGATCCAAAAGCATAAAAAATACCCCAAAAATACACAAATACGAAATCGGCATTAACTCAAGTTTTATTTTTTTACATGTACCTGTGAAGATTACCTCAAAGTTGCACCCATCTCTAGGCCAGAGTTCGCGGTCGTGCAATGCACTATTAAAATTTTCGAGCCTTGCTCCATTCTAATTCTCAAGTGAGGAGCCGCAACCGGTAATTCAACCTCTACAGCTATAATGGTTAAATTGACACAAGTCGACGACGAGACCGACACCCATTTCGAGAAGACTACAAGGGAAACACCCGCTGCCTCCTTCAGCGATTCCGATTCCGAATCCGACTCTGACTTCGAGGACGATTTCGACATTGAAAACGAAACTATATATGACAGAATCGTCGCTTTGAAAGATATTGTCCCTCCTTCTCAAAGAAACCAAATCGTCTCTGCAACCGAATCGCTCAAAAGCTTGACGTCTACTGCCTTCAACAAGGGAGGAAACTTGTTATGGATGTTGACATCCTCGGCTTTGTTGTTGGGAGTCCCATTGTCTTTGTCTATCTTGGCCGAGACGCAATTGCAAGAGATGGAGAAGGAAGTCTCTTTGCAACAGTCTGCTCAAGACGTTTTGGCTCCAGGTGTTGAGGGAGCCTACGCCGAGAAAGCCACTGCCTAGATGCATCAACTTCAGTCACGATGATTAGTTCATTCTCAAATCCTTTTATGTATTGTTAGTTGCACGCAACTCGATACGACGTATTTGACGACTTGTATATATATATATGGTTAGGTCTGCCGATATTTCTACATCTTCCAAGGGCATGTAATGACACTAAAGATATATAGGCACAGGCCTCGAAGATGAGCACATCTCCTCAAACTTTCTTGTGCTTGATGGACAAAGCGTAGATATCCAAGTACTTGGTGATGTCTGAGATGATCTCTGCCACGAAGAATCCATGCGTCCCAAGCGTGACACCAACACCGGTCCATAACAAAGCAGCAAGGGTGTTGTGTCTGTCATAACCGTAGAATTCGATCAAGACCTTTGCACACAATGTCTGGGATATTGGAACAAGAAGCACGATTGGACTGTATGGGAAGTCTTGTTTAGTCAAGTGGGCCAAGATGATGCGCCCCACAAGGAAGGCAACGCAGAACCCAATGCCAGTTACAGCAGGGAAACCAAAATCACTGATAACCTCTGGGTATTGATGTACCAAGACAAAGAAACATAAATAGTAGGTGAAAAATGGAATTAATCCCTTGTAAGACTGCATGATTTGATGGTTCACCTTCTTGTCCAGAATCTTGTTGTTCAGTTTGTAGTATTTCGACACATTGGCCATAGCTGAAGAGATATTGAAGTATAACTGGAACAAGCCTCCAACAATCGAGATGTTCTTGCTGTTAATCGAGTACACACCGAAGCCAAGGGAATGCAAATCAAGATCAAAAAGCTTGGCAGTCCAGATACCAGGACCAAAAATCCCCGTCAACAAGTAAACAAGACAGATGATAAGAATACCTTCAACAGGTCCACTGAATTCGGACAAGTAGAGAGTGTGCGTGTGATACTCCTCCCAAGTGGAGACATAGAAGTTGCACACCGAAGCCAATTGAGCAACAATAAGGTACCAGCTGTAGCCCAATTGAAACACAGATGCAAATACAAATGATGCAAGGGTGGTATTAATGGCATCAATGGAGTGGTCGAACAATTCTCCCAATGGACCGCTTTGGCCAGTTCTTCTGGCGTGACAGCCGTCACATCCGTCAAAAGTCTGGTACATGAAGAGCCCAAAGGCATAAAAGAAGTAACACCAACGAGGGGAAGGCGAATCTAGGTATGGATCATAGTAGAACACGCAAAAAAGATTGGCTACCACGAAGAATAACCCAAGCAAGGTTATCACGTTTGGCGCCATGCTCATGGGAAACACCTTCACAAAGGAATTCCACCATTTTTTCAACACATAGTGTGAGATGAGAGAATGGTCTTCAGCAGAGTACTTATAAAGCTTCAAGTTCTCGAGCTTGTCGTGGGGTATGAAAAGTCCCATGGTGCAATGTATTGAGCAAGAAATAAAGTTATAATTTAGCGAGCTGAGACATTCTAGAGCAGCCACGTGAGCAACTATGCAAATTCCGCAAGACAAGAATTAACCATAAATTAGCCTACTTCTTTCAAACAATTATATACACTGCATCAACAAAGCAAGCAAATACAATATTTGCAGCTACGAAGAAATTCCTCTTCATTCACCGTTTAATTCTGATGCATGTACATGTGATGCTATTCCATTGATAACTCAGATCGATTGAGTTTTTTTTTTTAAAAAAAATAAATAGTTTAGAAATCCGTTCCATCAAAATCTAACTTCAACTGATGCAATTGGTAGTAGGCCTGACATGGTGAGACATCACTGCATCATCCAGGGGCTAATATCCAGTTGGCGACAGGTCGCTACAAATTATAATACTTCGCGCATTACTTGATTTGCCGCACGTCTCCTGCTCACGCTTGGTCGCATACATAATTAAGGTAATAACACCCCAAAATTGCATTGTCATGAACCACCTAGACCAAGCCATTAATTTGAAGGTAAAAGTCACAAATCTTTTAGATGAATCTCTCCAAGGACTGATCTATGCATTTTCCCCAAAACAAAGGGTCTTGGCTATACAGCTTACCTCTAATGCATCTCACAAAAGCGACACTGATGGCGACTACATCAAGTTAGTCAACACAGCATTCATCAAGTCCATCCAGGTCTTGCTGCATAACAAAAAGAACTTCAAGGCATCTGATTCCCGCAGGCCCAAGGTTGATATCCCTCAACTCGAAGCAGAGATCAATGCTGCTATCCTAGCAGCTAATGAAGAACATTCTGCGCCGGGCGAAAACTTGAAGCAGCCGAACAACAATGGCCAGAACAAGAAAAACACAAAATTGAGTCCTTTGGCCCTGAAAGTTTACGAACGATTGAGTGAGCGCCTTGGAAAAGAAAATGTCCAGGTGCAGAACAACGAGTCGATATTATTGTTCAAGGAGGTTACAGTGGCCAAACCATATGCGCTCAACAAAATCAGCAACTCAAAAAAGGCACAAACTTCCAAGCACATCGAAAAGGCCAGAGCGGCTTTGAGAGAAGTATGGATGGGGCAGGATAAATTGAAACGCGGAGGCTAAATCTATATTAAATAAATCGTACTTGCATCGTGATACCCTCACAGCTGAAGCACCCACAGAACCTCGACCTTATCAAACATCTTAAGTGATGAGCTAACAGGCAAGCCATAAAGTCCATCAAATTCGGTCCAGTTGATAGCAATCCTACCCTTTGTAGTACTAGGACCCAAACCTTCGAGTAAGGGCACACTGGTGGATCTATAGCTTTCAAAAAATAGATTAAACCACGAGTAAGCATAACAAACTTGTTTTCCAAAAGAAAGTCTGATATCTTTAATTCGGTGGCCCAAAGGAATGTTGACTTCAACCTCTTCATACTTTGGAAGACTCATATGAGCCAATGCTCGTTCATGAAGCGTGACCAACGTTAACCCGTCTCCATCTTCCACATAAGTAGACAAACGAAAGCTGCTCAAAGTCAATAGGGACCGGCAGCCAAAAATTGTGACTTTATCGATATAAGAACGGCTTACATCGAAAGGAACTCGCTGCACGCTATGAAAGGCCCAGAAATCCTCTTTGGTCTTCTCACTGCACAGTAGGAATTCCCTGTAATACTCCAAGTACCGAATCTGGCTGCGTATGGAAACTCCCTTGCCAAAACTCCTCCTCATTCGCTTCCTAGTAAACGCAGCAATGGCCTCTTCAGTAGTCATGGGTGCACCGTAAGACCTGGCTTCGTGCATCAAGTATGCACAACACACCGTTCCAGAACGTCCCTTTCCCTCTTTACAATGAATAAGTGCAACATTGCCCGGGGAAACCAGCAAAAATCCGGCGATTTCATTGACAATCTGGATCAAAAATACCACACTTGGGGGTTCATGGTCTGGAAAAGGACGGTAGGTCCAATGGGCCGAGTCAAAAACATAGCCAGAACCTTCAGCTCGAAAATTCCAGATGTGCCAGTTGGACTGGCCGTTATTCTTATGACATCTATCTAAATACGCCACGACCTTATGTATTGGAGAGCGATATAGGCCGGTGACAACATTATCGGTAGGCCCTGCTGCAACAATGAGCTGGGTGGTTATGTGAGAGAGGTCTAACCACGAGCTGGAGTCATATATGGATTGCTTTGGGATTGAGACCACGGCACGGAGGATATTTTGTAGATGCATGGTTATGGGTGCAAAAGCGGTGGATTTTGAGCGTTCTACACAGACCTCGACTATCGCGGTTTCGATTGATGAGTTAGCTGCGATGTATATATACAGACTTTCACATTTTTCTGAGCAGCTCAGAATACTGACTTTCTAAACAAGTGTTCCGTCATCACGCAACAATGAGGAAACCCTGGAAAGCCCAAGTAATACCTAGTTCACTTGATGTTATTTATACTTGGGCCAGTAAATTGCGGAGGGTGGCTCCCAACAATGGATCTGCTTTGATCTTGATCTGCATTTTGGTGGCTTCGGCGTAGCAAGTGGCTTGGATCTTTTCGTCGATGGATCTGGCTAGGTTGCAGCCCTCTTCGAACAATTCAGCGGCTCTCTGGGGCTCATCAATTTGTAAGTTGTATTGAGCGAGTGAGAGTCTTGCAATTTCAGACTTTGGATCCAACTCGCAAGCCTTTGTGAGCAATTCACCAGCCTCTTGTAACTTCTCTGGTCCTTGTCTCGACAACAAGGATGCCTTGTTAATCAATGGAATAGCTCCAACACTGAAACTGTCCAAGGCCTCTTGCAATCTTGAGGCAATGTCATACTGTTTAATGGCCTCCTCAATGTCACCGTGGTCGGCCAAAATCTCTCCATAGTAGTTCAAAATTTCTGGGGAAGTTGGGAACTTAAGCTTGGCTTCAACAAAAGACTTCTTTGATTTTTCGAAATTGCCCTTCTTGTAGAAGATGCAGGCCAATTGAATGTAAGCGTAGAGGTTCTCTGGGTTGTACTTCTTAGCCTTGGTAAAGTTTTCCTCGGCATTGTCATATTCGCCAGCGAGGTAGAATAATTGTCCAAGGTGGTAGTAAACATCTCCGTTCTTTGGCTCAAGTTCCTGAGCGACCTTGAAGTCTTCGAGAGCACCAGCAAAAGAGGATTTATCGGCATTGAACAAAGCTCTCATGACGTAAGTACGAGGTCTAGGTTTGAGCGAAATGGCCTTATCCACAAGCTCAGAAGCCTCGTTGACAAGATTCTTCAAGAACTTGAAAGCAGCAGCGTATTCCAAAGCAATGGTGGCATAACCAGCATCCTCGGAGTCTTTGTCCAAAGAGTCCACATTGTAAGCCTCGATAGCCTGGTTCAATAAAGTATCTGCCTTCTCGTATCCCTCGTTTGTGTTGGCATTGATGTTGGTAATGGCCTCTTCCAAGAACTTGTTACCACTGGTTTCGTCAGAAGCACCGGTAATGGCAGTCTCTGGTTCAAAGGTTCCGAAAAAGGCACCAATGGTAGAAGCAGAAGGTAACTCAGGAACTCTATTCTTGTAGTTCTCTTCGACAATCTTCAACGAGTGCTTCTGCAAGACAGCCTCTAAAGATTGCTCAATAGACTTGGAGTTGAAGCCCCCCAAGATTGTCAGCGCAGTGAGGTCGAACATGGCTTCAGCATACTTCTCTAAGCTCTCGTAGGAAGTAGCACGACGCATGTAGCACTTAACGTAGTCACGCTTAATGTTAATGGCCGCCGTGGTGTCCTCAATTACTTTCTCGTGTTGGCCCAAAGCAGAGTAACATGCAGATCTATTAGAGTAGAAGACAGGGTCTTTAGTGATATCCAAGGAAGCGGAGTAGAATGTGATAGCGTCCTCGAAGTTCTCTGCTTTGTATCTGTCATTACCTGCATTCTTCAAGGCAAAGGCCCATTCTTCCTTCTCAGCATCCGTGAGCTTCGAGATGTCGTCTTGGGTAAAGTTAGGGAAGCCCTTGGAGTCCACAGGGTATGGAACGTTGGCCTTCTCGGAAGCTTCGCTGGTTTTCTCCGATGAGGTTTGTGTACCCTCGGTATCTTTGCCTCCCTTCTTCTTCTTGGACTTCTTCTTCTTGGAGGACTCCGATGCAGAGTTTTCGCTCTCTAATTGAGAGTAGTAATAGTAAGCACCGACTGCAGAGGCACCAGCCAAAACTGACACGGCAATGGCGGTCTTGTTTCTGGAAAAGAAGCTGGCATCAGACATTGTAATCGATAATGTTCTTGAAGGTATGGAACGGGCTGATGGCAAATGTCAAAATGCTACTTATGATGGAGTGTATGAAGGACCAAACAAGATGAATTCCCGTATGTTCGAAATATCAACTAGTCTACTATCAACGTCTGCCTGTGAGAGTGGCCGGATTTTTCTAGATTTTTTTCACCGTGTGAGGGCAACTTCCTGTATACCAAGCGCGAATCATGCAGGCTTAAGTCAAAGCATTTTTGGTTGCGGAGTCTGTCCCTTGCATTAGACTAGTATAAAATGGTATAGTATTGATATTCAAAGTACTATCGAAATGAGCTATACTCTCATAGTCTATTGCATTGTACCGATTAATTGTGCTTGATAGCGTCATCGTATGTAGGTAAAGCCGAACTATGTTCCTCACTATGTCCTTGACTATGATCTTGACTAGGACCCTTATTAGATTCGTCTACGGAGGGATTGTTGTAGGACTGTTTCTCAGGTGGATATGAGGAATTTTGGCTCGATCTAAAACCCGGATTTGGTGCGTTGTTCGATCCATGACTTGGTGCTTCGTGATCACGAACTCCACTCAAGACTCGTATATCAGGACACACAACATCCACCATGCTCACCTTGGATGCAGTTTCTTTTGGGTTGCTAGGATCGTCAACTGGCTCGCTGGACAAACCAACAATAACCCGTAAATTGTACGATCTTTGAATGTTGCATGTCTTGAAGCTTGGTGTGACTGTACTAGGGAGTGACCAATCCAGGAAGTACTTCTGGGGAAATTCTACTTCATGAGAACCAGCGCCAATAAACTGCGAGCTGATGGCCGACGTGAATGTTTGTGGCTTAGCGTTCAGCAAATCAATCTTTAGGTTGTGAAAGATGTTGTCGAATATAGGGATAGTGTCGTCAGCCCTTGCTTGGTGTAATTTTTGTCCCCTTGAAGCAGTGACAACCACCGACATGGTAGTGGTAGCTTGCAACTCGAAAATAAGGCGCTGGACATAAAAAACCCCCTTACCATTTGATGTCTGGCCCTTCTCATTGCTCGAGAAATACTTCAAGGGAGAGTCATCCAAAACAAATAAAAGCTTGAGGTTGGCCCCAGAAAGCGGCGACAAATGGGGTGGATCTTGAAGCCTCATCTCAAAGGCAAAGTTCAAGTTTTGGGTGAGGGTATTCGGGCTGAACACTGGTCCCGACTTTAAAGACATACTACCCAATATCAGGCCTAAAAGACCCTTTTTCTTGGGCGGAGCTGGCAAAGATTTATCGTTCAGTAAGAAGGTTTGGCGGAGACTCACATTTCTCCGGAAAAACACCTCTCGGAACTCGGACCTTTTAAGTGTTTCCGCGAAGGGATGGCCCCTAAGATCCAAATCAAGTGGGGCAAAAATAAAGGGATTCACATCTCTGAGATTGACTTTGAATAGCGAAGGCCGGTTGCATGTGACCTTAACGAAGTACTCCACCTCAGCCATGTCCCCCTGTTGGAACGTGGGTGGAAGCTGGTAGATTTCATGGTAATTCTGCTCGGTTAAATGCGGTCTATGGCCCCCGTTTGGGTCATTAAAGTTCTGAATATAGCCTGCAGCATTATTCCTCAAAGACCCATTGTTCACCACCACATCAAAAGAACTTCCGTCATACACGAATTTATTCGTGATACCGTCTAATTTCTTGCAAGAAGAATTGAGAGGGATTTTGAAAGAAAAGTTGTAGGCATAAGAACCTGGGGTCAATGTGAATTCCTTCGAGTTGGACACCAGCCTCACATTCTGTGGAGGGAACACAATTAAAGAGTCGTAGAGAAATTTATGGAGATCATGGCGTAGCACCTCCTTCTTGTCCTTCTTTCTTTCGGGATATTCTGGCACGGGAAACGACGTGCTCGAGAGACCTTCGAGCTTCACTTGAATGGACGTCAAAGTTAATGACTTGGTGGTATTGAGCTTGACCACTCCACTGATGGTATCACCAGTCGTGAAAGTATCTGTCAGACTCGGCCTGTTGATTTGCACCTTGACATCTAAACCCATAGCCGATATAAGGGGCAAGCAATGTTTGTAAGGGCCGATGCTGAGATACTGCGGTCGCACCTGTAGATACTACGGTGGGGTCTCATTCACGCAATGCCTTGAATAGCGCATTGTGCAGACAATATCTCAAAATAATCGACCCGGCAAAAAAAAACACGAATGTAAATTTCTATTAAAAAATAAGGCGATTGAAAAAATGCTTGGCTTTTAGGCTCACATGTTACTTTAATATTGTAAAATTTCAAAATACGACAGCCAGGAAGTCCAGTGTTTCTGGTGGGCACAAGCGTCCCAGCCATGTGGTCCATGATGATGCGCTGCTGCTCCCCCATGATCAGCAAACGTGAAATTAATGCGGCACCGTGCCCCAGCAGCAGTCTTCCGATTTTTTGCCTCCGCATCCTGCACGCGACGTCGGGCTCCATTCGTTTCGCGAGGGTTTGGGCTGGGCATCAATGATCACTCTTGTTCGCAGATCTCAAATACTCAACCAGTTTATTAGACCTTGCGGCCTTACCAGAAGTTTCACTTACTCACCAAGAATGTCTGCTCCTCAATCCACCCAAATCGAAATTGTCCAGGAGGGCGATGGAAAGACCTTCCCTAAGGTTGGAGACACTGTCACCATCCACTACACCGGAACCTTGGAGAACGGTAAGAAGTTCGACTCGTCCCGTGACAGAGGTAAGCCTTTCCAATGCACCATTGGTGTTGGCCAGGTGATCAAGGGCTGGGACACTGGAATTCCCAAGTTGAGCGTGGGTTCCCAAGCCAAGTTGACCATCCCAGGCCACGAGGCTTACGGCCCAAGAGGTTTCCCAGGTTTGATTCCTCCTAATGCCACTTTGGTCTTCGACGTCGAATTGTTGGATGTCAACTAGATGCTAGAGTATATATTTGTTTTTATGCAATTCCCAATCTCAATTGTGTTCTAAATACTCCCCTGTAGATGAAGTGCAGGCAAGGTGACTTTGTAGTTGACGTCAAACACTTGCAACACTGGCAACTCAATTTTACTTTGGTTGTCTGCTGTAACGGTTCCATAGAACATGAGTTTGATCACGCTTCGTGGTAACACATGTATCAAGTTGTTGGAGAGGGGCACTTCGTTTCTGGAATCCTCAAACTCCCACCGGCTTCCATGGAGCAATGCCTTGTCCGTCATCATAGACGTGGCGAACGTAAAGATCCGCGACGTGGGGTTTTCAATCATGTACTGGAACTCGTGCACATTGTTGACTTTCTGCACCCGAAATAACACTCTGGGGTCTTGCAATTGGAGAACAAACTCTTTCGACTCCACTTTCTGTTCGATTTTATCCTTGGATCCAGGTCTGGAGTAAACTATGGTTGCATGAACCGTGATAGTGGCACTGTGGGGAAAGGACACATGCTTCCCATGGATCTCGAAAGATCTGGATATTGCACCATCAATTTGTTCAGCATCCGATACCCAGTCAGCACTGATTTCGTTGCTTTTGCTTTGAAGCACTAGTTCCACGCTGTTCACTTCGATTTGCTGTTGTTTGATCAAATCATACTGTACATTCAATTCGGTTCTTAATTGCCACGTACGCAAAGGTGTGGACATGGAAAACTCAGACTTTTCTGGATTGACAACGAAAGGATTGCTCAAAACTGATGCTCTATTGGAAGAAAGTTGTGGCACAGTCTCAAATTTAGGAACGAACACTTGCAGATAGACTGGAAACTCCACAGTGCACAACTGTACATCTGACAGAGTACCTGAAAACTCCGTAAAGGCAACAGTGAATTCAAGAACTGCCTTATATTCACCATGCAGCTCCAACATTGCATTAGGAGACTTGCTGATACTGGCATGAAGCGAGGGCAGAAATTGCGTTTTGCCGGCCTTGATTGACCCAAGAAGTTCCAAAGGCTCATCATCCTTCAAGCCATCCCAGTTGATTTGCATGCTCAAGTCCTTTGTCTCCTTGGAATCTTTGAATAGCGTAGACTTGACGTAAACATGAATGTTGCTGAAAGCAAGCTTGTCAAGAGGGATCTCGTCACTGGTGATGTCCATAGGCACACGGAGCTTCTCGCCAAGTATAATAAAGGAAATATCGGAGCTGATGTTGCAATTGAATTTTGGGAAGAATGGTTTGACTAGCAAACTCGTGGCACTTCTTCCCTTCAACCTAATCCTGGAGTTCGTCCCATTAGAAGTGTAAATCTCAAGAGAATGGCCGATCTTCTCCAAGTCAAACTTGTGTTGCTCTGTTGCTTTGATCACCAACTTGCGAGTGCCCGATGAGACAATTACATTCACTTTTACCTCCACTTTATCTATGGATATCCAGCCAGTACTTGAAGCCTTCTCATTGACTAACAAGACCAATGCTTGATCGCTGAAATTGGAGAGATTGAACAAAACCTTACCCTGTTCAACCTGTGCTGTTTGAACAGTGCCTTCTTGGGTACCTTCTGGCAACAAAGTCAATTGCCGGCCTCCCATAAATGTAACAATGATCTCTTGTAAGTCAATATATGCTTTCGTGTCCTTGAAAAATTTCTCTAGCAAACGAGACGAGAACCTGGAAGTGATTATGAACTGATTTGTGATGTCATCAAACGCATGAGTTTCATCAGATCCGTTTAAATTAAAAATGGACGCTTCCACCTTGAGAAAATGGGGCGGGTTTTCAAGCACCTTCTTCTCGAAAGTGGGAAGATCCACCGGGGAACTAGTCCTGACATTTTCATACTCAATCAAAGAGTGCCTCAAAACTTCAGTAAGTAATGTTTCCTTATCCGGGTGCTTCCCCGCGGCGAGAAGTAACTTTTCGAGAATGTAAGATTGGGATAAATTGGCAGTAATTTTCGGATCAATACCTCGGTATGACTCAACAGCTCTTGTGAAGTCGCCCATTGCGGTATAGTTTTGGGCCAATTGCCATTTCAAGAAAGAGTCATATGTATTTGAATGCGAGGCACTGGACTTGTTGCAGTTGTAGGCGAGTTGGAGCAATTTGGATTTATATTCCAAAAAATCATTTGGGTTTGTTAGCAGAAGCAAATCAGATTCTAGATGTGTGATATCGGCACAAGGAAGAATGCAAGCTGCGGCCTTTGCATACACCAAATATGGCAATGTAGTAACGTGAGTCTTATCACCAAGCCTTATTCCACCAAAGAACTGCAAAAAAGACAACCTGGAGTTTTCTTTCTGTTTGGTATTAAGGATGCTCTCGGGAACAAGTACCATTAAGTCGGCCAACCAATGATATTGGTTTGCAATCCAGAGAGCAATGGACTCTGGGCTAGGGTTGATGAGAAGCTTCTGGCCGATTTCAACATGAGCCTGATGTTTACGAAGAGCAGCTATAGGCTCTTCAATGGAAAAGTATCCTCGCACGAGGTGTATGATTAGAATATCCAATAACTTGACCCATGCCTTATATAGCGAAATGTCATGTGGAGGTTGGTTCGATTGAGAAAAAAAAGCTGCGTTATCGGAAATTAGCTCAAGGATATTTTCATAGGCATGTTCAATGACTTCCAAGCTGGCTTCAACGTTGTGTGAGTTCATGAACTGTAGAAGCATCCCACGCTTAATGAGATTGCGGGTTTCTAGGGTTTTCGGTGTGAGCTTGATGTTTGTTTTCGTGTTGGATATGGGCATGGTGTAGTATTTGTCCGAGCGGTCATATACTCGTCTCTCGATCACGGAGTAGAAATCAGAGGCTGCTGATTTAAGTGATTTGATGATCGAAGACACAACAACATTGCAGTCTTGGTCCATTGTTTCGCTTTGGTTGTTGATGTGAAAAAGTTTCGATTTGTAGGGTAAACCCGAGGCCCGCCGGAGAGTGTCCAACTTGTCCAAATCACTCTTGGAATCAGGAACATCTGATATTACTATGGCCGTGTAGCCCATGGAAAGCCCCAGGCACCGGGACAGGTCTTGTGCAAGGGTCTCCCCAAGAGCAGCAATATCCGTACCGGGGCTAATTTGGTGCACCACAACCATGGCAAATGGTAGATCGTGGAGGTACTTCTCGAACCAAGTATGGGAGATAATGCCATTGGGGAATAAATCTGAGGAAACGTTGAATGGCGACAAATCCGAGTGGACGCCATCACTCTTTATTCGGTGTTTTTGAACCGCTTGAATCACCGACAGCTTGGAATCCTCGAACCGGAGTATGTACTTGGCACTCAGGAGACGGTTCTTAATGATGAAATTGTCCCAGGCCAAGTCATTCAAATTGACCTTCTGAAACAATTGCCGAAGTTTGTCGGAAGCTTTTCCAGATCCCAAGCACAATGCTAGGACCGGAGCTAGTTGCTGCACCTCCACGGCGCTGTAGAAGTCCATGAGAGATAAATACTAAGTACTGGAGGTTAAGCGTGAGCGGACGCACTTCGTTATCGCGCACTAAGATCACGTAACGGTCCCATCTGCTTACTTATTCTCTTCTCTTCCATGTCTGACCCTATCAACGCTAACCCCACCATCATCGATGTGGCGGATTTGCCAACACGACTTGAGGATGTGAAGAAAGATGTCGACCCCAAAAAGTATGTTTTGGACCGCCTCTTGTCGCTTTCTCTCAGTTCTAGAGCCGCCTTACACTTGTCCCACTCCATACCCTCTGAAATGCCTACTTTGATACTGGATAACGACACGGCTTCGTCTAGTGAAGATGAACTTGAAGAGTCCGATGAAGACCCCGTGGATGCACAGGAAATTTTCGACTTGATATCCTCAATATCCGACCCTGAGCACCCTCTTACTTTGGCTCAGCTAGCTGTGGTCAATTTATCCGATATCACCGTGACACACGGCCAAAACAAGAATACTGATACTTCAGAGGTTTTAATCAAGATAACCCCTACCATCACACACTGCTCGTTGGCCACGTTGATTGGCCTAGGGATCCGGGTGCGCTTGGAAAGATCGCTTCCCCCAAGGTTCAGAATACGCATCTTCATCAAGGAAGGAACACACCAGTCAGAGAACCAAGTCAACAAGCAACTTAACGATAAAGAACGTGTGGCTGCTGCATGTGAGAATGAGCAGTTGTTGACTGTGATTCTGCAGATGTTGAGTACATGCAAATAGTTATTTGGAGGCGAGGTGACATATATGTCGAGTTAGAGTGCTTAAACGTTTGATTTATTATACATTGAGTGGTCAGTCTCCCACTGCTAATTATTATACATGTTGGAGCAACAACAGTAGAGTTGTGTTAGACGAGTTAGAAAAGTTGTAGCAGAGTCGTAGAAGTATCATGTGAAGAGTCGTGAATCTGGTCACACCTTGAATCCGCCATTAGACGCCCGAGCATTGCCTCTTTGAATGAGCATGTGTGCAATGTCCACCACTATGAACTTGAAGATGCTGCTCTTGATGAACTCCATGACTCGCTTGAGATTGGCTCTAGTGCCAGATTTTCCAATGAATCCAACTAGTAGCTTAATGATATCTGCAAGCGCTCGCGTTTGAATGTAGTACTCGTACTTGTCTTTTTGGTTCTCGACTTTCTGATTTGCATGGTTGTGCGATTGTCTTCGGTGAGAGAAGGTAAGTGTCTCCTGTGGTTCGTACGTCACTGAGTTGTGTCTTTGAGACAACGCACTGGAGCTATTCACGCTGACAGAGCTATTCACCAGGGCACCCAGTTCTCTCCTCTTTTGAATCTGTTTGTAGATTCTCGACTTGGACAAAAGGTTATTCAACTGAGACCCTTTGGGAGCCAGGTTGGGGGTCACAGGAGACGGGAGAACGGGAGAATCTGGAGGCGAAGCGAACTGGTCCTTGTCCTTCCCATTATCAGAACTCGTGATGATTTTGGGGTTATTCTGAATGAGTTGTGTCTTCTTTCTCCTTCCTCCCATAAAATCTCGTGAAAACGACGAGAGCCGGTGGGAGCTCTTGGTGCTGAATGAGTGTGAAATGGCTGCTGAGGCTATGCTATGTGTATCACTATTGTTTGTTGTCGGCAGCACCAAGTTTGGGGACGGAATCTCCTCATAATAGTCCTCGTCGTCCTCCTTTAAACTGCCAAAGCGAGCCTCCTGCTCCTCTTCCTGAAATTCAAGCAACTTGTAATCCTCCACTTTCCTCTCAAAATCAAGGATAGCTTGCTCCTCGATGAGAAACAACTCCTCATTATTCAATGCCTCAAGAAATTGGTAGAGCAAAGTATTCACATTCTTAAGCAACACCTTCTTGATCTTGATGTTCTTTATGGTGATGTCGTTCTTAGTCCACAAGTCTGGCGGCACTGCTATCTGAGGGAGGATCTCCATGGGTTTCTTTTTGGAAGTCGCTTGGACCCCTGACGTGTTGAGAATATCGCTCTCGTTGGGTAGGTTCAAGACTCGGTCAAGAAACATACTCATGAATGAGTACTTCGTGCTCTCCAAAGGCACGGACAACAGGAGTTTGTGGAAGTCTTCCAAGGACGATTGAGCGTGGTTGGTCATGATAGGATCATCCAGATGATAATGTGCTCTAATGACCATAACGAAAGGGAGCCCTGGGAATAGGAACTAGTTGTGGGTGGTGGGCCCAGGTACAGCAGCGTCTAGTATAAACCAGTAGGAGAATACGCGAAAGGGAGTAAATAATATGCGAACAGGCTCGCTGTAAGGGCTGCTGACTATTGACCAGATTCAAGTGAAAAGACAATGAGGCATTCAAAGGACAATGTGTTGTTTCTCGAATGCGCCTGCCGCGCCTATAATTCTCGCGTAGTAGCGTCCTGCACGGCTGAGGCCTTTACTAGCATATGACAACGGAACGCCTGACATAAACAAATCGGCAAAAAACTCATTGTGATTCCTCTCTTCTTAAGCATCCTGCAAGATGCGTAAGCTTAACCGCATGAATGCGAGATTATTTCAAGATCTGAAACGGCCTTTTCCTCTGGTATATTCTTGGGTTACTGCATACTCCGCACACATGTTTCAGAATGTCTGGGGACCTTGAAAAAATTGGCTCTACGAAATATAGCCGGGAATTTGAGGGGTACTTAGTAATAAGGTTCCCGTGTAAATTTGCTTTTTCCAAAATTGGTAAAAACTGGAAGCGGCCAGTTCCAAACTTACCCATATCGGCCCACATTGTGAAACACGCCTGAAGCCCATTGCTTATGCCACTAATAGCTTGAACTACCCACGCCTAGCGACTGCACACACCGCACTCACAACGCTACGGGAACATGCACTCGCAACTTAAAGCAACATAATGCTTGACAACAAAAAACCAAAGTTCAAGCTTGTCTTTTCCATCAATGACATCTCAAACATCCCCCATACTTCTGGTTACTGCTTTATTGAACTTGCCATTCTGGATGGGAACCTGACGGGCCTTATGGCCAGCCTCTCCAGCTTTAAGCCCTTCTCCTCCCTGACAAAGACATCTTCCGAAACAGAATCCATCAGTGACTCTGGGTCCAGCCCCAAAAGGCTGACAAAAAACTCCACGTTTCAGGCACACGCCTCTTCACGAAGCATCCATGTTCGTACACCACAGTACAAGATCCATGGCTTCAAGTGCCATTTCAACTTTGCTTTGACCTGCAACTTGAAGTTCGCCATTAAACGCAGAGACAATTTGATTGGTGATAAATACTTGACGTTACGTGTTCTTTATAAGCCTGAAAAAGATTCCAAAAACGATAGTGCTGTGGATTTGGGAGTTATCAAGATCAACCTTGCTGAATACTTGAATTTTGATGAACCAATCACTGCCAAGTATTTACTCCAGGAGTCCAAGATTAACTCCATACTCAACTTGACTGTTGGTCTTGAAGAACTTCCCACAGACTTTGATTTCCATACCCAGTTGCGTATCGATGAATCAAAGCATAACCATGCTAGCAAATACCTGTCACTCAACATGACAGCCGGGAAAAGCAAAAACACTTCCTACAATGTTCCTCAGTTCCAAAAGAAGACTATTTTTGGAGGTATTGACGGTGTTATCAATCCCCAGTCGGATCCTGCCAACGGCAATCTGAATTTGCTGGTCAATTCAGATGTTGCTGAAGAGGGTACCAAGGACGAGAGGGACGAAAGAGTCCCCCAAACAGAACGCCAAACTACTACTCTCGGGTCGAAACCGTTTGATGATGTGATTGTTGATCCTATCATTGGAAATCTCTATAGAAAGGTGCTCGAGTCAACCTGGGATCCGGATTTACATCCGTTGCTCAAGTTTACGCCCCAGAATGTCGTGGACAATATCTTTGAACCAGCCGAAGGCTCCGACAAAGCGTCCAAGAATGTGCAATACTACCAAAATTTGAGCAAGGACACTGAGGACGAAAACGCGACCAATTCCAATGGGCTCATCGTGGAGTCCAAATTTAGGGAGGATTTGAAGAGCTGGTCGGTTTCTTGGACATGAGCGCTAGCGTGGGATACTTCTGGACCACTTTCTTGGTGGCTTCACCTTCAAAATATCCCATGACCTCTCGCGCCCAAGGACGAGTCCTCATACGAGCCAATTGCGCTCTCGCCTTCAATAAAGGCTGGCTATTAACAAAGGTCTTGGTTCTGATGTTTGTGTTGCCCTTTGATTTATTGGAAACCATGGCATTGAGTCTTTCGATACCATACATGACAATTTCCAGGTCATCTTCAGCTATGGACTCATACGAATTGGCCTTCAAAGGCACATTAAAGTGTAAGTTCAGCTCCCGACCTAGGCCAGAGGGAATGTAAGGAAGCAGCTTGCAATATGTGCAACGGGCGTATTTGTGGACTTTGCATTGTTGATTGATACAACGCAAGCCTCTTGTGTCTTTGCGGCCCTTGAACATACCAAAGTTGATGACCTTGGTATCGAGGTGACCGTTCTTTAAAAAAGCAGACTTGCTTTTTAGGTGTTCCAGGTGAGGCGTGATGGTACCCTCAGTGAAACGAGTCTTCATAGCGGGGAGAGATCAGAAGAGTACTTTGCAACTACTTGAGGAAAAGCAGTTTCGAATAGCCATCGAAATGCTTGGGTTTATGCCTCAATGTGTGTAGCAAAAGGAGCAAGTTCTACGCTCTGGCACGGTGGTTTGCAAGCACTTGTGGTAAGTGGAGGTGAATGCTCAGCCGTACTCGGTACAAGTGTGTAGTGAGTAGCGCAGGTGCAGCAGCGAGCAATGGCCTGTAATATACCATCGCACCAATAGTCACTTTCAATCCATGCAAATGAGGACTTTAAATATCTAGAATGCAAACCAGGACTTAAAGTCTACAATGCACATCGTTAACTGTTCGTTACTATTTTGTTCGGTCATGAGGCGAATCGAGAAAAGCAGAAAAAAAAAAGTTACATCTAAACTCCGCCAGCAACAAAGGCCCGTCTCCGTCCAACAGTCACCCTCGAGGCAGCATAATAATACAGAAGTTCGCGTCATCAACCTTTTAGTGGGTCTGGCTTTTTCTGCCGTTGGCCCCTCCTCTATGGTTGCTGTTGTGGTTGCGGCCATCGCGGCCATCGCGGCCCTCACGGCCATAATCATTAAAGTTTCTCCGCTGGAATCCTCCGGGGCCCCTCCTCTTTTGATTTCTGTTCCTCTGCTCCATATTTATCTGGTTCTGCTCCTTGGCCATGTCCATCACCAGGTCAGGCAATCTGAGGAACTTGATGTGCGCTCCACGCACGTAGATTTCCTCCATTTTCTTGAACTTGTCACCGTTGTTGTAGTTGTAGACGACCTCGCTGAGCGTCAAGTTCATCCACGAGTCACAGTTGTTCAACTTGCCGTAGACTGTTTCTCCATTCTTCAATTCAACAAGAATCTCTTGTTTTTTGATGCTCGTTAGCATATACAAGGGCAACTAGATGGTGTTAGTAACGATTCATGATACCTGAAGTATGGGGAACATACCATGTGTGCTTGTTGAAGTGTGATAAGCTACGAGAAATGATAAGCTGCTAGAAATCTTTTCCATAACAAACTTGCATGGCCTGGGGTATCGCACGACTCTCGCGCACTAGGAAGTCTGGCATTGCAGAATTGCGGTCTGTCTCGTCCTACTACCCACTCATTCAATTAAACATTCTAATAGTCTGCATATACTCATTCTATGCCTATCCTATAATTCTATACTCAACCTATCATTCTATACTCCGTTATACTCCGTTATACTCTTTCTTTGTCTAGACTTTGTCTTACATTATGCACTGGCCTATTCACTGAACTTGACTAATCGTCCTGTGGGGGAACAGAGGTACCTCTCAACGTCAATGGGTACGGGTGGTCATCTGCGTCCTCTTCGTCGTCGCCTAGCTTGAACCCTGCGTAGTCATCAATTTCCAAAGCTTGTGCGGCTTCTTGCAATGAGCCCAAGTCGCCCGGGGTCATCATGCCTTTGGTTCTAGGCGAACCTGGCACTGAGAGCGGCCGTGTCAATTTCAAGCTCAGCGAGTTCTGGAAGGGGTTGGCTCCGTTCTTGAACTTGTCTGGATAAGCTCTCTTCAAAGACAATTGCCTGGCCTTGACGTACTCAAGTCCCATTCTCTTCCAGTCCAACAAGTCCGATAATCTTTCGGTTCTGTTTCTCTGGTTGATTCTCTGTCTTCTGGTCTTTTCAGTGAAGTCAAACATGTAGTCCACAAGCTGGTTGATGGACTCATCCACGGACTTTTGTCTTCTGTCCACAATATAGATACCATAGTCGTTGGTGTTTTCGATCAAGTCTTCCATGTACCCTCCAAATCCGGACAAGTTGGTGGTGATGGAAGGAACTCCCATTACTGTACACTCGGCTGGGGTGTATCCCCAAGGCTCGTAGTACGAGGGGAACACTCCCAAATGACAACCTCTCACAAACTCCTCGTAGTCCAATGAAAGAATTGGGTTGTTTGCATTGAGAAACTCGGGGTGGAAGATGATCTTGACTCTATCTTCGGGCTTGTTGAATAATTGAACTTTACGGATGTGGTTCAAGATTGGATCGTTGGCATCGTCAGTCATGTTGTGGGTAACGATTGGAGGCAATCCGTCTCTTTTCAAAGCGAAGATTCTTCTCTTCAACAAAACCCGGTCGGCTGGCTTAATCAAGTCATCAATGGAAGGCACCTCATTGTTGCTAGTGTTGGAAAGCTTGTTTGCATTAGGGAATCTAGCACAATGCTCAAACAACCGCTCACCAATCTTCTTTTGCACCTCAGAAATTGTGTTTTCCAATTGCTTGACAACTGCCTGTCCTTTCAAAGTTTCCACGGTGTAAGAATTAATTTTACCGGGCATGATAATGAAAGCCACAACGGTCATCTTGGAGCCCGCTTGCTTCAATCTGTAGTTCAATCTAGCCAAAGACTCGATAAAGAAGTCAGCTCCTTTGTTTCTAAACTCATATCTTCCGGCAATAAAGAAGTATAAGGTGTTGTCCAAGTCAAAGTCGTAATTACCATAGAAATGGCCTTTGACAAACTCGTTGATCTTGTCTTTGTTCAAGGCATGCAAGTTCTGAAACTCGTGGACGGCGGAGAACTTCACCACATTTAAACCATTGGGCAAAACTCCATCAGGCTTCCGTTTCAACAAATGCTCCGATTCATAAGCAGTGATGTGGGAAACCGTGGTGAAGACGTCAGCACAGTGTGTGGCAGATCTCTCAATACAGTACCTGTGGTAGATACCCCTCTTTCCAGCCTCAGCGTCGACATCGAAATGCTTTAAGTTGTTGTAGAAATCAGTGGAGCCCGCACACAAGTATCTACCGAGCAAAGTGGCGTGCGTAGTAAAGATGGTGGTGACGTCAATTTTTCTCTTTCTGCAGAGCGTCAAGGCCACACCGGCCAACCACTCATGACAGTGACAAATAACAGCACGTTCACGGTCATTGTAAACCAATTCGCCCAAGAACCAGGCCACAATATAGCCTAAGAGAATGGCATCGTTGGTCTCGGAGTCGTGGTCAGGAGTAGGGATTCCTGCAAGGTTCCACAAGTCCGCTTTCCATTCGTTGAGCTTATAGCTGGCAGAGTGAATATCGAACAACAATACTCTAGGAGCACCCTCGATCAACCAGCGGCCGTACAACCAGCGAATGCCCCGTTCGCTCATGGAGTCCAAAGCCTTTTGGATTTGGGGGTCGGCAACAGGAATCTCCTCCACCTCGATTTGAGCGCTCTCATAGTTAAGGGGGCCGATAAGCGTATATCTCTCCCTGTACTCGGCCACCGTAATAGGAGCCTTGGACTTGAGCACAGAGTAAATACCGCCGACCTTGTGAGCCACCTCGGTGGCCACCTCAAAAAGAAGGTGGTCTTGGATGTCTCTAGTCATGGAAGTCTAATCAGTTATGAAACAGTTCAACAGAAGAATTGAAGAAGGAGTGAAGGAAATGAAGGAATTAATCAATTATGCTGGCCAGCAGAAGTGGTGGTTCACAATTAGTATTAAGGACCTAAAACCTAAAAAAGTGAAGAAGAAGTGGAGGGACGTAAGGTGCTGAATTTATTCTTTTTTTNTAAAACCTAAAAAAGTGAAGAAGAAGTGGAGGGACGTAAGGTGCTGAATTTATTCTTTTTTTTTTTTTTTGGCCTCGCCCGAGAACTAAGTGGGGTTACGCAACTTTGTTTGGGGCCAGTCATGCTATATTCGGGTTCGGTGCGTCATGGAAAAACAGCTGTTCGCCAAGGAATGTATGTTGACTGTTCGGAGAAACCATCAGAAACAGTGAATAACTCTTGCTTCCAAGCCCGGATTTTGGCGACCTCTACGCCTACGGTCTGGCTCGGTGGCAAGGTGTTACACAACTGAAACAAGGTTGGAGCTGAAAAAATCAAATTGTTCCGCTGCGCAAGGTGTTATTCCTGGTCGCATTAGGAAAAAGTGCTGGGGGAGGGGACATACATTAGCTGCTTTGCACCACCCGTCAGAAGAGCCAAAACCATGGGAAATGGCGATTTTGAGGCGAAATACAACGTCAAGCAGGCTCCTCGAGTATATCCACTTGAAACCAGTGCACTGGTGGTGAAACCTGGAGGCCACCTGCAGTTGTATGCAGTCGTGGCGGGGTCAGTGGGGTCCTTTATCGGACGTCAGAATGCGCTAACACGAGCGCGCAGACTAGTTGTTCTTCCCAGCATACTTTAGCTATTGTCTGCCTATCGAACACCTTATTAAGCCTAATATTATGCCGCCAATGTTGAACCGAATTTTACCTATTTCTACACCAGTTTTCAAGCAATTTTAGCCTACTGATATATGTATTAATCTATTTTTAGCCTATTCAAAATCTTCTACTTGGGCACCTACACTTACAGTACTCTTACACCTTACTCACCTTAAATTCACTCTTTACTTTCTTCTTTTCTCTTAACACCTATCTCATTTATCTGAAACCTAATGTTCTATTTAGTATATATTTTTCATGCTTACTCTTCCATCTCTATATCAGAGTCCGAGCCAAACTGGTCGTGGCTGGTCTTGCCCCCAATGCCTTTCCACTCCTCCATGTCGGCATCGTCTTCGCCGGTTGACTCTTCAATCTCTTCGTCTAGCTGTTCCTTCACTTCTGGTTCTCCCTCCTCCTCCATATGTTCACGTGGTGCAACAAGGAACGAGTGCATGTAGCCCGACTTCTTGCTTATGGAAACAACGTCTTTAGCCACACGGGCAAGAAACCGCTGTATGGCCCTCAAGTTGGACTGGCAGTCAAACTTGTTTTGGTTGATGTATTTGCCGTGGCTGATCAAGGTCTCCTTGACCCAGATCAAGTTGAATTCAATGTGCTGGCTTCCCTCTGCCCGGCTCATCTTCTCACCAATGTACTTGAGTAATCTGTTCACGTAGACTTCGGGGATATCTCCACACACCAACTTGATATCACCAATGGGTATACTCTCAACCACCCTGTCCAATAAGTTTTCTTCGTTTAAGCGGAATGCCATCACCAATGCTACCACCCAGTCCTTTGAAGCCAAGCTATCGTTGATGCTCTGCGGCGTGACGTCCAAATCCAAGTCGAAAGGATCGAACACCAACGAAGAGTCTGTGGAGTATATCAAGAGCCCTTCCGTGGAAGCAGCAGCAAATGCAGATGATGTTGGAGAGAACTGGACGGACGTGACCCGCACCTGTGGTCTTAGGCTTCTAGAGCCTGGGTCTCCACGATGCGATCCGGGCAAGCTGGTATCCATCCTCTTGGCAAAATCCACTTCTTCTCCTTGTGTGTCGACCATGTCGATCGAGATACCCGCGTCGGTGATCTTGGAACTGTTTAATTGCGTGAGCGTTCCGTCCAAAGACATGTTTTCAGAGACAATGAACTTCTTAAGCAACACCTCGTCCGCGATATCATAAAGACATATACTATTGTTGTTTCCACCGGCAATAAGACTGAGACCATCAAACGAGAAAGCTATGGTGGTGAAACTCTTGGATCTGGCACTGTTCTTCAGCTCAAACCGGTCCTCGAGGTGTCTGCCAGAAAAGACGTCTTTTCGTATATCAAGCATGTGCACTTGCTTGGCCTCCTCCACGTCGAAAAAATAGATGTGCCCGTTCAAAGTACTGACGGCAATCTGCGTACTGTCCGGGCTCAAAGCGAGGGCTAAGACATCGTGCTCCACTTCAATGGGCTCGACCTGCTGTGACCGGCTGAAGATATTCCACACACGAATGGTTTTATCCCACGAACTGGACACCAAAACAGAGCTCTCTGTTCCGAATGCTAAACTTGAGACTGGGCCCTCGTGACCGGCCAAAGTGTCCAACAAGGATCCGGTTTGAACAGACCACACAAAGATTTCGAATTCATCTTCGGAACCTGCAACAACCACTTCTCCCGAAGGGTCAACAGCCAAGCTGCTGAACTGTGTTCTTTTGGGGGCGGTAAAGGTACGGAAGTTTCTGAACCTGATGAGATCCCATGCTCTCACGGTTCCGTCCATGGACGACGAAAAGAGAACCTGTCCTTTTTTGGCAAATTCCACGCCCGTCACCGCTCCCGTATGCTCGGTGAATGTGAACAAGCAGAACCCGGAATTGATGTCCCAGACCTTGATTTTACCATCATCAGACGCTGTCACTGCTCTGGACCCGTCAGGCGAGTAGCACACGTCATTCATGGAGTCGTAGTGGCCCTGCTGCTTCAAGACGTACGACTCAGATTGCCACTCATACACCAACAACTGGCCAAGCTTTGAGGAGCCGAAGGCAAACCATTCTCCGCTCTTGTTAATGGTCACGGAGTCCACTGAGTTCTGGCCCATACTCAACTGCTGAATCATGTTGAATTCAGGAAGCTCATATAGTCTGAACTCGCCGGATGTGAAACCAACCACCAAAAGATTGGACTTGGCATGGAAGTCTGCGCACGTGACTTGCTGGCCCTCCATATGGAAATAGTTCTTGGACGAGACCCGCCATTGCGCTTTGGATGGCTTCTTTTTGGTCTCGCTCTCGCTCTCTTCTTCGGTGTCTTCTTTATCGTCGTCTTCTTCCATTTCATTTTCTTCACTGCTCTCGTCTTCTGACAGGTCTTCCGAAACGTACTCCCATTGGATCAAAGCTCCGTCTTTACTCACAGTGTACAAGATCTCCTGGGACTCGTTGAAAAAGGCACGAACCACGTAGTCTCTGTGGCCACTGAGTGTCATGGCAGCCTCCTTGTCCTCACTATGCAAGGAGAAAATGCGGGAGGTCATATCAGTGGAGGTGGACATCAAGAACCTGGAGTCGGGGGACCATGTGACGGAAATGACATCGCTGAAGTGACCAGCATAGTTCCTGTGGCGCACAAAAGGTGCAAATTGCCTATCTTCAGTGAAATCTGGAGTTTTCCAGATCTGTACAAATCTGTCCACGGCAACTGCGAAGTAGTGGCCATCGGCAGAATACTGCAAGTCATGCACCACGCCCTTGAAGTTGAAGTGGTGCAAAACAACCCGGGAAACAAAATTGACCAAGATTCCCCTGCCGTCTTCGTCCACCGTTAGCATCAAAGTGGACTGCTTGTTGATGGCGATCCTGGCGATGTTTTTGCGGTGCTGGTAGTTGAAGGTGAACGACTTATTGTTGACCAAGTCGAAGCACGTAACTCGGTTCGCCACAGGACTCAAGAGCTTGGTGCCATCTTCTGTAAAGGTGACATTACCCTGGCTGAAGACGGTTCCCACCAAGTTCGATAGCTTGAAATCTGACTTCATGGTGTCTTTGGAGAAGGTGGTGAGTGCGTTTTTCGCTGAGATGAGCGATGCCCCCCTATACAGGCATTCACCTCCAAAGCTAACTATGAAGTCGAATAAAAAAAAAATTCAGTACCTAGGTGTGAGTTTTGTTTAAATAAATGTATCTTTATTTTTGGATGAAAATGATTGTTCAGCATAAGAAGTGGAGGAAAGAATGGGTGGCATTGGGTGAATATGTATGGTGTACGGGTGTACGGACGACTCAAGCTCACAAGTCTAATCCGTATCTACTCTCTAATGAGCGGGCTTTCCAAAAATGTCATGAACATGAAGTTCATGCAGAAAGTGGCCAGGGGAAGTGAGGCCAACTTGCCTGCAGAGGAAACAAAAAAAGTGAAAGATACCTCGGAGTGGGAATTGCCCACCAAAAGCAAGATCCAGAAAACCCTAAAACCAGCCATCAAAGTCTCCACTATAGGCTACGGAAGCATAGCCTCGCTCACACAGGAGAGCAAAGAGGAAGAAAAGCCCAAGAAAGAGAAATTACCAGACTCACTATCGACTTCTGCGTCCAACGTATGTGCATCCAGTTCAAACACCTGTACCTTTCTATACTAACATCAGAACGACAAAGGTGACGAGGCCAAGAAGTTTCTTGAGGAGATTCTTGGGGATTCCAAGAAACGTAACAAACGTCCCAAGAAGGAAAGCTTAGTCAAGAACAAAAAGTTTAAGGCTTGAGTGCGTCACTTCTTTTTCTTCTCATTGCAAAACCCGCCTTTCGTTAGAGCATCCCGCGTGGCCGAGTTGATGTGCTTGAAGCGAGCAGACCCCAAGTGGATTCCTCCAAACCATCGGGTAACAACAACCACCACGTTCCTGGCATCCATAATCTAAAGAGTCAGTATATCCCAGTAATAAACACCCCAAGTCACGAATGTTGTGATGCATCAAACTGCATGCCTAATACGTACCGATAATAAGTGGAGCATCCGCAGACCTGCAGCAGTCTCTCCGTCGTCGTCACAGTCCTGGTAGGAGACCCCGTTATCGCCGAGGATCCTCATGGCCACCATGTTATGTGCGGCCTTGGCGATTTTCCTATCGCTGGTCAAGAGAGAAATATACTCGCGTGCTTCCTCTGTGGAGTGCACTTCTCTGGCGAACGCAAGAAATGTCAGGGCCCGGTCCACTATAGGTTCCGATTGCACCCAGTCTTTGGTGTAATCATAATCTTTCGAGACGGTTTGTGTCAGTGCACCGGCAGCCGGGCCCGTTATTATTTTCTCCGTAGTTTTTTCACTAGGCTCCTCTTTTTTCCGGGCCAAGGTCGCCTGCTGTCTCTCTTCCTCGTATGCATCCAAGAAGGAGCCGATTTCGCCAATCAACTCGAACATTATCACCTCCGACGGTATAAATAGCTTCTCTAGTAGCCCCTGCACCCTCTCAAACAAGTACTCGTCGTCGGGGTACTTCATGCTATTGCGCGTGACTACTTGGATTAGTGAGGGCATCACCTCGGGGTAATTCGTGGGGAACGCCAATTGAGCAGAGAAATCCGGGTGGTTGGGCGTCTGAATCGACACTATTCCGGGGCCCAATTTCTCTACACACCCTTCGAAAATGGCATCAATGGCTTCCACCTCTTGTGCAAGCTCCTCACTCTCCATGGTAATTTAGGTGCGTGATATGGAAGCAGGAATGCGAATGGTTTAATGCATAGTAATGTATTGATGGTTTGGTGCAGTGCTGGATTTTCCAAGCACATCTCACTGCGTACTCTAATACCCACCATGTCTACCATAGACACATACAAGGAACAAGGTCGACAGGCATTTTCTCGTAAGGAATACAAAAAGGCTGCTAAAATATATAGGGATGCTTTAGCACGGTTTGGAGACGATGCAGTGCTATATTCGAATCGGGCACAGTGCTTTATATTCTTGGAGGACTGGGGCCGAGCATTGAAGGATGCAGAAGATGGACTAAGGTGTGACGCTGACCAAGGTATAAAAACGAAATTGCTTTTTCGAAAGGGTATTGCGTTGAAGCATTCGAATTTGTCTGAAGCAGCCCGGTGTTTCCAGAAAGTGCTCGATTTGAGCCCTTCCAATGCCTCTGCACAGGCCGAACTTGATCTGGTCATGGACGTGCAAAGGGCCAAGAAACAAAAGGTGGACAACGGGTTCGAACTTAACGTTGAAGTGGTTGAAGAGCTTCCGGCGGAATACAGATTGGATGTTGTCGCTACACCTGCTCCACAGTCTCTGGACCTGCAGATGGTGGAGGATGTAGCAAAAGAATTATTTGGAGACAACAAAAAAGAGACCGCGGTGGAAACCCAATCTCTGGCTCCGCCAGTAGATTTTGCCAGTATGCCTTCCATGCACTACCTCAAGAGCCTACGAACAGTGCCTACAGAAAAGAAGCAAAGTGCATATTCGTTGGTATTGAATCTAGACAATCAAGTGCTTGCCTCTCTATTCCAGTCGCTGGGTGTGGACGTGGATTTCTATGAGTTCTTTTTGGAGGCAGCCCTTCAGAACTTGGACTCGACCCTTGACATTGTACTGAAATATATTGCCAAGTTGGAGTACATGTCAACCTTCAACAGACACCAGCTCACATTGAGTATGTGTGATAAATCTCTCATGGATGAATTTGCTCGTTGTGTTGAACAAAAATGGCCCGTTTTAAAGGCCAGAACACACAAACTATTCATATGAGCTTATCCATTTCGATAAAGACTCTTCTTGAGGCCCCTGTCTTGGGTTATGACTCTCTCAGGCTGGCGAAAACCAAGAACGATTTCGGGAACTAACCGGTCAAAATCAATCCAACGGTATTTGGTACATAAGATGGGCACGCAGATGGTCATAGCAAATACTATGGTGACTAAAAAGAGCATTCCAGCGGAATATGCAATGGCCACATACTGCTTCCGCCTGTCTTTTCGAGATAACTTCCTCTCACGGGCCTGAGTTTTTGGCATGAGCCACATCAAAAGAAGTGAATGCCAGGTATTGGCCATTGGGATCAACAAGAGAGGCATTTGGATGTAAAAGATCAAATTGCCTATCATGAGGTCTGCGGAAAAGTAACTCATTTCACCAATCTTGCATAGCAATTCCCTCATGGGCTGTGTCAAGACTCTCCATCCAAGCCCTGCCTTTAACCATCTTCCTGACCACCAAGCCCTGTTCGTTCGACCATCCATGACCTCCCTGCTGAGAAACACAGCACAGACCACCTTGAACACTATATTCTGGATCATCGAACACAAAATAAAGCCAAGAACGGTGTGTGGAAAATCATAATTTTGCAATCGCCAAAGAAGATACACTGATATCACATGTGCGCAAAACGACAAGTAATGGGTGATTGCAGCGAGTATATTGGGGAAACCTTTATAAAAAGCCCCAATCAAAGGCCCCAATGTGCAACTAATGAAAAACATGCATAGCAAGCACATTGTGTTGAATGTCAATGGAAGAAATGCCACAAGGATTATTCTATTGGATGAAAGCTTTGCATTGTCCTGGAAACTTTCGAAATCTATCCCCAGATTGGCCGACACAAAGGCTGCCCACAATGCTAGTGTTATCAATATTTGAGGCAACACTTCAACGCTCATGATGTTCAACCTCGACGGCCTCACTATGTTGGTGTTGTTGACCTCTTGGTCCCCATAAAGAAGCTTTCTCTTGGCTCCTGTGAATCTGCTTCGGCCGATTTGGGTATGGTTTATCCACGATTTTGAGTGTGGTTCTGCATTGCCCGAGTGGAGCCATTTGTAAAACCCACAATAGTCGATCAAGTACTTGCTGAGACGGTATTGGTTCGGGTTGAAAAAGAATGGGCTGATGAGAACCCCCGCAATCACTATCCAGAAGAAGACAAAGGTAGGAGCCCACAACACTAAGGAAATATACAAGACTAGAAACAGTCTAGATGCCCCAAATGTCAAAGACTGATTGCTAAATCGGGTGTAAAGGTCAGCAAACTTCTCTCTTTTCGTTGCAAAACCTCTTCCTGTTGCAATATAATGAGCTCCTCCAACGGACAAATCACTGAGCAACGAGTAGGCGTACATTTTGCAAACGAAGACTTCGAAAAGAGGGGAAATTGAAATGATGTGTTTGACCACTCTGGTCATTGCCTTCAAAATTCCTCTTTCGGATAATTCATGTACGAAAAGAGGCACCAACGAAAAGAAAAACACCATGAATATGGATAAGATGCAGTGCTTAAGCCATGAAATAACAGGAATGAGGTTCAAGCAGTCAAAAGGAATCCTGGGGTCAGTCCGAGGCTGAAATGGATGGTATTCACATATCACGGACTCGCTAGTCAAGGATGCCAAATTTACCCCAACAAGAAGAAATAACTCAATGGAAAGAATGATGAAGTAGTTATTCAAGTGGAACCCAACGTGTGCATAGTAGAATGAGAGCATTCTATCCAAAGGTAACTGAGTACCCAAGTAGAAGTATTCCCTTGACAAGGTCTGCTCTCCCATTCCTGCTCCAATTTTGGTGATGAAGTTCAGGATGGAGATGAACCCGAGATCTCTTCCTTTGCCACACTGCATATATTCACAATGCTTGATCCGGCCTCCTCTGATGACTGCATTCATCCCAGCATAGATATCTTCATTTAGATGAAGGCCTCTCTGTGATTTTGATACTCCTCCTCGTGTATTCATGAAGATACTGTTGAGGAAATCCGGATGTCCATAGTGTAATTTTCCTCCAATCAGAGCTAGTGTCCTAGCAAATAAGGTACCAAAAGACTGCTCTTTGCTGGCAGCCACGTCTCCAAGGATCCCTGTATTTTCAGAGAAAATATACTCCCTGCTGCCCACAATAGCAACGGGATTGGAGTTGAAGCCTTTCTCAGAGTCAAAAGAGTATGGGTCTGAAAGCAGCAGCTCTTCGAACTCGGCCAAAACACTTCTAATCTTGTAACATTCCTCCACGTAATTATCTTGGTTGGCATCGATCAACTGGATGTATTCTCCTCGCGTGAATATGACAGAGTGGTTTTGATTATCTGATTTTCCGTCACCTAGAAGAGGATCTCCAGATAGCCTGATTTTGTATTTTGGAATCCTCTCATTCTTATCGTTTTTCAGACAATTTCCATCAATGATACAGGAATAAAAGACAATCTGGTCGGTGGTTTCATCGTAGACCTCATCAATGTATGCGATCTGAAGCTGTGGATATGCCCGAAGAAGAGCTTCGGTGTTTTCCATTTCCTCTTCGTCAAATTTTTTGTATCTTTGCATGGAAACAACAATATGAAATTTTCTAAAGGTCAACCTTTCAATTTCCTTAAGCTGGTTGTTGCTCCACTCACCTGGCCTTGAACTTTGTTTCTGTTCGAGCTCATAGAAGAGCTTAATAGCTTTAGAGTAGTTCATGAACCCGAAAACTGTTCGGTATAAGGTCTGGGATCTAAGTGAGGCCCAAATTCTTGTTCTCATGACGTAGACTGGAGTGGCCTCTTTGTAGCCAATTAAAAAATAAGGAACACCTTCGTTGATCTGGCCTTTCACTATATCCGAGTCGGAACTCTTGGCCTCGTACTCCTCCGCCATTAATTTGGTGTCTTTAACGAAATTCATCCACTCGCCAGGATAAAGTTTTTTAAGGTACTCCAACAAAGTAACACTGGAGTACTTATCGTCCTCTTCTATGACTTCTTTGAGCAGAAGGATGATTTTTTCACTGTAGTGGGGAATAAATACTGTGAAATTAGGCATGCTCTGAACACTCCGGGCCTCTGGCATTGGAATTGTTAGCGATTGTGCAAAGAAGGAGATTCTCCTTTGCGCTTCTGAGTCATCATTAACAGTCGTTGTTTTGAACATATCATCTTCCTGTGAAACAAAAAATTTTGGCTCTTTGATAACTGTAGAGTTATTCTTTGAGTAGGCCGTTTGGTAAAGTAACTTTTGGACTTGTTCAATCGAGAGGTAATGCTCTCTGTACATTGATATAATGATAGCATTCCAAATCTTGGATGTTTTGCTCATTTGGTCAATGCTCAGGTCATTCATCGAAGCAAGTAGTTTGGAGTACATCCGATTAGGAAGCCTCGAAAAGATGTTTTTCCATGGGGTCCAGATGGAAGAACCAAGGAAAAACGACTTTACTGCAGATAGCACAGTACTCCAGATCACATACCACAAGTAGGTATCAAGGAAAAAGAGAACCATTTCTAAAGACATTATTAACAATAATATGATCTTTGGATGGTAGCAACACACCATTGAAGGAATGGAATCAAACAGGCAACTTTTTGTCTTCATGTAGCTCAATTCTATAATCGGCTCTTTTATGGGTAAAGTTAAAAAAGCGTAAGACTCGATGAATTTTGAAATGAAAACAGCAAGCCATAAAACAATAGATGTTACCTTTTCAATTCCCGTCAACACATAAAAATTGGAGGTAAAGTATTGGGACGAAAATTGAACTCTGCCTCTCAACTTGGACCCAAAAGCCTTTAGAGGAGGAACCAATGCTAAGTATATGACAACCACAAAAGAAAAAACCAATTGACACACAGCAATCCCCACCCCCCTCAAGTCATTTGGTAAGTGGAAATTTAACTTGTAAATCATAAAAGTTGGAAGGACACTCAAAGCAAACAATAAAATGAGGAGCAAGATTCGTTTCATAACAGGATGAGCTCCAGGCCAACTTCTTGGCACAAAAAAGGCCTCCAAAAATGTAGAGGACAAGCATATAAGACAAGCAAAAGAAGCAGCTAAAGACATAATAGACAAGCTGACTTGAATCGAGGGGGTCTCATCAAAAGATATGTCTGTTCGAGATATGTATAGTGGGTAGGCATGGATAGAAGTATAGTACCAGAACACGCAAAAATGAATGATTGAAACGCGGTTGAAGTTGACTAGAGTGTGAAGCCAAGTTCGAGACTCTTTGTAGGTCTTTGAAAAAGCCAAGTTCCATTTCACGTCGGCTAAAGCGCTATAGCGTTCTTCCTTTGATAGATCCATAAGCTGGGTTTTGTTTGGTAGAGATATCTTCTGTAATCCCGACCGGTGCCAGAAAAGCTGGTTCATATCGTCGTATCCAATGATTGACGAGTGATCTTTATCGACTCTTTTAGGAGTTCCCTGGTCCTTTGTATAGAGTTGCTCGCGTAGAGTCAAATAGATAGGAGTTATAGCATGATCTAAAAACGGGAGCTTTGTGCTTCTGGCTTCATGATCATAGTCGCTAATGGAGTAGTAATAGTCAACGCAGCATTTAAATATGAAGCATAAGCACTCGGGCATGAACCTCAAATTGTTGGCCTCGCCCCAGCACAAAAGATATAGTGCCACATGGGTTACCTGATCTGTGGGTGATAAGCGAGCCATTTTCGCTGCCCATTGGCTTTGCGCATAGCTGAATGAATCCGAGGCCTTGTTCCCGGAGTTTTTTGTCTTGATGTATCTTCTGGGCAAGTCATCGAGGTCCATTTCCGACGCAAAGTACCATTTCTTGAAGTTGGCCCTTGGTCCGCCAATGTAGTCCCCATGCAACGTTCGAAGCGAGATGAACGGCCCCATTCTGGAAGCACGTGAGTCAAGCAAACACATAAAATATGAAGAGATGTTCTTGACGTTGTCCTCTTGGAAACCAAACACCGTCTGTAAGCGAGAGAAAATGGCCTTGATCTGCTCCGCTGAGATGGGCGTAGTTTCCTCCTGACACCATTCTCTGTATTCTCCGTTATTTTCTGGTAGCTCATTATCAGTATCAGTATCTCTTGGTTCCTCTTCAGGTCGCTCTCCGGTCTCCACCCTGGGCTGATTGTACTCGGGCAGCCACTCGGTGAATGAGAAAGCACCGGGTGTCTCGTTGCCTCCCGGAGCTAAAGGTTAGTTGGGATCATAGAGATAGCTTTTTAAAAACATACATTTGTCAGGAGCTTTATTATTCTTGGGATCAACACTGAAGGTTCTTCGGATTGACAGAAACATCCTTGTCTGGGATTATGTGGTTACAAATTGCTGTATTGCTGCGAAATCTTGGGTGGTCTATGTATGCAGGGATACTGGCTGCGAAAATGAAGTCTACTCGAAGTAGTTGCGCAACTCTGGTGCGTCGCAGCCATTGTAAGCCACCAAGTTGGGCGTGTTAGCCTTGCCTCGCATTGAGGACTTGGGGATTTTGTTTCGGATGGCCAACTCTAAAATTTTCTTCTTGATGTCCGCTGGCTCTACGCCCAAGCTCAACAAACTTGCCGCAAAGCCTGAGATCACCGGAGCTGCCATCGATGTTCCTGACAAGCTCAGTGGCTGGTCAGGGTCATAGATATTCACACTCTTGATGTTGACACCATTACAAAACACATCCACACATGGTCCCCAATTAGAGAAAAAGGCCATCGAACTGTACTCGTCCACGGCCCCAACGGTGATGGCCAGCCGGGCACTTGCAGGCAGTGTATGGCAGGCATTCAAATTCAGGTTACCAGCAGCCACCACAATCACCAAGCCAGTTTCGACGGCCGAATTGATCACGGCATTGATGAGCTCATTATTTGCAGAACCCAAACTCAAATTGAGCACGCCATTCCTCTTACTCTTTTTCCTATGGTTGACCGCAAACTCAATGGCTCCAAGGATATTACTCATACTACCATGGCCATTTCGGTCTAGAGTCTTGATCCCAATGAGATTGACCTTCTTGGCCACACCATACGTTTTTGACCCTACGATCCCGGCCACATGCGTGCCGTGACCATTGAGATCGTCGTTCAGCTCGCCCACAAAATTCTTGCCCATGGTGGCTCTCTTCTCAAATTCCGCATTCCGCACTTGTAAGCCAGTGTCTCCAATGTACACATTGACACCTTCGCCTTGGCCATCTTCATTGTAGTAGTACTCACTACGAAGATATTCGCTCTTGTCTTCCTGCGAAAGATGGGCCAAGTGGGTGGGAGCATCGTATTGGGTCACGTAGTCAAAAGCCTCGATGTCTACATCTTCGGTGACCATGGCCACAAGCGGACAGTTCTGTAATCTCTGCAAAGCCTTCTTGGTGAAGGTTCCCGAAAACCCCAGGGTTTCACCAATCTTGTAGTATCTGGTAATGAGCTTCTTGAGCCGTTGAGCAACCGGGTACCGTATATCGTACTTGGCAAATTTTTCTAGCGTTTGTCTCTTCTTGAGCAATACCAAATGCCTTCCTTCTGCGAAGCTTAAGAAAGCAAGGTAAAACAATAACCAGGCGAATGCTTTCATTGTTTTGATTTATTGTTTTTTATTTGTTTTTTTGTTTTTTTTGTTTTCAGCAAGTATGTAATGTTGCCTATGGGAGCTAGTTGTAAAGGGAGTAGTTCCTGGTTAGAGCTAGTTGTACAGGTAGAAGTTCTTAAGTTAGTGTATTGAGGTAAACACAAAATGCGCGGCTCTCTCTATACAGATTGCACCGACATGTCACTCGATTAACCACAACAACGAAAATTAATCAATCACCATGACGGGAATTTTTAGCCGCTGATCATCTGAAATTACAAAGACTGAAGAAAGTTCTTCTTTTCAGCCTCTGACATGTTGGAGACGAAATCCTTGATAGCATCCGCAGCCACGGCGGAGTTCTTGTTCAAGAGATGGTGCAACTCCTTTCTGCTGCTCTCCAAGTTCAACTCCTCAATTCTCTCTTGGAGCTTGGTGTGGTTGCTCTCGATAAAGTTGCTGACAGCTTCGTCATCATCGTAGTCCACGGTAGGCATCCAACTCTTCAATCTAGCCACCTTCTCCAATTTGTTCTTAGAAGACAATTTCTTGCCAATCATCTTGAGCAAGTATTCTTCGTTCAAACGACGACGTAAACGCCAGAAGAAGAATCTTCTTGCGTCAGTCCACTTGAGCTCCTTGGTGATCACACCCTTAGCCAACATACGGCCCGATCTGTCATGCAAATCGGCAAATTGAACCGAGATTTGACTGTAGATAGGCAACAATAAGGACTCACGAGCAGACAACTTGGCTGAAACCTCGGCGTGTTCTTCGGCATCCAACTTGGTGGACAACTTGGCCTTCAACTCAGCATATGTGGTGTCCAATCTGGCCATTGTGGCAATCAATTTGTCACGTCTGTATTTGATACCGACCATTCCCTCTGGCTCCAAAACACCAGCTCTGGAATCCACATCAGCGTACATCTCCATCATGTCTGGGTTGATCGTTGGGTCAACAACAACCCACGAACCACCTCTCAATTCTCCGTGTGGAGGAATGTATGTGAAGATTGGTTGTTTGAAGTCAACCAAGGCATCCACAATGAAGGATCCGTATTTGAGCACCTCATTGTACATATCACGTTGACCTCCAGAAAAACCTCTCCAGTTAGCCATTATCATCAATGGCAATTGCTCACCATTGTTGAAGTCATTAATAGCCTGTGCCGTCTTAAAAGCGGAGTTAGGGTACCACACTTGACCAGCTTCTTGGATCTTGATTTCAGTCGAGTCTGGGTTAGCTGGGTCGGCTGGAATCAAGTTATCAACAGTTCTGGTCTCCACGCCGATAACACCCATTGGAATACCTCCAAGACGTGCTCTACCCACAACAACACCCTTGGCCCATCCAGATAAGGTTTCCTGGAAGGAGTTTCTGTCGAACAAACCACTTTCGAACTGGCCATCGCTGGTTTCCCGACCCTCAATCATCCATCTAACGTCATAAGGTTCGTCTTTGGTTGGGTAGTAGTCAACGTCTCTGTCCCATGAGTCAACTGAATTCAAAATAGGAATTGGGGTATCACGCTTAGCTGGGATGTAAGACATCCACTCCATGATCTTCTCCACACCTGCCAAGTCATCGCTTGCAGTCATGTGAGAAACACCATTGTTGTACATGACTTGAGTACCTCCCAATTGCAAGTTAGAAGAGTAGACTTCTCTTCCCAACAACTTGTTAATAGCAGGTGCACCAGTCAAAATGATTGGTTGTCCCTCGATTTGGATAGCTCTTTGACCCAATCTCACCAAGTATGCACCAATACCCACAGATCTGCAGGTAACCAATGTGATAGTGAAAATGTCCTTGTAAGCTCTGGAAGTGGCACCGGCAATCAAACCGGAACCCTTAAGACACTCGACACCCAATCCATCCTCGGCACCAACAATAGAGGTGATCATGTGACGCTCGTCTCCATTCTCCACAAGTCGTTCGGTAACAACTGTCTTCAAGTGTCCGTTCTTTTCGAGCTCAGCCTTGTCCTCAGAAGTCAAGTACAAGTACTTGAAGCCCTTGGATGGATTGCCCTCTTCGTTCCAAGCAACCTTGTAGTAAGGAAGCAATTCCTCAGCAATACCAATTCTGGCACCAGAGTTGGCTGAAAGGTAAACACGAGGGATTCCCAACTTGCGGGCCAATTCAGTACACTTGTTGAAGTACTCATCTTCATCGGGACCAAAAGATCCAATCTTGTGAGTGATATCGTTGGCGACGATGATAAATTGACGGCCATTAGGATACTCGGGAGTCTTGGCAGTGACCTTGAAACCAACCATACCGATCTTGTTCGAACCAGGCTCTCTCTCAACGGCAGTCAAACCACCATTCTCATCCTGAATCAACTCCTGGGAGGTGAACATTTCCTTTGGAATCTTGCTAGAAGAATGGTTCTTCCATTGGGTGGAGATGGCTTGACGGAACAACTCAGGGAAGTCGTAGACGTAAGTGGTACCCATGTTGTGAGCCTTGTAACGTTTTGGTTGCAAAGACTCCTTGACTGGGTATGGAGTTGCAATAGATCTCAAGTGCATAGATCCTGGAGTACCGATGGACTTGAAAATCCACTCTCCCTTGGTGTTCTTGATCTCCATGTACAACTCGGACTTGACAACATAACCGGACACATTACTGATGATTGCACGCAATGGGAAAGGTTGTCCGGTAGATTGGTCGATACAAGAGATACGGATCTCAGCACCCGTCACTCTCAATCTCCACAATCTTCTTCCAAATCTCTCCAAGAAAGACTCGAAGGCGGCTTCGACTTCTTCAGGCAACACATTGAACACAGTAGAGAAGTTAATGAAAATGTGGTTCAAATCAGAGTTGGAGGTGTCAATGATTTCCAAGGCATCCAAGATGTCAGACATCAAACGGTTGGACTCAGTGATTAAGTACTCCTTGATGCTCACATTCTCATTGATCACACCAGTTCTGATGATACCTCGGGTGAAGAAACGCTTGTCAGAAGGTGAGTTCTTGCCAATTGCCTCATACACGTGAATGTTTCTGTTGTCAGTGAAAATTGGCTTGATGTCAAAGTTCTCCAACTTACCCAACTCCAACTGGAAGGCCAAAGCAGGCTCAATGTGTCTGATAACAGAGTTTTCAACGTAGTTTGGTGCAGTGAAAGTGAAGTACTTTGGATAAGTTCCCACCTTGCTGGCAATAACAAACGTAAGACGACGGACAGCAGCACTTCTCAAATCTTCCTTCGACTCTTCAATCACTTCATGAATCTTCTCCAAGACCTCTTCGTCGGAGTCGAAGCTCTCAGTGTTGGTAGCAACAACATTCACAACGTTCGTGTACTCTGGTTCTTCGGCAGATGCATTGAAGCTAATAGTATCGGCAGGGTGAAGCTTCTCCAAAGCAGCACTGAGCATCTCGTCAATGTCCTCAATATGTCTGACAGGCACCAAAACACCGTGTCTTGGGGCCTTGCTAGAGTTGGTAGTGACATAAGACAAGTCGGAAACTGAAGCAGCTCTGTTCATTGACTGGGCCTCCTCTGGCTTAGGAATGATGGAGGCCTGAGAAACAGAAGGAAGTTCAAATTTCCAAGAAATGATAGGCAATTCTTCTTGCTCAGAGAATCCATAGTCAACTTCCTCAAGAGAGTAGGCTCTGTAAGAACGACGAATGTAGACTTCAGCTGCAGCCATGGCAACCCATTGGTCACGGTTGGTCAAGAACTGGAGCAACACGTCAAACACAGTGTGCTTAGAGTCCACAACTTCACGGATGATGTCAAGGTTAGGGCTGGTGTACTTGGCGTACACTTCACCGTAAGATGCTTGCATCACAGAAGACCTCAAGATGTGCTCAAGCTGATCAGATCTCTCCTTGATGGATGGCAAAGAGCACTGAATCAAGATTTCTCTGGCCTTCAAAGCAGCCTTGGCTGTTCCTCTTGCCTCCAATTGCACAATGTTCTTCAACGATGCTCTGATTGGGGTAGCAATGGTTGCAGATTGTTGCAAGATTGGTTGGTAAGTCTCTGCAATAGCCAAAATGAGGTTGGTCTTAGAAGAAACTCGGGAGTGTGACAATGCCAACAGTAAGATCTTCTCCAAGTCACTCTTGTGGCTGTCTCTGAGGTTCAAAATAACATCTTCTTCACGCACATTAGCACCGGAGAACAACTTCTCCACCTCGTAATAGTTGTCGAGCAAGCTGGCCATGAACTTGAACTCGTACTCCAGCAAACCACCGGTGTACTTCGAGGCAACATTAACCAAAGGCTCGATAACAGCACCGAAAAGCGAGTCACCGGATTCTTTCTCAGCCTTACTAAGAAGCTTCAAAACTTGCTTAGCAGGGAAGTCAGCATCTCTAGACTGAGACTTCTCGATCAAAGCAGACAAACTTTCATCCAACTTAGGTGGCAATCTCGAGTGCAAAGCAGAGGCAAAAAGATTCCACTCGGAGTAGGGAAGGCTTTTGTCCTTCAAGGTCTCAATGATGTTTGTAAGTGTGGACTTCATGATCACTTGATTGTCGAAACCAGCCAAAATGTTTTGCAAGATGTTTGAGTACTTGTTAAACTTGTGAATTGCCTTGCTTCCTTGAATAGAAGGCTCGCCAAAATCTGGAAGAGTTCCCTCGAAAGGCAATGCATGCTTCACCTTCGATGGGTCATCCAAAGACAAGATGGCCAAAATATCACCGGCGTTGACGGTGGATCCAGGCTGCTTGATGGTTTGGAGAGTACCATTTTCTTGAGCTATCAAAGGCATACACATCTTCATGACTTCCACCTCGGCATATGGCTGACCAGCTGCAACGTGTTCACCACTCTCAAGAAGGTATTTGACCAACTTACCTGGGGATGGGGTTCTCAATTGAGTAGGATCGTTCTCAACCTCCAACAAACAAGTCTTACCATCAACAGACAATCTGGTAGCAGAAGCCTCTTCTTTCCAGTAAATGGAGTGAGACTTACCACCAATAGAGCACAACAAACCACCATCAGACAACGAACGAACTCCAACAACTGCCTTGGAACCATTCAAGAAAATGGTGTAAGTTTCATTCGAAGACTTCGTTGCAGTGAACTTGTACTTCTGGCCCTCGTAGATGAACTCAATAGGGAAGACAGTTCTCAACAAGGATTTGCTTGGGACTTGACCCCTTTCCAATTGAGAAAGGTACTCTGTCTTGTCTTCGGTAGACAAGATGTGTGCTTTGGTAGCAGCACCACACAAAGTAGCGAGAGTTGGGTCTGGTCTTTCGGCAGTCAACTTCTTGGTGATCAACTCATCCAACCAACCAGTCGTGATAGTGTTATCTTCGAAGTCTGGTGTCTCCAACAACTTAATCAAGTACTCAACTGTAGTTCTGAAGTCACCACGAATAGACAATTCCTTCAATGCGACGACCATATGCTTTCTGGAAGCTTGACGGTTCTCTCCAAAGGAGAAAATGTGACCAAACTGAGAGTCAGAAAACGAATGGATCGAGGATTGATTGCTGACAGAGAAATAACCCCACACGTTCGACGAAGATCTGAAGTTTAGCTCATGCAAGTTACCGCCAGAGGGCTTGAATCCTTCACCTGGATCTTCGGAAGTGATACGACAAGCGGTACAGTGACCTTTAGGAGTAGGACGACGCTGAGATGCCAACACGTTCTCCTCCTTGAAATCGAAGTCAATCTCAGTGGAGCTGTGAGGCTCGAAGCCATACAAGGTACGAATGTCCCTGATTCTGTGCATTGGGATACCCATAGCAATTTGCAATTGAGCAGCTGGCAAGTTAACACCACTGACCATTTCCGTGGTAGGATGCTCCACCTGCAATCTTGGGTTCAATTCCAAAAAGTAGAACTTGTCTTCCGAGTGAGAGTATAAGTACTCCACGGTACCAGCAGAAACGTATCCGACCAACTTACCCAATCTCACGGCAGCATTTTCCATCTCACGGAAAGTATCCTTGTTTGCAATGGTGACAGGTGCTTCTTCAATGATCTTTTGGTGTCTTCTTTGAACAGAACAATCTCTTCCAAACAATGAGATGTTAGTTCCGTACTGATCGGCCAACAATTGAACTTCCAAGTGTCTGGCATCTCCAGCTAGCTTCATAATAAAAATTGGAGAACCTGGTATTTCATTCGAAGCTTGTTGGTATAAGGTTTTGAAGTCGGCCTCATTTTCTACTTTTCTGATACCTTTACCTCCGCCACCTTCGGAGGCCTTAATCATAACAGGGAAACCGATCTTCTTGGCTTTTTCCAAACCATCGTCGGGTCCTGTACAGCAACCCTGAGCGTAGACTTCGTCGGAAACGGAAACCAAGTTAGTTTTTTCATCCACGTGAACCTGGTCAACACCAGTACCGGACCAAGGAATACAAGGAACCTTCGCGTGTTGGGCCACAATCGTGGAAGAAATCTTGTCACCCAAAGATCTCATGGCGGAACCTGGAGGACCAATAAAAATGATTTTCTTTGGAGAGCTGGCCAACATTTCAGGCAAAATTGGGTTCTCGGAAGCATGACCCCAACCAGCCCAAACGGCATGGACATCGGTTCTTTCGGCAATTTCAACAATTAACTCAACGTTAGCATAATTGTTGTTATTGGTTCCACCTGGAACTTCAACGCATTGGTCAGCCATACGAATGTATTCGGCATTAGCGGCCAAATCTTCCGGAGTAGCCATCACAGTAAATTGAACGGCTCTTTCATCACCAAAAGTTTCGTAGGCCCATTTTCTAATGGATCTGATTTCTTTAACGGCAGCGATACCATTGTTGGCAATGAGAATCTTGGAAATCACGGTGTGTCCTTGACTTTTTCTGACAAAGTCTGTGATGGCCGAGGGCTCGGCAGTCTCCACCGAGTTCAATCCCTTGAAGTGAGACGCCACGGTCTTATGGAGCTCAGCAGTATTGGCTTCAGACATGGATCGAAAGTTCTTCTTGAGTGATTGGATGGAATTAAGAGCTGCGGTGAACAATTTAGATTTAGACTTGTTTGCAAACGATCTTCGAGAATGTAGCTCAAGGTGTTTGAAGTTCTGGGGGTGGTTATGGGGAAAGGTATGGATATATACAAATGGCCTGACAAGATTTGTGCGAGCGATTCTTCTGTGGGGTGAGTTAGTATTAAAGGATAAGATGTGTGCGTAGAAAGTACGCATACGACTTCCGTAGACGAGCTAATTTGATGATGAAGTGACGGGGTGGTGTTTCAGGAATTCGGGTTTCTTTTTTTCTTGAGAATGAATTTTTGGGTAGCTTTTTCAGGAGACGCACACAACTGAGACATCTCCAACATAAGACCATCAATAGGGCTATGAATTCGTGGAGTAATCGATAGAGTTCTGGCTTGAGTATTTCATTCGGGGAAAGGGTAATGTCAAGGATATGAAAGTGAATGCCTTTGACTTGGGAAATGGCTCACGGAAGGGCAAAGTCAAGGTTCGGATCGTACATACTGTAGAATTATGATGGTAAATCCAGCTTTTGAAATATGACAACGAATAGAGATAAGATGACTTGGGTGTTGTTGTTGTTGTTGTTGTTGTTTTAAGTCAAACTAAGCTTGCCAATTCGGGGTCTTATTATCAAAACGCAGAACAAGGAGTGTTTACTAGAAAGATGTCGGTGGCATCTCTTATATGAAATTATTCGCAGCCCATAAGTCAACCTGTATGTATGGCGCGCACCTGGTTTCTCAAAGTTTGGACCCCAACATTGGAAAAGTTGGCCCAAAAGCGCGGTGTGCGTCTACCGAGTCTTCTGCACCTCACTTGACGTAACTGGTGACGAGGAACTTGGCCTAGGATTATCCGGCTAGGTTACTTCTAGAAAACGGCACAAAACGGAGATGAAGAATTCTCCGGCGCTCTACTAATTGACATGATCACTTGATCGACTAGCATGGCGCAATATTTACTTTCGCTTGGATTGTGGCCTTTGTCTCTACAGTGTTTATAGTGTTTACAGTGTTAGAGATGAGCAAAGGGTGTATCAAGGGAGGCCGCGAAAGTTAGTTGGGCAGGTCTAAGCAGGTCTAGTGATTTAAGAACGCTTGCGCGTTCCAGCAAAATCCAATTAGTCCGAGCACTCACCATAGACGCTCTAGACGAAGAACGCGAGCGCGCTCATATTTTTTTCGGACGGGCCGGAAAATCCTGGTGCGAACCAATGTTGCGTCTGGTGGGCCATGTGTTTTTCAAAACTATTCAAATGAGTGTGGCAAAATGTTCAAACCACACTATCAAAATTAAACAAACTGGTGAGTCAAAAAGCTTCGTACTTATGACTAAAAAAATCCTAAGGCTCGAGGATTTGAAATAAGCTGTTTATGTGAAGTCTTAATTAAATATTAAAAACAGTAACCTATTGAATTATTGGTTTGTTTAATTTGGTAATGTGGTTTGAATCATTTTATCGTGCGGGTTTGAATCCTGTGAAAAACACTTTCTAGTCAAGCCGAAATAAGACATACCAACCATTTCCTGTACATAGGAAAAAGGGATCCAACACGTTCTCATAATTGGAGAAAACCTTACTAGGTTTACCTGATATCCGGACTAAGCTCCAGCATGTTTGACCTATGTCTGGGATGACAGCTCACAAGCAGTGAAACCATATCATCTGATTATATTAATGTTTCCAAATTATAAATAGCAATCAGTTTCATGTTGGAATCATGGACATCTTTCCCCACATTCAGTTTTCCCTTCGATACCTATCACTTATTGTGTCTAAACGTAGGACCCAATAATTTATATATGTGGGGGGCCTTTAGGGATTCTATTGCTATTTTACTCGCGGTCGTGCTGATGCGAAAAGTCCACAGGATATTGGCCGATCAGCGTTTGCTCTATTATTCCATCTAGGGTCCTACCCAAAATGTAATCTATATTTTTAATGTTCTCTGGTGTTCTATCCACGCTTTATCTTCTGTTTATCGACACTACACTGCGGCCTCTCCTTGCTGCATCGCTGTCTCTCTTACCTTACTCATTGTGGATCAAGAATCAGCTTGGTATTATACCACGTCAAACGTAACTTCCTATATCGGACTGGGTGAAATTGGATAAGTCGAGGTATATTCCGAGTTGTACTCACGTGCTAAAATGTATCCTTAAACGTTGCATCTTCGTAACATATGTAACACTTCACATATAGATATGTTAGTGAATGGCAGGCCTGCGAACTAAAAGTGTGTCCCAAGGCCAGGTTCGGCTTTATTCCCTCAATAATGACATCATTCTTGGCACTCTTGACTCCTCGGCATTTTTGATGCACCCCCGCATCTACGGATTAGTTCTTCTTTAACACTTGCACTCCTAGACCTAAATGTAACGGTTATGAGCAATTCCGTGCCCCACTGCTTAAAGCGGGGTGTGCCATTAATACACTCTCTCACAACCTGTCACTAAGCCCGGGGTTACAGGAAGCAATGCGACGATCTGCACGGTGTCTTGAATTGCCTCTTTTTGAAGTGAGACTTGGTCGTCGCCGCGTTAAATGTCACCTTTTATCCTGCACCAGATGCAAGCGTGCTCTCTGAATTCGACCCTAGGAATATGGTTATGACACCCGTGCCCTCTTACGTGAGCAAAGAGGTACCACGCTACGCAAAGCTTCCACTCTATGAGTTTCATTGAGTCATATCATAGTGCAATGACACCGACTTGCTAGACTAGCTCACAGAAATTCACCATTTGTTTGCTAACATTTTATCCGAAGGTCTTGGGCCAGTAATCTCAGGCCAGGTCTGTTGTTTATATTGTTATGCATAAAGCGCTGCACCCCCACTAAGAGTAGCACTTTTCCTGCACGTGCTGAAATCTGGGGTGCACAACCCCAGGAATCAAAGGGTTTGGTTGCTAAACATCACTATGGAATGCCTTGCTGATCAATCAAATAAATAGGACCTACTCTCCGCGTAGCCGTTCTCTTTGTAATCCTTTTTTTTACTCACAACCATTACCTTTTTTTTACTACTTCTTTACAACTGCCTCACTACTTCCCTCTCAGCTACTCGCAATATACAGAATGCTGTCTGACAATATTTCTAGCATTGATAAGGAAGTCCATGATGACGAGGAAATTCCCACATTCATAGGATGTAAAGGTCCTAGTTTGGGAAGGGCCATTACCATAGTGTGTGGAGTTGGCTTCCTTCTTTTTGGTTACGACCAAGGTGTCATGGGCTCGCTTCTTACATTGAAGCCATTTCTCGAAACTTACTCTCAGATCGACACGAACAAAAATCCCAAAGCTGACACTCTCCAAGGTGCGGTTATTGGCATATATGATGTCGGATGCTTGGTAGGTGCATTGTCCACTATTTATTTCGGTGATAAACTTGGTCGTTTGAAAGTCATTTTCTGTGGATGTATAGTGATGATAATTGGAGGTGCGTTACAGGCTGGATCCACCAACGTACCTTTTTTAGCTGTGGCTAGAGTGATTTCCGGAATTGGTAATGGCTTTCTTACCTCTACTGTGCCTTTATATGCCGCAGAATGTTCCAGAGCTCTGAGCAGAGGTAAGGTGCTTTGTATCCAGGGATGCTTGATCACTTTTGGTATCTGTGTGTCCTATTGGGTTGACTTTGCTTTTTACTTCACTGAGAAATTTGGAGAAGTGTCCTTCCGGTTTCCTATTGCATTCCAGTGCATTTTCCCTCTCATAATTGTCTTCATTATCTTCAAGTTGCCTGAGTCTCCTAGATGGTTAATGACTCAAGGCCGCCATGAGGATGCAAGAACTGTGTTCGCTGCACTCTACGAAGTCCCACGAAACCACGAACTTGTCACCCAGCAAATCGATGAAATCAATGCCAGTATCAATATGGAAGTCAAGAAACAAAACTCCTTTATGTCTGTCTTTTCTCAAGGCAAGCTCAGAAACTTCCAGAGAGCTAACTTGGCCGGATGGTCTCAGATCATGCAACAAATCTGTGGTATCAATTTGATCACATATTATGCGGGAACCATCTACGTCAACTACATTGGTATGGAAGAATTCCCTGCTAGAGTGCTCGCTGCATGTAACGGTACAGAGTACTTTTTGGCATCTCTAATCCCCATCTTTATCATCGAGAGAGTAGGTAGACGTCCATTGTTTCTCTTTGGTGCCATCGGCCAGTTTTTGACGATGTTGTTTCTTTTTGTTTCCATGGAAATGGCCAACCAAGGCCATAAAGGTGGCTCCTATGGTGCAGCATTCTTGCTTTTCATGTTCAACACCTTTTTCGGAATCACTTACTTGTCGCTTACATGGCTATATCCTCCAGAGATCTCTTCTTTGGAGGTGAGAGCACCCACCACAGCAATCTCGACTGCTTGCAATTGGACATTTAATTTTGTGGTTGTGATGATCACTCCAGTGTGCTTCAAGAGAATCAGCCACCACACGTACCTTATTTTTGCCGGTGTGAATTTCCTCATGATCCCTGTGATCTATTTCCTTTACCCAGAGACCAAGGGAAGAACTTTGGAGGAAATGGACTTGATATTCGCCAACACCCCAACCAACAAGCCTTGGATGTCGGTCAAGATTGCAAGAGAAATGCCATATGCGCACTCGGGCGACAGACATGACTTGGAGCAGTTCAAGGCTACTGTGTCCCACCACGAGGACATCACCTCCATCTTGGAACATGACTTGGAGGAGAAAAACTAGACTTATGTAAATTATAATATCAGATATTCAGTTACAACTTCTATACTTCCCACAAGCACCTGTGGTGTGCACATAAAATGGGCCGGGTAACTCGGGCCTGTGCACCCTTAGCAGCAGCAAGAAGCAAACAATGGTGTCCCAAAACTCAGGAATTTTACAGCTCGCTCCGATCCATCATTTTACATGTCTTTTCGTATAGCACACAAGTGGATCACCAGGTGAAGTAAAAGTTTTCTCGCTACTTGAAGAAACCTGGTGCGCGAACATTTTTCAAGTGAGAAGTCAGCTCAAAAAAAAACCTCGACCATCTTCTGGTATTTGCCATTCACTAACTTTCATTAACACATAATAAAACCATGTCTTGGCTCTTTGGAGGAAGCTCGCTGCTGCAAAAGGACTCGGTCAAGGAAAGTTTGGGATTCGACCCTGCGCAGGTCTCCGATGTCTCTTCCATAATACAAGCACCAGGAGTCTTGGACTCTTCCAAATTGCACCCCTTGGCCGGCTTGGATAAGGGTATCGAATACTTGGACTTGGAAGATGAGCAGTTGACAGACTTGGAGAACGGATCAAGTATAATTGCTGCTAGAAACTGGAGAGACAACTTGTGTTACGGTACCGGTACCATGTACTTGCTCGGCTTGGGTGTCGGAGGTGCCTACGGTATGCAAGAGGGATTGAACAACCTACCAGCCAACGCCACTGCCAAGTTGAAATTGAACACTGTTTTGAATCACATCACACGGAGAGGTCCTTTCTTAGGAAACTCCGCAGGTGTTCTTGCTTTGATCTACAACATCTTCGACTCCACTATAGACAACCTCAGAGGCAAACACGACGACCTCAACTCGCTTGTTGCTGGTGCATTCACTGGTGCTTTATTCAGAAGCTCCGCTGGTGTCAAGCCAATGGCATACTCCACGGCTATGATGACTGCCGGTGCCGGTGCCTGGTGTGGCTTAAAGCGTTTCCTTTCTTAATCGCATGACAATTTGGAGATACGAAGTCTTTGTTTGTCTCGACTGTAAATAGTTTTACACGCGTTTCCCAGACGACGGGGATTTGTGTGATGAACACGATGCAAATGATATTTTTAAATATGAAATCCCTCCCAATCCCTCTCAATCTACGAAAACCATCCCGCATGTAATGCTCTTTGAGTCCTCTTTACATTAGTTTAGGTCTTTTCAGTTCCTCCATATTAAGTTTCTGCCACCTTGCGCTTCTTCGTCAAAACTGGCGAGTCCGTGTCGTCTGCATCTTCGCATCTGAATAGCTTATTGAAGTCTTCCGTCTCGTACTGTTTATCTTTCTGCATAACCCTCACGAAAATCTTGTCTCCCTCGTCATTGATACTTTCAGCGATTTTGAGATACTCCTGGTTATTCTTCACCTTGCACAATAGCTGGTAATACTTTGACTTTCCCGGGACCTGGTTTAACAAGATGTACTTAGAATTTGCAGGGTGGTTATCACAAGAAATGCATGTTTCAACAAACTCCTTTAAAACAAGCTTCCAAGGAGATGGGCTCTCGTTAAACACCGTAGGATTGGACTCTGCGGCCTCTGCAATCATTCCTCCGACTTTGAAGTTACCAATTGAATGTTGAAACTCCTGAAACTCTTTCCTGCACCTGAATCCACCGTTGATGACGAGAGACACATTGTGTTTCTCGACTACAGAGTAAATCTTCGACACAAAGTCACGGATGGGCACATCCCGATTCCTCATTTCTCTCGTGCGACAATGAACTGTAACATTCGAGACTCCCGTCTGGCAAATCTTCTCGACCAAGTCCAACGTTGGTTGAGGGTCTTTGGGGTCGAGCAAGCGGATTTTGGCACTGATGGGTTTTTCGTTGGGTTTTCCCACCTTCTCAACAAGATTCTTGAGTATCAGCGTTAGAAGATTTGGCGTAGAGAGTAAGGCAGCTCCCATACCCGCATGCGTAGAAAATGGTTTTGGACACCCACAATTAAGGTCAATTCCATCAACGTCCTGGATCACGTTGGCAGCGGCAGCCACCGCTAGTTCGGGGTCAGCAGACCCAAGCTGGAAAATAAGCTTTCCCTCCTCAACACTTCTCTTAGTGCGGAAAATCACGGTAGTCTTTGAACCTCTTCCTGAATCGATATAGTCAATTGTACCGAAGGCTTTATTTTCGACTCTTGTGCAGTCCTTGATCTTCTTGTCTATGTATTCGGGGGACCACACTAGATCAGCGCCGTACTTGAGGGCCATGAGACGGGTCGGTAGCTCGCCACTGCGAACCATGGGGGCTAAGCAGAGCTTTCCTGCATAAGTAGGCATCCTCGTTTGCTTTGGGATTATATTACGAGATGTTGCAAGAGCTATGTTTCTGTGGACCTGTAGCATCTGGCAAACCGAGCCTCCATCGCAGCCTCAATTGAAAAGCTTGGCACGTGATGCGCGGCTCGTGTGACACTCAGGTGATAGCCGAGGCGTCGCGGAAAACCGTTCAGTGGTTACGTTAGCGAACAATTGCAGAGAATAATGGGGAAGCGAAAATGGAATAGGAACTTTATCTCAAAAGATCGACCGACCCATTTTCTAAAGATTTGCAAAGAAATTGTGGGGCGACGCAACCTTTTTTTTTTTGTGTTTACGTAAGAAAAAATCTGCCCTGACCGAAGCCCGTCAAGGGTCACGTTTTCTTGGGACCAATTGATGTTTGCGGTTTTGTTCTCTCCCAGACCCGCCTCTAAAATAGCTNGGACCAATTGTTGTTGGCGGTTTTGTCCTCCCCCAGCCCCGCCTCTAAAATAGCTGAGTAATGCACAGCGTACAGAAAAAGAAAAGGCAGAGAGCATCCATATGGAGGCGGGCGGAGTGCATTCAAAGGAATTATGCAGGTCTCTTATGTTAATCACACCGTCACATCTCCATTCGAGCACCTCAAAGTCAATTGAGTATGAAAATCTAGTCAATTCTCGAGCATGTGGGGAATTTGACCGATCGCTTTCGGTCCGTCATATCAAAACGATTGTTTACTTGCTGGATTTGCATATGATCAACTGATCACACAGAATTTGGAGAAGGTTTGTGGTATGCAAGACGCGCGCAGAGATCACTCATATCGCATCCTTCACGAGGGACGTGATGACCTCTCCGAATTTGACTAATAGCTATGAAAATCTGGGGATAGCCTCATAGAAACCAATTTTCTCTTGGCAGCATCAATTCGGTGGTGCAACTATTGATGTGGTAGCACTTTTAAAAAGAGTCAAATTTTTTTCTTCCGTGACAATTGTAAGGTGGCTTAAGAGGAAGACAAAGGAAAAAGAAATTCTAATTAGCTTACATACAAAAAAAACCATGCAACATTTTTTTTTTTTTTTTTTGTTTTTTTTTCTTTTTTTTTTTCTTTTTACTTATAGTCATCAAACCCATTTGTAAAATCAACCACTTTTTTCCGAATATACTACTTTCTTGCTATACATTTAAAGACTTTCTTAACATCAGTCTCTCTATTCACTTTGCCCTTCGACTTCGAATATTCACAGCATGACATTGATCTACCAGCCTATTTCGAGAACATTCGGGCAAAGAGATGGCTGTCTTACACCCAATGCACTCAGTGATGACAAACAGTCTCAAATAGCAGTTGAAACACCCAGAACTAAGCCAGACATTCTGGTAGAGCAAACTTCAGAAATGGGTTCAAGACACGAGATCTTGTCTCCCCCATTGTCCCCTTATCGGAAGACATCTGAGTCGCACTCTGCAGCAAACGGCTTGAACGGGGTATACACTTCCTCGGTGTATCTTCCTGGTGACCACCCCTACAAACTTGAGGACTATAAGAGTTACTCCTTGACCATTCGCCCATGGAAAGCATTGGGGTCGAAGTACAAAGAAAAGCACTTTGAGTTCTTGAAGCGTTACAATATTGGCACCAAAGAAGTTTCTGCGCACTCCACCAAGCCCACAGAGAGGAAGGTGGAGAGAAGAAAGAGGAAGGCAACTTTCAGCTCTGAATCCGAGTCCGATTCCCCAGAGAAGATGAGAACAAGAAGAGACGCCAAGGAAAGCTTGTCGTCTCAGACCGAGACCAAGGACTTGGAATCCACTGAGGTCATTGTGGCCTCTCCCAAGAGAAAAAGAGTTAGAAAGGAGCCCTCGTATGCTGGGTCTCCCTTGGCTGTGCAACAAGCAGCCTTGATTGACGAGACTATTCCCGATTACTCTCCAGATGCACAATCGACATTACCAAAGAACAATTTGAGAGTACTCAAAATCGAATGGAAGGGTCAACCAATGGACTTAAGGAACGACCCACACCAGGACAAATTGCACCCAGCTGAGATTCTCCTTGCATCAACGTTGAGATTACCATGTAACGTTTATCTTGACTCCAAGAGACGGTTTTTCTTCGAGAAAGTTCACCGCATGAAAGACGATAAGCCTTTCAGAAGAACTGACGCACAAAAAGCTTGCAGAATTGACGTGAACAAGGCTAGCAGGCTCTTCGCAGCATTCGAGAAAGTGGGTTGGTTAAACGACAAGCACTTTACCAAGTACCTTTGATTTCGTTCAACACGCCTAGCATGAGCTTTTGACTCACATTTTCATTTCACTTAGTCGGTTCCATTATTTTTTTATTCAGGGTTTGGATGGGTCTCTAAGGGCCCATCTTCGGAAGGTTTGGTTTTTACGCATGCATATTATTATATAGTTTAATTTATTTTATTTTGAAGCAACTGTATTCTTCAAGGAACCAAATTTCTTCCTTATTCGGAAGAGGGTTTTTGTCTGAAGGGTATTTGTTCGAAAGTGGTACCGTTGTCGTAATCGTTTCGGTGCATATTCGCAATTTTGGGTGTCTTAGGCGCGCATGCACGTATTTAGGTTACTTTTTTGGTGACATACTAAGTCCAGACAATTCAATCGAGGAGCAAAAATCCAGTTTCCAATTTGGTGGCTTGAAATCAGGTCATTAAATTGAAACAATATGTTTCCATGCAGTCTAAATATCACGACGGAGAAGTTCTCAAGAGTGGCCTGCTTTTTAGAATTATGGTGTCAAAAATAGTGCTGGTTCTCATACGAAAGCGAGCACTAGCAAGTAATTTGAGATGTACGGAACTCAAATTTAAGGAATCGTGCTGCAATATGAAGATCCGTAGTGAAACATCCATGCAAAGTAAAGTGCTTGCTCCTCTTGCCACTCTGTTATTCCTAAATCAATTAATGGCTCTCTGACCAAAATACTCAAATCCAGTCAATCTAGGAGCTTTTTCCCATCCACTACGTCTTAGTCCCCACATTCGCTACAACCTATAACGCCATTCACTTTCAGCGCTCCCAAGAAGTTACTATAAAGTCAAAATTTTCTATTCTAAAGCTACCGAGAGCAATTACCCAACCCAAAGCTATTCACATTATGATAATTCAAGATAACCCCGAGTCCCCCAACTTAAACTCGACATACTACACGACCCCGTCAACAGTGGCTACCTCCACATTTGCATCGGGCAGTCCAATGATGCCCCAGGAAGCATATTTTACAGAGAGCCCGGTTTCTACCTTCTCGTTTAATTTCGACAATTTAAACGATAGACGAAGAGCATCTTTGGGAACTTTTACACCGTATATCCACGATAACCTTCTTCTGGAACAAGTTGTCCCGAATGAAGAATTCAGCGAGCTCACCTTTACCAATGATGTCAGGACAAGGAATGTTAATGAAACCCAGGAATCTTCAATGGATCTCTTGTCGTCGCTGAATGAAGATGCATTGTCTAACAAGGAAATACCTATGATAGATTTGGAGGAGTACCTACAGAGCAATCCTTTCGAGAAAGCTGATGTAGTTCCAGAACTAAATTCGGATATCACTTTCGAGCATGAGAACCCTGAACAGTGGTTCTTTAGTCCACCAACTGCGTTCAAAAAAGAGAAGAGTCACTCTCCAATACCACAGAAGAAAGCCCTTGAATTCCATAATTTGAGCCCACTTCCGAACTCTCGTCTCAGGAAAACAAAGTCTTTTACCTATGCATCTTCCAAGAAACTTGGCTCGGCAGGTCCAGCTACTCCTTTACAAAACTACGTTGGCGAATTTCATGTCAATGAAGGTATATTTCCAATTCAGGATGAAACCGCATCATTCCTGAAACAGCTCAGCTATTCGTCTGTGCATAAAAAAACCCCCAACTCAAAGTCAACTGTGTTGAGAAGATCAAAAACATCAACTAACCTTTGTCTAAATGCGTTCCCTCGCACAAGTCGTGAACATCGCAGTATGGAGGCGGGTCTAGTCTCCTTTCAGCTCCAGCTCAACAACGACTCAAAATCTTAATGTTTCCAAAGCTAATAATAATTTTACTAAATTCGACTTCCAGATTTCGCTGTAGTCCATGTGCGTGACATATAATATTGCAAAATTGTAAGTGAAACAGAATCAAAATCTGCAGTTTTTCTCCCAGAATAATGTGAAATAACTTCGACCAATCAATTTATTGAGTTGAATATGTACTTATAAATGGTAACGTTGGAGAATAAGCTGTTCTCTTTAGCGGCATGCAGATGTGTATAATGGAAGAGCTTACAAGTCCTTTTGTCTTGGAATGTACTCTTGCTCTAAGATAGGTTCCTTTCTGAAGACCCTCTGGAAACTGAGCTGGCCCTCTTGGTTGTATGCCATAATTGCTAAACCAGTAGGAATGACACCCATGAAGAAAGCATTGAATAATGCGGATCTGGGTTTGAAACGGAAGTAATGACCGAGCTTTTCCTTGGCAGTGTTGAAACGTTGAAATTCTGGATCTGGTCTTAATGTGGCAGCCATCTTTGCAAGTTGTGTTTTGTATTAAGGCGATATCACTAGAGAAGTATTAGTTTTGTTCGCTTTTAATTGGATATCTTTTCGAGTGCGCGCACCAAAAAAGTGGTGCGTGATATCAGGAAGTGATTGATGTTCAAAGTAATAAAATTCAAATTGTAAGCGGCTAATAATACATATATGAGAATAGACGGAAACTAATGGTCTTCATCTGTCTGAGTTTGCGCATAGGCTGAGTATAGTACACCTGGATATTGTGCGGAGGAGCTTCGCTTCATAACTCCAATCATCTCAAGTATCTTCAATGATTTGTCGTTTATGTAGGCATCTCTTGGGGAGGAGGCAAACTGGAGTTGCTTCAAACTGCTCTCTGAACCACTCTCAAGGAATTTGTCGTTGAGCTTTATTATCTGTTGAATGAGATCATTCAGCTGCCCAAACAAGTAGTATATGTTCTCATTGAGTGGGGTGAGCTTCTCTTTTAGTAAATTTATGACGTCTGGAGTCAACCCCGAGTGGCAATTTACAGCAATTATACTTTCGACCGCTAGTTTATAACGCTTAAGAAGATCGAGAATTTTGCTGGCTCGCGCTAGCTGAAGCTTAATAACTTTCCTGAGTTGTAACTCTAGATCAATATTCTCCACCAACTTCTTGATATGGTCATTCAAATCTGGATTTTCCGCTGGCAGTCTGGATAGATCCAAGTTCTGGTGGTGTTTGAGTCGAATCCATCCTTCTTCCACGAGTTCCTTGGGTAGCGTTAAAATATTCCGGAGGGTATAAAGTTCAAACTTGTCAAAGTTTTTGTCCACATGAGACACTAGAAGAGTTTCGAGTTCAGCTGTACCATGTTTGATTTCATCTAAAGGAAAAACATTGTTCTCTTTTTCAGCATTTGGGTCTCCCTCCTGTAAAGCCCCCATATTGACGTCAGCTCTACCTCGAAGTTTTTCAATCTGAAGACTCCTTCTCTTATTGAGAAATGCCTCTAGCGCATCTGTGCAATTGTACATGATTTGGTTGACTGCATTGATAACCTCGTCCACAAGAGTCAATGGCGCAAAGCCGAGATGCTCCGTGAGTAGTGCAGTGACTCGGAAATCGCCCGAATTCATTGCAGCCAGTGGGAGTACGATATAGTAGTGAGACGTGGTGCGTATGTTTACATCTGATCCAAAAAATGTCACGTGATGCGAGATCGACCCTACTCGTCTTTACAATACTTGGGATCATTTATAGTAGTGAGAAGGAATATCTTTTTATAAAGATTCGACTATTTCCATCATCCTATATCGCTCTTGTGATTTGGTGCATGTCTGTATCGCGTCCGCAAGCACTAAGCACTGATCGGGAAACTCGCACCCCAAACTCACACACCAAGTGTAGACACATCGACCATTCTACTGCAGTATTTCCCGTCCTAAGTCGTGAGACACACATTTGGAATCAATTGAAACCTTGATTACAAATTTGCTTGGAGGATCGTTAATTGGTTCACATTCACTCAATTCGAAAACTACATCCAAGATCTCAAGTGTCGGGCACACTTTGCCTCACTGCGCCTGCCGAATTTTAAGCCATCTGGATTGGCAATTACAAAATGCCTCCTGATAGTGCTAATGCAAACAATGCTTCGAAAACGGATCTGAAGTTCAAACCCGAGTCCCTTGATTCGTTGGATGCCAGAATCATTCAATACAAATATGCCTTGACAAAACTCAAGTACTTTACTCTTGCCATTGATAAACTCTTAGAAAAGTGCAAGTCGACTCCCGATAGTGACAATATTATCCTTATCCAATATATGACTGCCCTAGCCTTCAACGTGTTTGCAATAAGTGATAATACGTTCGGGGTCAAGCTTAATGGATTGGAAAATTTCAAGACTTTGAGGGGTTCAAAGGCAATGATTTCACAAGTTGTAACTCACGTGCCATATGATATGAAAGATCAACCAGTATCTCCCTTAGAGGAGCTTCCGTCAAGGGCCAGCTCAATATCATGTTTGAAGTTTTTGAAAACGATGTGCGTGCTCTGCAAGGAAGGATACCAGAAAAGATTGGACAATGCATCGAGGGAAGTGAACAACGCAGATTTCATATCCGATTTGGACTATCTCTTTGAGAATGAGTTTTTCAACGTGAAGAGGGATTTTGACTTAACCTTGATAGCGAGACTATTTCCAGAGACATCCCTCGAATATGAAATCGACAGCCTGCTTCTTTCTTCAGAGCATTACTCGGAAGCTGCTCTTATAGATATGGATTTGAAGAGTCTAATTGCAATCATATCTGAGACCCAGCTTATGCTCGACTTCCACAAACCTAATATTTTCAAGTATAGGAGCTTCAAGCTGCTTCCAGCATCAGAATTTGAGAAACAATTTAATGCCATACCCTTCGGCTCTTACTCACTACATCGCATATTCTTTTGGTCCCTCAGAGTCAATGAAATATACTTTGTCTTGCGAAGGTTTGGTCGCCAGATTTATGTGTCAAACTACAATCATTTACACGATCAGAATTTTCTTCTGACCTTGAGGAACCCCACTTACTTCAAGAAGTTGTTGACTGATATGGATGAACTTTTTCTCGCTACGAAAAAAAACGGTGTTTTAATAGCTACCATTACCAGATTCATTCGTATGAATTCTCTCCATGCGACCACTTCGAAAAACGTACTCAGCTTTATTGGGTACATCAACCAAAGTGTGACTCTTATTGAATCAGAATTGAAGATCTTGAAGGAGGTAGCCAAGCTGTGGATCATTGGTGAATTGTCCTTCAGAGAAGCTCACGATCTTCCAGTTGAAAGTCTTTCTAAATTGAATGAAGTTTTGGAGAAAGAAAGAGTGGCTGAAATTAAAGCTGCTAGGGCAAAAGCCGCATCATTGAATGCCGAAAAGACTAAGAGCAACCCCTCTCTGAGAGCATCCCCTCTTCCATCTGAACAAATTAAAAATCAAAGGATGAGCAGAATCTTTGATGCATCTCCTATAAACGGAAAGGATCCAGCAAAGGAATCACCAAGATCAATATCCGAAAACCAGCAAAACCCTAATGCGAACTCGGAGAGCTCAAAACTGGCCATGTATCTACGCAAAAATACCTCATCTAATTCACTACAATTGGGCGTTACTGCCGGGGACAATGCAGAGAAGGCAAATGCTTTGACCACAACCAATGGAGGCCGCAAAAGGTCTGACTCACAACCCATCTCATTCAATGCAGCAGCAACTGCACTCAAAACTTCAAGCCCGGCCTCGAAACAAAGCAGTCCGTTGTCATCCCCAAGTGGCAGCATACGCCGGTCATCTTCAGTCTCAAAGAAGTCGTCATCATCTAGTATAGCATCCCCACTCAGCAAAAGAACAAGTATGCTCAATAATCAACCAGAAGTTGAAGAGAAACCTGCTCCCACAAAGTTGACTGCGAGCCAGAAATTCCAACAACACTTACTTGAGGCATCAAAGTCTGGGATCTTGGTTGGAAAAGAAAAGAAAACTTTGCATGATGTGGTTTTCGATCCTAACAACCCTCTGAGTGTGAACTTAAGAAAACAAGCAACAACGCAGACCAAGACTAATATTCTCTCGAGGGATGAACAAATAATTAAAGAAGCCCCTGAGGAGCCATCTACAGAAGTGACGCATATTTCAAGGCCTACTAGATCTCAAGTCACAAAAAGGAACACTCAAAGAAACAGTGCAATATATCAAATGGATTCGAATGATAGCCCAAGCATTACCAGCCCGGAATGTCTTAGTGCGGATGCCTCAGAGGTGTCCTCCAAGTCATCTCAAAGCCATGAAACTACAACTAAAAAGGTTCGGTTTACGGGAGTTCCGGAGTATACGCCTGCAGAGGATGAGCCATCTTCCCAACTGAGTCGAATCTTAAAGAAATTTGCAACTTTTAAATCGCCGCTAATCAAGTCATTGAGAGGTGAGGAAGGAAAAGCCTTGAAGCACGAAGTTGACGCAGGGAGCCAGTTTACAGGCCAGACCTTCTCTGGATTCATCAATTCAACGACACAGTCTCCACTGAGATTGACGAGATTCAAAAATAGATTTTAGTGCATTTAATCCCATCATAATGCTAGTCTTAAATGTAGAAGATCCGCACAGTGTGCAGTACAATGAAGTTTTTCTTGCATCTCATCATCAAACGCACTTCGCAGATCATCTCGTCCCCAGATATTACATCCAATGCCAGTAGAAACCATGGACGGCGGCTATGAAGCCGCTCCACAGAAACAGAGAACTGCATCGAAAAGCCCCAACCCTATAAATGAAGATGGACTCTCTGAGTGCTTTAGAGTCGTTCGGACTAACATGTATGTCTCGCTTGCACCATGTCACATTACAAACCCTATTAATGGTATCAAATCGCAACATTTGGATCCTATGATCATGAAGTATTATAACAAAGCACGTGGTGTTGTTTTGTCATACTTCAACCTCTCCATCCAAGATCAGTCATCCAAAGACGCTGACGGAAACATCGTGGCCAAGGTCACGGATGCGTCACCCTTTTCTTTCATGTGGATAACTGTAGACCTCCTTCTATGGTACCCCCAGCTCGGGGACATTTTGGAAGGAACGGTTTACATGCAAACAGCAAGTCACATTGGTTTGTTGCTTCATGACACTTTCAATGCATCTATAAAATACAGAAATATTCCACAAGATTGGCAATTCATACCGAGCCAGGCCGACGAGTTTGCTGATAACGATGGGGCAAACTCCAATAGCGGAAAATTCAAATCCTTTGGATGGTGGTTTGACGGAAACAACAACAAAATTGAAGGAAAACTCAGATTCACCGTCAGAGCTCTTTACACCAGTGGAAGAATGCTCTCCATGGACGGTTCCTTGGTCTCTCCAGAGAGCGAGATCGATGCGCAGCCAGTCTCAAATGACAGCACTGCTGGTGGGGAAAATGCTCCAGTTTCGAAGCATATTACGTTCGATGATGAGCCTACACCTGAGAGTGCTCCACAATCCGATATTCAAGGCTTGCCTAGATACGGAAACTCAGAGAACGCCAACTCATCCAGCTCGGAGGAGGACTCAGACTCAGACTAGTCACGGAATTAGAAGAAGAATTCGGGCCAATTTAACATTTAATCTTAACAATGTGACATCTAAGCAGTGTTTAATGATTTCTATATACATATATTACCTTAATGGTTTCTCGTCATTTATCATTCTCCAGATAACGTCTCGTTCTTTGTTGGTAGGGAAATGCCGGGGCGTTCTGTTGCCATACAAGAGCCGGTGCCACCATCCTTTGTGGAACCAACCTCCAGTCTTGTAGTTGCGGATGCGGTTTTTGTATAGGCTTGAGTTGGACATCATGGTGAGTCTTTGCACCTTATGTAACTTTTTGAAGTTCCAGAATGTTATCAAAAGGCCTTGAATCACCGACAACACTACCACCGCACCAAAACCGTAGGTGGATTCCTCAATGTAGTTCTTGAGATTCATACCGTAGAAAGCAGGGATGAGTGTGGCCACAGTGAAGCCAAGAGTGTAGATGGTAACCTTCAACTCAAACAACATAAGCGAGTTTCGGTTGGTATCAAGAATAATATTGACAATGTCCTCCGTGGCCTTGATGTCACTGATAAGCGAGCCCGCCTGTTGCACCACCTCATCGCAGTGCGTATAATAACTCTCTAGAATCATCTCAATATCGGAATAATCCGTGGCATCATTCAGGGGGTTGTAGTTTTTAGAGGTGGTCAAGTACATGCCATTAAGATCCTCGTCGTTGTCAAGTAGGTCTTCTAAAACATCTCGGATCAAAGTCGACCGCTGGTAAAAGCTGGTGAGGCTCTTCAGCTTGATCAAGATTTGTTGCAAGTTTTCTCTGCTTATATTGTCCTCTAACTCCGCTAGAATCTCTCCACAGCTGTCCAAATGTGTCTGCAACTCTGCCTCGAGATAACTCAAAACGCTGATTAAAACACATTCCAAAGCCTTGAACTCGTACGGTAGTGTACTTGCTGTTTTAAGCTTGAGTTCCAAGTCATACATGAAAAGACCCAATTTGGTAGCAACCGAAGAGTGGGCCGTATCGAAGATTTTTATGTTATCACTTTTAATAATGGCTTTGATGTGTAGCAAATTCACCACGATGGCATTTGCTGAGCGCACCATAATGGTGGGAGCCACATCGATGGAGGAAGAATCGACTTTGCGCAAGTCTCGAGGGAAAAGGTTATTGTCGTTTAGGAACTGTGCCTTGGGGTATTTTTTCGAAACAGAAATAACGTTGCCCTGCTTGTCAAAGGTGGTGCATGACACATACAGATCGTTTGGAGCTATGGGCTTGACTCGCCCCAAGATAGTGCGTTCATGCTCATTGGGATGACGGTCCAGGCGGAGATGCTTGGGCCGGAGAGTTCGGAGCTTTTGGTGTGAATGACAAAAAGGCCTCAATCCGAGGCGGCTAAGCGAGGGCTTGAAGCAGTAGATACTTCGTAGACCGGGGAGCATGGCGTATTGATGGAGTTAACAAAGGACTTGATGCATGTAATACAGGTGGTGCGCGGATTTGTAGTGAGCATATCATCGAGGCCATGGCAGAGCCTGAGTACCGAATGTGCAACGACTACAGGTTGAGAAAAATCGGAGAAGTAACGCTTTTAATGTTTTAGAAATGAATGTATGTAACGATCTTCATCAATTCACTTAGTCGAAGAACCTTCTGGTGGCGGAGGGGCCAAACAACTCCAATCTCACACCAGGCAAAGCCTCCGCAGCCAAGATGTTTAATCTCTCTTCCAAAGTGTTGTTGACCTCTATCTTACCGGTCTTGTCCACCACAACAACTCCCCCAGCCTGCTTGGAGTCCAAGAAGTTCTTGTCGTCAATGGAGATAGAAACAGAGAACTTGGCCTTCTCGGCGAACTTTTTGGCGGCCTCTTCAGATGCTTCTTTGGCAAGAGATACATCAGCCTCTCTCACTCTGAGCGTCACCTGGTCTTCGAAAATGGCATACAATCCTTCCTCAATCAAGCCTTCTAAAACTGGCTTGTAGTCGGCCTTCTTTGAGGTCAATTTCACCAAGCTCTTCTCAGCTTCCTCGAAGATTTCCGACAAGACCTTCTCCTTTTCGCTTAAAACCTTTAATCTGGTTTTGTTTCCAATCGTAGACTTGGTGATTTGTTGAGCCAAAGAAGCCTTTTTGAACTTCTGCTCGTATGCACTGTCAATGGCGGCGGTTTCCGATCTGACAATGGAAGCCTTCTCAATTTCATACTCCTCGTCAGCCTTCAATCTGATTTCCTTGGCCTTCTCTTGAGCCTCCTTGTCGATGAAAGCCTTCATCTTACGAAGCTCGGAATTTACCTTCGCTTGTTAGTATATGCCACGAACAGTTGCTTGAAGTAAGATTCGAGCAAATTGACCGGGAAACAGACCCTCGGTTTCATTCTCTTGGGATACTACATACTTGATCATCGGTCAACGACATTGTGTGCTGTTTGTTTAAGCTGGGTGGGACTTGCCTTATCAATGTCGACTTGAGGGTGAGTATGAGAACACGGCGTCGTGCGAAGTCCAATAACACCTGTATTTTCTCACTACGCCCGAGCCTTTACGGATACTTCGTACAGACTTATATTCACTACAACTTTTCAAGAAAATTCTTGGCCACTTCCACTCCCACAAATGTAGCAGCGTTAGCAGGGAAGGATCTGGCTAGAGCAGGTCCAACTCCGGGGAAAAAGCCCTTGATGCCTCCCTTGGCATAGATCGATTTCGTGGCATTGGCGATTGAAATACTCACGTTGGATGACTGCTGGGTAGACTTGATGGTGTCAATTGGGTAAACACCAAGCCACATGGACACACCAGCACATCCACCGGCAATAGAAACGGCCAACAAACTCAAGTCCTGGCCGGGGGTGGACAAAGCTCCCTTGACGTACTCATATGTAGCAAAGTAGAGCGCAGAACCTGGCCCATCTCTGGCTAAAGTGGCTGCAGAACCCTTGAAAATGGACCGAAGACCCCCGGTACGATACATCTCTCCAATCACCGAAGCCATGGATTTCTTGGCCCCACTTTGCACTTGCATCATGACCTTGACTCTTTCAAAAGGAGCAGCAACTGCTGTGGTAGGAATACTGGAGAGAAAACCAGCCGTGGAGATATTACCAATAGAGAACTCTTCCACTTTCTTTCCTGTAAATGAAGACACAATCTTCTTACCCATGTCGTAACCCCAGAAGGAGACGGCGAACATGGGCGTAACACCAATGAGAGGAGGCATGACACCTCTGTAAAAGCCACGAGGCCCATCCTTGGCAATTGTGCCCTTGATACATTCCAAAGTGGAGTTGTAAACCCCTGTTTGTAAACGGACCTTGACCAAGTCAAAGGGATGACCAGTTAAAACGGCACACACACCTCCAAAACCACCCGAGGCGAACGATTTAATGTTGTCGACCAAAACACTGTCAGTTTCGTCCATTTTTTAGCGATAGATGATGAATTTTCGGGAGAAATAATAAATAAAACAAAAAGAGCGACTTACGATTCGCAATCAAACTCCGGTGAAGGGCTTTACGTCTTATATAGGTGAAGAATTTCGTGTGATATTTTCCCCACGATTCAGGTGCGTACTGCACGTGAACTCCTTGGTCCTCGGTACTTGAGCTCAGTTGCGAGGGCCACACCACCATACAAATGCAAGGTGTTAGGGCCTGAAATACAGCAAGAGGGTAGAAAAACTTTTCAGGGTATCAAAAATGCACTTTGAGTTTGACTGCTATTAACATGAGCGGTATCTTATTCCTCACTTTTTCTTGGTGTTTCATCTCTGGTGGTTCTGATCGTGCGAAGTGGGGCTGTCAGTGAAATCAGGGTGCGTCATGACAAACGCGGCCGGAGAATTTCACTTATATGAACTTGCTCAAATCTTTCAAGTCGGCCTCGGATCGCAAGTCCCGTAGAAAAACACCGAGGCTGGGCTCGAACCTCTGCAAGTAAATATTTTGATAAGCCTTTCGCATAAGCATTTTCATGCTGGTGTACGTATCTTCCAACCCGTCTTCATACTGCCCACCACTTTGCCCAGACAGCACACTATAAATGTTGACATAATCGTTCAACAAGACGCCGAACTCTTCCGTCGTTTTGACAAATGAGAATGAGATTTCCAAAAATGCAAATATCTGGTCCACAAATGAACTTTCCGAATGCTTTCCTCTGACATCCTCCCGAAATAACTTGCAATTCGTTATGCTCTGAAGATAATCACTGTGCATTGTTGTTAACTCATCAACAGTGAATTCCCGCATGCTGTGTTCAATGAAGGACTCAGTTTTCGCTTTTTCAAACTCATTATTTTGCTTGCACTCGGCTGCATATTCTGAATTTAGGACTGGTAGCTTAGTAGTTTCATTCTGCTGCACAAGACAAGAGTTATGTGACGTAACATTTTTGAAAACCTTCTGGACAATCTTCGCGTTGAAGCTTCTTTCTACCAAAGAGAACGAAACAAACCGAAGGACTGCTTGTAGCAACAAAAACATCCGATGACGAATAATACTAATCATTCTGACGGACTTTTTGAACCACTCCCAGCGTTTCAAATCAAATTTTACGGACTTTCCTTGCAGGCACCGTTGCTTTAAAATTCGCAAGTCATTCTTGTGCAACATTTGAAACTCCATGTAGTTGTTCAGCATGATGAATTGAAAATGCCTGAGTCCCCATAAAAAGTTGAAGAGTCGTAAATATTGAGTAGCCTCGTTTTTGTAGTTTAATAGAGCCTCTAATGATGCCTCAGGAATCTTGTAGTCGAGCGTGAAGACATCCCAGCCAACAGTGCCATGGCTGAGATCTAAGATTCGAGCGTCGATCCGGTCTCGGAAGTAACTGGGGATTTCTTGTAGAGAAGACCCGTTGATAGACTCATCAAGAATGTCTGACAACTTTCCAGAAGTCAAGCTCATAGCAGGCTGCGAAAAAAGCAGCGATCCCTTTTTGTTGATGTTTTCAATGAGGTCACTGGCTTCCATCAACATGACTTTTTTCAAATAAAGTAGATGCTTAAAGATGTGGTACTTCTTATGTAATAAGAATGCCAAGTAATTGATTACCTCACTGAACTGAGCATCGATTAGCTCTTGGATAGCGGCCGAAGTCATTGAAAGCAAGCCTCCATGGACTTTAAAGACTAGGGTGAAATATTTCAGGGCAAACCTGTTGACCCAGTCCAATTCTTCACAATAATTCTCCAAAAAAATAAGGGTTTTACCTATCTGAAGTATTTTGGTAAATGTGCTTTTCTCGTAATGCATGAAAGTGGGGATCTTGGTGGCATCAAACGCTATGATATCGTTCACGTGGTTTTCCCCTGTGTTGAAAGAAACGAAGAACTCTTTGTTTTCATCTATTAGACGACCCTTGATGATCCAATGTTCGATGTACTCAAAATACGGCACAACTATCTGTCTGTAAATCTCATGGGAGATTTGGGCAACATCGAGATCGCCCGACTGAGATGATTTAAAAACTTCTTCAAGAAATAGAAAACCATCCAAATCCATTTGGCGTTCATTGAGGTATGAGAGCAAGCGCAAATTGCGGATCTGATCAGTCAATTGATCAAGAAGTGCGAATAAAGACTTTGGGTTTCTGGTAAATGTGGTCTGGATAAAGCTTGCATAGTCTTTTAGGTATGACTCAAGGAACCGAGTGAAGGCAGTTTTTATTGGGGATTTTTCATTGCCCTTGGCTCGTTCAAGGTGTTTCTGTAAAGTGCTGAATAATAGTGCAGGCTCTAGAACCTCAGCCAATAGACTCGAGAAACACTTGTCTATCCCAAGAGGAATTTCAATGCTTAAGTAATCTGACAGAAATGTGAGAAGTCGGGTATCCTGACCAATTAAGGTATATTGTAGCGAGTTTAGTATAGATGACTCGTCGAGTTCCCTCAGTGTCCGAGAAGACAGAAAAGATAGGTTAGGATTCGAAAAAGAAGACTGTGGGTTCGTTCGCTGAGAAGGTTCTCCCTGCGAGAATAGGGCGGCCAGCTCTGTTTCCAAATGAGGAACAGGTCGCTGAGGACTAGAGAAAGTGCCTGAATCGGGAAGTAGATGAGATAGGAAGGTCAAATACTTGGCAATCTCCTCGTCCAGTTTTTTCTCTGCAAGAATCTGGATGATAATCTTGAAATGACTCCAGTCCCTGGATCGGCCATGGCTCACAAAGAGACGCTCGTAATCTTCTAGTAGCTGAGCAGTTGAATTTGTGGTTCCCGTAGGGCGAGGCAAAGTAAGCAGATGAAGTAATTCGTCGACGAGGTTCTGTGCATGGTCCCAATTGAGGTCTTCTGGAGCGAGAGAATTGACTAGGCGGCTCAAGTGCAACTTGATAAACTGTACCTTGTCCATGATCAGATGGGCCCTGGTCCTGTAGTTTGGCTAGTGCGCAGTTGTCTTTGTTGATGATTTGGAATTCGCGGTGAGATATGTGCAGGTTTCTTTAGAGTCTTCTTCGTCGCATAGCCGTCCCGCGGTTAGTGACGCTATCCTGTCGTTAGCGAGGCCCAGGGCACGTATGCGACATTTATGCAGGGAGCCATATCGGAATTGGTCGATAGAGTGCTCTAGACGCACCTCGCTCTGCGAAACACCGCCTCATCAAGGCTATGTCCTGCAGTTCTTTACATGAAAAAATCCTTAAGGAGGTGAAGTTTATTGAAGCCAGTAGCTCGTTGCCCTGGCCGTTTATGCAACTAGAACTCAATGTGGGGTCAAATTCCGCCTTGGCCTATCTCTGTATTCCCAGGAACAAATCGCAGTAGATTAGGCCGAGATTGCATATAGTTTGGTTCGGTTACCTTTTTAGATTTTCTATGCAACGCAAGGTTTCCGCTTTTTCGATAAGGCATCTCATACCCTATTTTGTACTTATATAAGATACGCACTTCCCGCGGCACTATAGCTTCATAGCGAATCTCATTAGTTTTCGTCATGGCTGCTATTCTTGAGCAAAGCTATGGCTATGGTTTTGCCGTGGGTCTTGGTGCAGCTTTTGCCCTATTGATGGCTGTCATCACCAAAGTCCTCTCCAAATGTTTGGACCAAAAGCAAAACTCCGAGCGCTTCTCCACGGCGTCCAGAAACGTGGGTTCAGGCTTGATCGCTTCCAGTACCGTCTCGGCTTGGACTTGGCCTGCCACTCTTTTGACCTCGAGTGCCTGGTCCTATGCCCATGGTATCGGTGGGGGCTACATGTACGGCGTGGGGGGTGTCGTGCAAATCGCTCTCTTCCTTTTCCTCGCCCTACAATTGAAACGGAAGGCCCCTTCGGCCCACACGGTGTCAGAATGTTTTTACCTACGTTATGGGAAGACAGGCCACTGGGTCTTCCTCTTCTACTGCATGGCTACTAACATTTTGATCTCGTCTTTGTTGCTTCTAGGAGGCTCTCAAGGGTTCGCTGCCACCACTGGAATTCACACTGTGGCTGCTTCTTTTCTTTTACCCTTGGGTGTGATAGTCTATACAGCATTGGGTGGATTAAAGGCCACATTCGTGTCGGACTGGATACACACAGTGATCATTTACCTTGTGCTTATCATTACTTGCTTCACAATCTACTGTACTTCTCCACTCATCGGATCCCCAGGAAGAATGTACGATCTATTGAAAGAGGCACAGGAACTGTTCCCTAACCCATCAGGCCAGTCGTATCTTTCGTTTAATGACCCAGACTTGTTCTTCGTTACATGGTCTATCACAATTGGAGGTCTTAGTTCTGTTTTGGGTGACCCAGGCTACTCCCAAAGAGCCATTGCTTCCGACGCCAACAGTGTGTTCATGGGTTACTTGATGGGAGGCTTGTGCTGGGTGATCATCCCAGTCTCTCTTGGAATGTCTGCGGGTTTGGCATGTCGTGCTTTGATCAATAATCCAGCTTCCGTGACCTACCCAAATCTATTGACAGACTTTGAGGTTAACTCCGGTATGCCTGTGATTTACGGTTTGGCAGCCATCTTCGGAAAGAGTGGTGCAGCTGCAGGGTTGTTAATTCTTTTCATGTCCGTCACGTCTGCTACCTCCGCAGAGCTCATTGCTTTTTCCTCCGTGACTACTTACGATATTTACCGTACGTACATCAAGCCTGATGCTACCGGATCCCAGCTTGTGAAATGCTCGCACTTATCTGTGATTGTCTTTGGTCTCTTCATGGCCGTGTTGGCAGTGGTCTTCAACTACGTGGGGGTCACTGTTGGCTGGTTACTCAGTTTTACAGGAATCATCTTGACGCCGGAAGTAAGTGCCGTGACCCTTACATTGTTCTGGAGCAAAATGACTAAGATGAGTTTGGTTATTGGGGCCCCATTAGGTACAGTCACTGGTTTGGCATGCTGGATTGGCTCTACCTACCATTACGGCGGAGGAGTCATTGACCGTGACACTCTTTTCATCCCCCAGGCCACATTCATTGGAAATATAACCGCATTAGGGTCTGCACCCATTTACATTGTCATAATCTCGTTGTTGAAGCCTGACGCAATGCCTTTCGATATGCGCAGGTTAAACGATGAGATCACTCTCGGTGACGACGTTGACCGGGAGGAATATCTCGCCGTCCAGGTGAGCGAAGAAACCAACCAGAAGTTGAAGACTCAAACTTGGCTTGCTGTGTTGTGTAACATCTTCTTGCTTATTGGATGTTATGTCATTGTTCCCACTGCATTGTTGGGCTCCAAATACGAGTTCAGCAAGAGGGGTTTTACTGCATTTGTGGTGATCATTATGATCTGGCTAATAGCCGCAGCCCTCTACATTATCATTGCACCCTTGTGGCAAGGAAGGAGCTCGTTGGTCACGATTGCCCTAATATGTATGGGAAAGCGTGGCACTGTGGAGATCGAGGCAGCTGAGATGTCCGACGATACTAAGAGCTCAAGATACGCCAACGAAAGCCCTGAAAAGGATTAATTATAGACACTAGATTACAAATGTATTGTTGAAATACTGAAACTTTGTAGATGTTCTTTGGGGCTCCATTAGATGGAGAACCCATTCAATCTAGAGTCATTAAATAGAGACTCCCGAGCTCACAGCGTTGGGGCTAATGATCGGGTCAATCACGTTTGGGTTTAAGTCGGCGTTGGTCAAGGCCAATTGCGAATCGGTCCAAACGTGCTCTACTGACACGGCATCGTCGTTGCCAACTCCACACAAGCCACCTTTCTTTGCCCAGTCACTGGTTCTAAGCAAGTCCAATTCAGTGAACACACTGTCGACAGCCTGGATCAATTCCTTGGAAATCTCAGGTCCGTGGCCTGGAGTAGGCGTGATTCTCAACCGTTCCTCTCCAATTGGAACTGTGGGGAAGTTGATGGCTTGCACATAGATGTTGTGCTTGCTCAACAATAAATCCGAGGCTTTCTTAGCGTCCTTGGCATTTCCAACCAAAACAGGTACAATGTGCGAGGGGTTGGGAATGACTGGAATGGAGAGCTCGTTAAACTTGTTTTTAACGTGTCTAGTGTTCTTCTGCTGAGCGATTCTATCCAATATGTTGGATCTCTGGTACCGGATTGCCGTGGAGGCACCGGCCATGACAGAAGGAGGCAAAGAGGTAGTAAAAATGAAACCTGGAGCGTAAGATCTGAACCAGTCGATCATTGATCTCTTTCCCGTGACATATCCACCCACAACACCAAAAGCTTTTCCTAAAGTACCAGTGATCATGTCGATTCTGTTCATAACTGAGTTTTCACGGATGTTGTTTAAACCCGCAGCCAAGTGCTCCTCGAAGTTCAAGTGCTCGGAAACACCAGCTCCGTGGGGACCGTACATGCCGACTGCATGCACCTCATCCAAGAAAGTCAACGCTCCGTACTTGTCAGCCAAATCACACATGGCCTCGATCGGGGCAATGGATCCGCACATGGAATACACCGACTCGAACGCGATCAACTTGGGGGTGGATTTAGGGTACTTGGCCAACCGAGCCTCGAGGTCCACCAAGTCATTGTGCTTGAAAACCTCCTTCTTGGCACGAGAATTACGGATACCTTGAATCATCGAGGCATGGTTCAAGTCATCGGAAAAGATAATCAAGTCCTTGATTTTCTGACCCATCACCGAAAGCACCGCATCATTGGCCACGTAGCACGAACTGAACACCAACGCGGCTTCATGCTTATGCAAAGCAGAAAGCTCCGACTCCAAAGTGATGGCATGTCTATTATGCCCTGCAATGTTTCTGGTTCCTCCAGCGCCAGCTCCGTAACTATCTAAAGTAGATTTCATGGACTCAATAACCTTGTCGTTGGTTCCCATGCCTAAGTAGTCATTTGCGCACCACACTGTGACTTTATCAGCCTCCTGGGTTAAGTGGGCCTTGGGGAAGTTCTTCCGCATCCGGTTAATATTATTGAAGAACCGATAAGACTTGTCGTCTCTTTTCTTTCTAATTTCAGCATCCACAAACCCATCATAGTCGAACGCATCATTGGTGGACGATCTGTCTACAATACCCATGTCCTCCACTGCCAAGTCCTTTTGCTTCAACGAGTAGAAAGTGGAGGAAGCCCCCGAGCTAGACGAAGCTGCAGGGGAAACGGAAGCTTGAACAGGCTTACTCGACGAGGTGTAATTTCTTGCACCCATAGCTCCTCCGGCATAAGGACAAGCTTTCATCAAGGTGGGTAACTTGTTAACCTGACGAAGCACCCTTGAGGATGCAGAGCTGACAAAGGGGCATACTTTGGTAGGGAGAGACTCCATTTTTGGTTGGTATCTAGATTATTTTCTGAGACAGACTCCTTTTATAACTGGCTATATGTATTTGCAGAGGCTTCACGCAGAGTGGTGAAAAAACCGCGCCTGTACGAGAGCCCCGACTGATGACTGACGCATCGTTTAAAAACGGCAAAAAATAGGGAGATTAAGCGCGGAAAAGTGCCCCTCGATTGTTTAAACAGTATGATCATGTAGGGGTGATTGAACTTTAAATATCGGAAGAATTCCCCATGTGGGAACCTGATGCTCTATTGCATACATTGTGTCAGCGCATAATCGAGTCGTAGTATGCAAGTAAAAAACAATACTGAGCGAGAAACAAAAAAAAAAAAACAAGCGACCTCGGTGAGGGTCGAACTCACGATCTTGAGATTAACAGTCCCACGCCTTAACCAACTTGGCCACGAAGTCATTTTGTTTGTTTGGAAAAGTGAGCTAATTTAAATAAATATAACCATTTGGAGTGTGTTTGGAAGAATTAGCTCCGATAACTATCCTCTAAAGAGTAAGTAAACCACCTCACAATCGAAATAATTTACGAAAGAATCCATGCATGATGCAAAGATGCCCTTGCAAGGTTCTAAAAGCGGTGTGCGTGATCAATTTGGAAGATCATGCTGATAGTTATCGGTACAGGACAGGTAGTGTATGTTAAAGTCGAAATTAGGCCAGACCTATCCCTTACATTTTGGGACATGGCACTCTAGTACATGCAGTCAAGTGAAGTATTATTTGATCAGCCCTTTTCAGCATACCTGTCTTATCTTTTGCCAAGCTATTGTGGTAGAATTGTACGGAAACACCATAGTAGGGAATATGCACACATCACATGTTATGAAGTGTGGTGCACGGCATTCGTAAGCATTCAGTAGGCCGATAAACAAGTTGCCTTGCATTGTAAAAAGCTCAGATTTGGAGATAAACGTCACAATGAAACGTTTTAAAAGAATGAGTTACTAAAGAAGGAAGCTACTAGAAGGCCGAAGCCCGGAGACCTAACGTATGTGTATATTAATCAGTCTGAGAAATAATTTACTCTTCGTCCTCTTCCTCCTCATCCTCGTCGATGGAGTAGAATTGCAATCTGTAGTTGTTCTTCTTGGTAGAGACGAATCTGATCCAGTCTCTAAGCTGGTTCTTCTTCAAGTACTTCTTTGTCAAGTACTTCAAGTACTTACCAGAGAACTTAACAGTGGAAACAATAACAACACTGGATCCCTCCTCGGTGATTGAGATGTGCTCACCTAAGTTACCGACGATATTGTCGACCTTGATGTGCTCAGTCAAGTACTTGACGTAAGCGTCTTGGTCGAAGACACCATTCTCAACTGGAGCAGAAGTGTCAACGACGAACTTCTTAGCAGCTTGGGTTTTAGTGATCTAGAGTCCTGTTAGCCTACCGCACGATTATTGCAGAACACACGTGCCCGTGTGCCGAATAAAGACAGCATAGCTACCCTGGACGGGCTTCAAAAAGCTAAGTAGATAATATTCAAGTCCCCAAGATCTTGTAATCTGTGAAGAATCAAAAACACGACAGACATGAGGCCTGTCGCTTTCTCGACTAAAAGAACCCGTTCAAGGTAAACGAACTGATCGATATCCTCAAAAACTTAAGTGATACATACAACTGGAGCCATTGTGATTGGTATAGTTGGGAGCTGACTGGAGTTGAGAATAATTTTTTCATGTATCCACCTCCTGCGCGCGCGGTCGTGTGCAGGCTAAAGCTACCTTAGGGCAAAGAGTCTTAGGGTTACAGCCCTAAATCTTCGTTCCTGTGTCTGCGCGAAACGAGGTGAGTCGCCTGAGTCAGCCGGCCCTTGCAGCTGAGTCAACGGCCTATGCACTTGAGTCGGCCTCAGTAGTCATTTTCGGCGCGGGGTTGCAAAGCTATCATCCAATGATATCGTTTGCAAAATTAATCTCTTATCTCCATACGAGTGTATAAAAGTAGAAGCCCTTTCTCTCTTTTTTTAAAAAAGAAATACACAATGAAGTTCATTTGCAGAAGTCTCTCCCTGGCGGTCACTTGCACGTCCCAGCTTGCAACTAGACACACTGCTACATTCACCTATGCCATAGACAAGGCACTTGAATCTGGGCCAAGAAGTGACTGGACCCGCGAGGAGATCAAGAGTATTTATGAGACCCCACTTCAGGAACTCATGTTCAAGTCACAACTCCAGCATAAGAAATATAACGATCCAAGGGCCGTGCAATTGTGCACTCTCCTTAACATCAAAAGTGGTGGATGCACGGAAGATTGCAAATACTGTTCCCAATCATCACGGTACGATACAGGAACGAAGGCAGAAAAGATGATAAAATTGGAAGAAGTGAAGGAAGCAGCCATTAAGGCCAAAACCAATGGGTCCACGAGGTTCTGCATGGGAGCTGCATGGAGAGATATGGCTGGGCGGAAATCGGGTTTAAAAAAAATATCCGAGATGGTCAAGTGGATAAATGACGAATTGAAAATGGAAACATGCGTGACCTTGGGAATGGTGAGCGAACAGCAGGCTGCCGACTTGAAAGAGGCAGGCCTTACGGCATATAACCACAACATAGACACATCACGGGAACATTATCCCAAAGTGATATCTACTCGGTCATATGAGGACCGCTTGCAGACAATAAAAAACGTCCAGCAGGCAGGCCTCAAGGCTTGCACGGGAGGCATATTGGGTCTTGGCGAAACGCCCGACGACCACGTCGGCTTTCTCTACACTTTGGCCACTATGGAAAAGCACCCAGAGTCTTTGCCCATCAACAAGTTAGTGCCTATCAAGGGTACTCCCATGGAGCAGGAAATCAAGCAAATCCCTCGTGATCTGGAGAGACGGCTAAGTTTCGATGCCATGCTTAGAACAATAGCTTCTGCGCGGCTAATCATGCCTCGTGCTATCATTCGCTTAGCTGCAGGGCGGTACTCTATGAAAGAGCATGAACAATTCTTGTGTTTTATGGCTGGCTGCAATGCTATATTCACGGGGGAACAAATGCTTACCACTGCATGCAATGGCTGGGATGAGGACATTGCTATGTTGAAGAGGTGGGGTATGAAGCCCATGGAGAGCTTTCGGGGAGAAGCATGCATCTGATAGTTCCGCGTGCACGAACATTTGTTTATATGCTTTAAACGTATGTAAGATAATATTGCTTCTCTCAGAAGAACATTTCTTGGCTGTAAATATGTCTATTTTTTGTCCTTAGACATTCTTCCGTTCCGAAAGACCGAACTTTGCGAGAGTTAATGTGCATTATTATGCGGGCCAAAAATAAATATGTGGCGCCCCCACACGACGGCTATTGGTGGTGGTGGAAAGCTTTTTGAACCTATCGTGCCGTAAACATTGTGCAGTGTGGATGACAAGAATGAAGCGCCTTTGTGGTTTAATATTATAGAGCAGTACTATACGTCAAGGATAAAGAGCAAATATATCTTCAACAGAAGCATTGAGAATTTTGGATTGAAAAAATTTTGGAGAATTGGATGTCTCAAAAGCCTGGAAATTGCCTAAGACTGGAAGGCTTACCTTTAGTCAAAGGAAGTGCTACTAGTATGCACGCGGAGCCACTTCCATAGGTTTTTTGCAATTAGTTACACTAGAATCCACTTATTGGACCCGATCAAAAGCCAGACATTTTATTCAACTAAGTTTTACGAAAGTGAATGGTACATATAGTGTTCATGGTCTAATTGTTAAGAGTGGCTAAGTGTACTATTACTTGCAATTCGAGATCGCATAGTGAGCACACGGAAGGATTTAGACTACTGTTCGCCCAAGGAAAGCGCACACCATATTCCGAAAAAAATCTCACAAACTTTTCAATCTTCAACTCTTGACACTCTCCAACTAGTTTTGGCCTCACTTTTTCCCGCTGAACTCCTTTTGACTACTGGCTTCCAGATCGTCTCGGGTTCCGTATTAGACGTATCACGTATCATATCATGCACCTCGCTAAAGGAAGTATGCAGTCATTCGCAGTCAGAGTATTCTTCCCGAGACCGCTCCGTAGATAAGTCGCCCACCAAAGGGAATGTTTCGTTCCATTCTATTTAAAGCACCACGCCTTGTTCGTGGATACTCCACGGCGTCACACCTGCAGTCCCAAAGTTTAAAATACTCTTTAGCTTCTGCGCTTGCTTTGGGGGTGGGAGTTGCATCCTATGGACTTGGCCGGAGACAGGTGACTAAAAATCCGCCCGAGGATTCCTTCCCACTATCGTCAACCACAAAGCTCAAAGATATTGGATCGCCGGTCTACTGCACCGAAGAGCAATTGGCCACTGCAATTCGGGAAATAGAAAAGATCATAGGCCTGGACTATGTCTCCAATAGTGGCTCAGAAATCGACGGACACTTTGATAACGGATTTACCACCCATGCCCCTAAACCACATCAGAAAGCCAAGTGGGTGATCTACGGAACTTCCACTGAGAATGTCTCGAAGATCATGAAGATCTTGCACCAATATAATGTGCCCGTGGTGCCCTATTCTGGAGGTTCTTCTTTGGAGGGCCATTTTTTCAGCACCCGGCCTGGTGTAATCTTGGACACTAGTAAGATGAATAGGATTTTAAGAGTTAATCGCGATGATTTGGATGTTCAATTGGAAGCAGGCGTAAATTGGGTGCAGCTCAACGAAGAGCTACAAGGAGACTCTTTGTTGTTTGGATGTGACTGTGGAACCAGTGGATTGATCGGGGGAATGGTCAATACTAACGCTTCTGGAGTCAATGCTTCTCGGTATGGTGCCATGATGCAAAATGTAATTTCCTTGACGGTGGTTCTTGCAGATGGTACCATCATTAAAACCAGACAACGCCCCAAAAAGACCAGCGCAGGCTACAACCTTACGGGGTTGTTCATAGGAAGCGAGGGTACCTTGGGTATAGTAACCGAGGCCACTGTTCGCTTGCACGTGAAGCCACAAGTAGAGACTGTGGTGGTTGGTCAATTTCCCACTATACTTGACACTACCAAAACCGTTGCCGAACTCTTTCGCAGAGGAATTCGCCCTGAAGCCATTGAACTCTTGGATAAGGACATGATGCACTGTATTAACTATAGCGGGTACTGGTCTAAGGAGTGGCTAGAAGTGCCCACAATATTCTTCAAAATCGGAGGCTTGAGTCAGACTGTTGTGAACGAAACTCTCAAGGTTGTGGAAGAAGTCTCCCTTGCCAACAATTGCAAAGACTTTATTGCTGCCGAAACAGTGGAGGAAGGGGAAGAATTGTTCAGTGCCCGAAAAAATGCATTTTATGCCATACTCAATTACGGTAAGAATGAGATTGACGAGAACGTGAGGTTGTGGGTCACCGACATTGCCGTTCCACTCTCTAAGCTTTCCAGTGTTTTAGAAGAGGTGCGTTTATTGATTGAAAAGTCTGGATTTGAATCGGTAATTCTCGGACATGTGGGAGACGGCAATTTCCACGCTGATATATTCTACACCCCAGAGACAAAGCAGCAGTGTGCAGAATTGGTAAATAAAATGATGGTTATTGGCTTGAACAATGAGGGCACTGCGAGCGGAGAGCACGGAATTGGGAACGGCAAACGAAAGTACCTCGACTTGGAACTCGGACCCACCACAGTCGACACAATGAGAAAGGTAAAAATGGCCTTGGACCCGAAGCGAATCTTAAATCCGGATAAAGTGTTCAAAATCGATGTGCTTGATACCGAAGAATATTAGACTACGTTTAGACTTTTACAAACAACAATGCAATTAGGCGTGGCTATATACAATGTCAAGCTTCTGCGCACTTGACAGGAGGCGACAATTTCCTAGACCCTTGGATGTTTTTTTGGCCCTACAACTGTACCCAATTCGTACCCACTATGCAAGATTTTCGCGAAGTGCCTCCTAACTGATAAGGATTCGGTTAAACCAGTACAGCTGTAAGGGGCATATAAGCAACAGAGACTACTTCTAGCTTGAACCTTCCTTGTTCGGCCAAAGTAGAAACAAAGCCAATCAAGGAAGGCAAAAATATTCCGGATTCGGGACCCCTCATTATCCCCGTATCGTAACCCGCATTGCCCTCCTTATCTTGGACTGTGTGCAAGACGGCGTACGTCTTTCGCAATTTTTCTCTTAGTTCTCTGAAAACAATTTGCACGGCCTAATAGCACTTCTTTCCCACTATCAGATCATATACAAGCAGATCCTGGTTTTTCGAACCTCTCCTGCACGTCGTCACATTCCAAAGAGCCGCTTGCGGTAATTCTAAGCTTATATAGCTGGCCTCATCTGCTGACGGGTATTGCACCTTGTCTTCTCACACGCCAGCCGAAGAAGATAAGTTTGGTGATCGGCTAAATTCACACGTCACAAATCCACTCAAAATGTCTCCAGAATGTACCACCAATAGCATAAGGGACAATTTAGACGGACTATCGCTAAATCCAAATGGTGGCCTGGAAACTGCTCCCACCACCAATAAGCAGATCAGGCAATCCACCAAATCCTTACTATCGGAATCCTTGGCGGGCGATAACCGCAAACCGAAAAACGCCCCCTACTACCATTCATATCACAATACAGAGCCGGTTTATACTGACGAGCATCCAGAGCCCACGCTTCTAGCAACGTCCGTGGGAAAGGACTCCGACGGCAGGCTAATTCCTTCGTCGTCAACCATCTCCTTGTTGTCGTTAGGCAGCAACCAGGCATCAATTCCTCCTACGATACACTCATCGGATGCAGCATACTCGGGGATCAAGCCTGCTCCTTTGAACTTGTCACTGATCTCTGGAGACCGAGCGAACTCCTTTACAAACCTTAGATCGAGGAACTCCATAACGCATTTGAGTCAGCAACGCTTGCAGCCATATCATAAACTTACATCGCCGATTCCCAACGTGTCGTCGGAATTCCCTGCCTCTTCAAGCCCCTCTTTCATACCTGTGGTGAGAAACAGCTCGTATACCCCGGATTCCCCAAACTTAGATCCAATTTCAGGAAATGGGTCACCGTCAAGATTTTGGCTCAGCTCGCAAACGCCTCCAAAATCTGCCATTTCTTCGTTGAGAACCCCTAACAAGAGTAGCCTCATGAATTTTCCTTCGCTTCCGAAGGTTCAAGAGCGCGAGCAAATTTCGGCTCACTCTGTCTCTCAGGCAATAACCATTTCCAACAATGGAAATCAATCGCCTATTTTGAACCCTGTCCTGACACCTCTGGAAGACTTACCCATGACACCATTATTTCTAAACCATGGGGACTATTACTTCATAGCTAACAAGCCCAAGTCAGAGCCAGAGCACAATACGCAAGACTACTACTACGCAGAGAAGTTCTCCAATCTTCTGTTCGAAGAAAGGGATGCACGCGATGAAGATATGGGTTAGGTTAAGAATACATAAATCACGTACAAATTTTAGTACCAAAATATCCATTAAACTTGCTCATTGCAATAAACTCCTGTATTCCAATAACGCTCCTATTATGGCGGAATCACCAAAGATCCGCGGGAACCCATGGCAGGCGGCGATAAGGCTAGTAGTATGCAGGATACACGGTACTCATACTGAGAAGTCGCCTGATATTCGTATAGAGCCACCACAGAATGTCATCGTATGAAAGTATGTCCCAATCAAATCACTTTATTTATAATTTATACTAACCTACAGGTGACCACAATATAAACATCCGCCGCAGATCGCGTTCCCAGAGTGACCCGAGGAGGCAGTATCAAACACTCGCTGATGCTATAGAAACCTTACTCACCACAACCATCGACTTCAATGCCGAGACTTTAACAGGCCGAGAGATATTAAGCGGTGCTTTGCGGTTGATGGGAGAGGACGAAAATACAGAGATGATCCAGAACTTTCTTGATGAACTTGGTAGAATGGATCCCGATGCCAAAAGCACCACCGAGGGTGTGGATGACGCCTTTCTCGATTCTTTGGAAAGGGTGGACATTTCGACTTTACCAGACTCAGCAGATTGTCCTATCTGTACCAACAAGTATACCGACAGCGATTATCCGTTGATAGTCAAGCTTCCTTGCTCACTCCAAGGCAGTTCTAAAAAAGAACACATTTTTGACATGGATTGCATAGCACCGTGGTTAAAAATGAACTCAACGTGTCCTTTGTGCCGATTCAATGTACACGACGCACAGAAGTTGAGAAAGTCCAAGTTGGAAGAGGAGCTCAGGCTTGCTAGAGAGGCGGATGACGAAGAGGACCAAGATGACGACTGGGCATTATACGGGTGATGTTGTGTGTAGTGCTACTTCACGAAATAAATGTGTCATGATGAATATACAGTAGTAGGTAATTCTAGGAAGGTATCTTGACCTCAATTATCTTTCTTATTTACAAAGTAGTGGGAGGCCTTACTTGGACTCCTCCATATACTGCTTGAAATCATCGGAGCTCAACATTTCCTGGACCTTCTTGGAGATTGGATCCACGGCATCTGCTTTATAAGCTTCAGGCATTTGTAAGTCCTCGGTTGCCAAGTTGCTCAACTCCTCTGCAAATTGGAGCGACTCTCTGGTATGTATTTTAGCCTTGTACTCAACCTTGTCGATGGCATGCTTGTTAATGTATGACAACCACAAGTCAATCACTTCGGGCTGGGCATCGAATGCCTCCAATTGTCTGTTGTATGTGATTCTGAAGAAATTCTCCTTGGATTTGGCCTGAGCAAAGGGTGACCTGATCACCGTATACAACCTTCTCTCCGTCTTGTTCTTCTTGATAACAGAGCAAGGAATACCCAAATAGAAAGCTGCTCTAGCAGCAAACTCCGATGCTCTGATGAGCTCCTTTTCCTCGAACCCACGGAATGAGATTTCGGCCACCTTATGGTCGTGAGTCTTTTTTACCTTCAACGGTTTGTATTGTAACAACTCTATATTGAGAGGAATAGGACGCTTGGAGACTTCACTGACCTTGTTTGCCGTTATTATCTTGGGCTGGAAGTTGTACGATTGGCTTAACAAGTGTTCTTTGAATTCTTGGTTTTCCGCTTCAATCTTCTTGGTGTTCTCCGAGAACTCTTTAGGGCTCATAAATTTGTCGTTCGAGCTGGTGGCTGCTTCACGGAGCCTGTTAGTAGTGGCAAATGTTCTAGTTGGTAAACGGCACCATCTTGCATATCGAACAAACATGATACTGCTTGGCGGTGGATAGTCAGTTTGATCTTTTTCCTACTCACGAGAAAAAATTTGTATGCAGTATAGGTATCAATGGTCACGTGATGCACATTTTACCTCTCTGCCTTGACGAGTCACTATTTCCTATTTAGAACTTTTTTTAGGTAATTGAGCTTCAAATGAGTAGATCATAAACAATTGCTTTCGAATCTTAAGCGTGGTCTTAGTTGTTCGTCTGGAGTAGGAGCGCATCATCTCTATACTAGATGAAGTCCGCACTTCTCAGAGCATTCCTCTTCTACGACAATGGGAAAGGCCAGCAAGGACAAGCGTGACCTTTACTACAGGAGAGCAAAGGAAGAAGGCTACCGTGCACGGTCTGCCTTCAAGCTCCTACAAATCGACGAGGAGTTTCATATCTTTTCGGGTGTGAAGAGAGTGGTTGATTTATGTGCTGCTCCAGGCTCATGGTCTCAAGTCTTAAGCAAAGAGTTGAACAAGGATCTGCAAGATGGCAACCCGGCAAAAATTGTGGCCGTTGATTTGCAGCCCATGGTCCCCATAGACGGAGTGACCTGTCTTCAGGCAGATATCACGCATCCAAAGACACTACAGAAAATCTTGGACTTGTTTGGCGGAGAGCCTGCAGATTTTGTGTGTAGTGATGGAGCTCCGGATGTCACGGGCCTTCATGATTTGGACGAATATATACAGGCTCAATTGGTGCTTTGTGCTTTGCAACTCACGTGCTGCATTCTCAAACCAGGTGGAACCTTCGTGGCTAAGATTTTCCGTGGAAGAGATATTGATCTCTTGTATAGTCAGCTTAGTTACTTGTTTGATCGAGTTATATGCGCCAAGCCGAGGTCATCCAGAGGAACCTCTTTGGAGGCTTTTATTGTTTGTATGGGATACCGTCCCACGCCTGGCTGGACTCCCAACCTAGATCTTTCGAAATCTACTGAGGAGTTTTTCGAGGATGCTAGAATGGGAAAGAGCTACCTTGAAGAGAACTTAGACTTCCCATATAATGAAGGAAGATTTGTTGCTAAATTCGTTTCGTGTGGTGACTTGGCGGACGGTGACTCTGATGCGACATACACCTTGAACATCAGCGAGGAGAAGCGGAACCTTCTTCCGGTGCAGAAACCTACAGCTCCGCCTTACAAGAAGGCTTTAGAGATGAAGAGGAATGGGGACCTAGTGAAAAATTGAAAGCCTATTGATGATTGTATATTAGAAAGGAACAAAATTCAAATTCCCAATAGTATGAAGATTAAGCAGTCGTAGTCTCTTCACCCTTCACCAAAGCATCTGGCTTCAACGTTGGGAACAACAAAACCTCTCTGATGGTGTTGGAGTTGGTAAGGAACATGGCCAATCTATCAATACCACATCCCCAACCGGCAGTAGGAGGCAAACCGTATTCCAAAGCGTTACAGAAAGTCTCGTCAACCATCTGAGCCTCGTCGTCACCTTGAGCCTTTTGTCTAGCTTGCTCTTCGAATCTTTGTCTTTGGTCGAATGGATCGTTCAACTCAGTGTAAGCGTTACAGATTTCCTTGGTAGCAACGAAGACCTCGAATCTCTCACACAAGCCTGGGATCTTTCTGTCCTTCTTGGCCAATGGAGACATCATTTGTGGGTGGCCAAAGATAAAAGTAGGGTTGATGGAAGCGTCTTCAAGCTCTCCAACCAACTTGTCCAACATTCTTGCGTTGGTCAATGGTGGGGTACAGTCAAGCTTGTTGTCAATCAAGATCTGCTTCAAGAACTTACCAGTCTCCTCGGTGTGCAACTCATCTCCTGGTGGGAACTTGACGTTGTAGACCTTCTCCAACTCCTCAATCATGTTCACTCTCTTCCAAGGTCTAGAGAAGTCCAAGGTCAAAGCCTCGCCGGTCGGTCCATCTGGGTGGTAAGTGAGTTTGTAGTCACCAGTGATCTCCTTCACCATTTCCGAGAACATCAACTCGGTCATGTCCATCAAGTCGAAAACATCTGCGTAAGCTTGATAGAACTCACAGGTGGTGAACTCGGGGTTGTGGGTCATGTCGATACCCTCGTTTCTGAATTGACGACCGATCTCGTAAACTCTGTCCATACCACCAACCACAAGCTCCTTCAAAAACAACTCAGGGGCAATTCTCATGTACATTTGCATGTCCAAGTCATTGTGGTGGGTGATGAAAGGCTTGGCAGTGGCACCACCGGCAATAACGTTCAAAATTGGAGTTTCAACCTCGATGAAGTCTCTGGTGTCCAAAAACTTACGAATGTAGGAAATGATGGCGGATCTGACCTTGAAACGTTGTCTGACATCGTCGTTGACAATCAAGTCCAAGTAACGCTTTCTGTATCTGTTCTCCTGATCCTTGAAACCGAAATGTTCGGTTGGCAACATGTGCAAACATGGAGTCAACAATTCAACAGAAACAGAGAATATAGAGAGTTCTCCCTCTCCTCCCTTGGCTGGGGAGGTTCTTCCTGGATAACCAGTAACACCAACAATGTCGCCTCGCTTCAAGAGGTCATGCTCCTTCTCGTAGACTTCGAGGGACTCTGCGTCTTGGGCCTGGGCCATGATTTGGACCTGGACACCATCACCCTTCAACACATAAAATCTCAATTTGGATCCAGCCTCTCTCTTGGTCATGATTCTACCAGTAAGCTTGACTTGTTGGTCTTGAAGGCTCTCACCTCTACCCAAACCCTTGTACTTCTCAACAAACTCTGGAACGGTCAATGTACGGTGGAACTTGTGAGGGTATGGGTTGAAAGCCTCAGGGTCAGCGTTATTTGCCTTTCTGAACTCCTCAATTTGACGAGATCTGATGTCAAAGTACTGGTTAGGGTTCAAGTCAGCCATGATGTCCTTCTTCTTTGGCTGCTTGTTCACATTGTTCTTGGCCTTCTCGGCTTTCTTGGCCTCAATTTGTCTGGTCTTTTGTCTTTTCTTCAATTCAGACTTGGAGACGTGTTCTCCAGTCTCTTCGTCCAAGTATGTCTTTGCAACTTGCTCAGCGACTTCGTTTACTGGGTCAGACATGGTGCAGGGTTTATCAGAAAGATAAGAAGTAGGGAAAATTTTTCGCAATTCCTGACGCTCTTCATGGAGGCCTGCGTACTGAAGCAGTATACCTAACAAGTCATCCCAGAGTGGCAATTGATGTGTTTTGGGGAAAAGGGGTAGTGCAATATGAAAGATTTTAAAAGCACTAACATAAAAAACTAAATAAATTTATTAAATCACTGATTTAAGATTTTTGCAAGTGTATCATTAAATTCTCAATTGTGCAGAGACGTCAACATTTATGAACGTAACAGAATTTTTGCCATAATATTTTTTGATTGAATAATATTAAAAAAATTCCAACTTGCATATCCATTTACAATCATCTAAAGCAACTGTTTCTATTATATGCTTCTCTTTAAACCAGAAAGTATCGTATCCTGATGTTCCAACACGTCTCCAAGAGAAAGGCGGCATATCGATGCAAGCACAAGAAATAAGTAAAATTGAGGCAGTCTGGACATTGAAACCCTACAGTCGAAAAAAACTTTTTTCTTTAATTAAGGGTATATTTGACATTGTCAAGATCAGAGTGGTGTTCGACCGTAGGTCCACCAGGCTCAGGATGTACCGATTTTCGTGAGAACTTTTCTGCGAAAATTTTAATAACTAGCTAGGCGTACTACTATCTGGACAATGCCTTTCAAAACTTCAGGCAAGGCCTATGAAGCTCCAACCGCCCATTCTATCGAGATAGAAGGTAGCGTCTTATTGTCTATTCTCAGACACACGTCCGAGAACTACCCCTCTCTCTATTCCGGAACCCTTTTGGGATTCGAGGACGACAGCGGAGCTGTGGACATCACTCATGCATACCCGTTCCCATACCCTGATCAATACGAGGGAGGATCCTTGCGTTCCAGAAGCGGAAATAAATACCAAAGCGAGATTTTGGAAACATTAAGGGAGTTAGGTGAAGGTGTTGAATTCCAAGGCTGGTTCCAATCCACCATTTCTGGAAGCTTTGTGACTCCTCAATTAGTTGAAGCCTTGGCTCAACAACAATTGGTGAGCAAAAACTTCTTTATTTTAATCCACAACATGGCATCTATTGGTAAAGACATCGAGTTGAAGGCCTTGAGGTTGTCTGAGAACTTCCTCACTACTTACTTGGAGGGTAAGTGGAAGATCAAGGATTTGGAGAGCAACAAGTTGTCGTTCTTGAACATCTTTGAAGAGATCACCATCAATGTTCACAACCAACACTTGGTCAACTTGTATTTGGCTAATACCGAAGAGCCATCCACTTTTGGTAACTCCGAGAACTTGACTTTCAACTCTAACTTCAACATGACTACTCAGTTGTTGGAAAACTTGTGCAATCAAATTGACTCCTACAACTTTGATCAAACCAACTTCAACTACTACCAGAGACAGTTACAGAAAGAGCACACCAAGATTCTCCAGTGGAAGCAGGCCAGAAAGTCTGAGAATGCTGAGAGAGCCAAGGTGGGTAAGCCAGAGTTGGACCCTGAGGAATGGCAATCCATCTTTAAGTTCCCAACCGGTCCTTCTAGATTGAACAACACCTTATACTCGAGAGCCATCGACGAGTCTGCTGATGATATTTTGAAGCAATGTGACGAAGAGTTGCTTAAGAGTTTTGCTACGGAGAGAAAGTTGACTGCCAACAACTAGGGCTGCTGGGTTGAGATTTGCACTTTAGAAATCACGAGAATATAATACTTGAGTAAAATGCTTGTATAAAACGAGAGTGTTGCGTATAGACGTGCAGGTTTGAGTGCTGAATGGTACACTATTAGACGCTGAACATACTGAGTTCATATACAAATCTAAGTTTTGATTAGTTAGATGGAAGCAGACTTAGAATTTCGTCCTTTGCCCCACATAGGCGTTTTACTCTTTATTATGAATCACTAGTCTCTCATTGGTTTTCAAAGACGCAAACGACACACAGCCCCCTGCACACAACACGATAGCGATACATGAGTTGATCACATTTTTATTACTAAGTGTCATCAACTACAACCAGCATGGGAAGACCGAAAGTATGTCAACATTTTGAAGCATCTATAACAAAGAAAATCTCTACTAACCCACCCAGTACATTTTACTAGTCAGACACGGAGAATCGGAAGGTAACTGCGATAAGTCAGTTAACCGACATACACCTAATCATAAAATTTGTCTCACTGAACAAGGCCACAGTGAAGCAAAGAGAGCGGGTGTTGTTCTTAAGGACTTTCTCTGCCAGCTAGAAAAAGCAAGTCCGGATTCAAAGAATCCCAGGAGTGTTCTATTTTACACATCGCCCTACTTAAGAGCTCGACAAACATGCAAAGGTATCATCGATGGCATCAGAGACGTTCCAGGAGTCGAGTTTTCCGTTAGTGAAGAGGCGAGAATGAGGGAACAAGACTTTGGAAACTTCCAAAGCACTGCAGAGGAAGCAGAGAAGATTTGGGAGCAGAGGGCACACTATGGCCACTTCTTCTACCGAATCCCTTTTGGTGAAAGTGCCGCAGATGTCTATGACCGGGTGGCTTCCTTTAACGAATCCCTTTTCAGACAGTTTCAAGCTGACGATTTCCCCAATGTGCTTGTATTGGTGACACACGGAATCTGGGCCCGGGTATTTTTGATGAAATGGTTCAGGTGGAGCTACGAACAATTCGAGTCTCTACGGAATATCCCCCACTGTCAATATCTAGTCATGAAACGAGCCAAGAATGACAAATTCAAACTCAAGACTCCTCTCAGAACATGGGATGATTTACCTGACTCTGCAGTTGAGGGAGAGGTAGCCAGAGAATTCACACAGGAAGTCACTTTCAATACACAAGGCAACCTCCATGATCCAGAAGATCTTGACATTGCAAACATCTTAAAGGCGCAAGAGGTTGCGATAAAAGAAAATCGCAAGAAAGATCAAGAATTGAAGATTGCTTACGAGCAGTCCAAAAATAAGTTTACGGCTTGCCATAAATTTGATAGGGAATGTGCAAGAAGCAGAGAAGACTTGCATGTTGTCTCAGACAGTGACGAGTCCCAGTGACGTTTCGTGAGTCTTCACAAATCACATAAAGAGTCTTATTCAGAGCCCCAATAAGCCTTTAAGAGTATCCATAATAATGGTGATTTTCTGAAAAATGCTCATGATTCAAAATCATGCACTCGGAGGTGTTGCGTGTTGTGCGCCTTATAAGGTCACGAGTTAACTGGACCTGTAAGCGCATAAGTGAGGTTCCATTTACCCGTGGTGTGCAACCTCAAGTTTAGGTGCAAACAATTCCCATGCTGCTCGCCATAGTGCTTTTCCAAACGCCAAATGTGTCGTCTAATAATCGTGGGATTTAGTTATACTACTAAGTAAACTCAATTTACTATTTTCGCTAGGGAAGTTCGTGGCCCAAGGCGCAGAATATACTCTAGTGGTGGTTCATGCAGGCCCTGGGCGAGAGGGTGAGTATGCCTGGGGTGGCCTCGGAAGTGATTGGCCCACATGATGAAAAAGTATATAAGAGCGCGGAGTCCGTTTCATGCTCTAATAGAAACGCTACATTATCTAGTACATCAATCAACAATAAAACACAATGGCTCGTCAATTCTTCGTCGGAGGTAACTTCAAAATGAACGGCTCTAAGGAGTCTCTCAAATCAATTGTTGACAACTTGAACAATGCTGACTTGCCTGCCAATGTGGAGGTTGTTATTGCCCCACCAGCAACCTACATTTCCCTTGTTGTGGATGCTAACAAGCAAAAGACCGTGCAAGTTGCCGCTCAAAATGTTTTCGACAAGGCCTCTGGTGCTTACACCGGTGAGACCTCTGTCGAGCAATTGAAGGACTTGGGTGCTACCTGGACTTTGACTGGTCACTCCGAGAGAAGAACCATCATCAAGGAGTCCGATGAATTCATCGCCGACAAGACCAAATTTGCCTTGGATTCTGGTATCAAGGTTATCTTGTGCATTGGTGAGACTTTGGAGGAGAAGAAGGCTGGTGTTACTCTCGAGGTTTGCGCCAGACAATTGGACGCTGTGTCCAAGGTCGTATCTGACTGGTCTAACATTGTGATTGCTTACGAGCCTGTCTGGGCTATCGGCACTGGTTTGGCTGCTACCCCAGATGACGCTCAAGAGGTGCATAAGGAAATCAGAAGCCATTTATCTAAGACCATTGGTGCTGACCAGGCCGAGAAGGTGAGAATCTTGTACGGAGGTTCCGTTAACGGTAAGAACGCTGTCGAGTTCAAGACCAAGGCCGATGTCGATGGTTTCTTGGTTGGTGGTGCTTCTTTGAAGCCAGAGTTCGTTGACATCATCAAGTCCAGATTGTAAGGTGATAGTTTATGAATTAGACTAACATTAATGATTATAGTTCATGCAAGTTTGAGTAGTTTTGCTGTAGAATAGCGCTGCTTTGCTCTTCATCCCATTTCTTCCATGAGATCATCTTAGATTTGATACCTTTAAGCGCATCAAAGTAGCTGCTCTTGGAGTCGGTCAAGAAATAACGATCAATGGCCATATCAGACTCGATTAGGAGTTGCTCATTTGCCAAAATTTCTATTAGATCTCGGCACATGGTTTCCTTTTCAGGCACTCCATTGATGATATCCGAGAAAGAAAAGAACAATTTCCGCTTTTGCTTTTTGGTGACTGTAAGCCACCTCTTGGCCTGGTCTACCGAACCCGTGTAGGAATGAAAGACAAGCTTTGGAATTCCTAGAAAAGACGAGCTAAGCGCATCGAAAAAAGATCCGTGTGCTTTTACACAGTGGAGTGACACAGGTCTCTGGAACTCTTCCGCTAGCTGTAAATTACTTTTGAATATCATCATTTGGTGGTCCATGTGTGTCTTCGCAGACGTTAGGCCCACCGCCTCATCCAGAGAATGAGGATTTCCGTAGAATCCATTGGACGGAATACGGAAGATTTTATCTAGGCCGATCTCGCCTATTCCATATAGCCTACCAGTTTCCTCGCATTTCCGAGCAAAACCTCGAATCTTCCCCAAGTATGATGTGAGATATATGGGCTCAGGTAATACGCGGAGCAATTCATCGGTCACGTTCAGTAGCACCTTATTGTAATGATCAGATTTAGTGATGTATTCTTCACATGAGAAGAGATGTGCATACCAAGGATGGATTCCAAAGTAAGGCACAATGATATCATTCTTGTCAAATTCAAGTACTTCCTCAAGGAACTGTAGGTCAAGGTGATTGGTAGACATGAGGTTGAAGAACGCTTTGACATCCAGTCTTGAGTCAGATGTTATGGCCTGATAAAAGTCTTTAGGGCTTTTCAAAACACCACCAACATCGATATGGCAATGGCAATCCATGAGTTGCATAGCTTGAATTGTAGATGTTTTTGATAAGGCAGAAGAAAAGTAGAGTATGCAAAATTTCGGATTGATCAGTTTTTTAAAGATAAATCAGAACAAGGTCCTTTGCAATCGGCGAAGTTAAGTTAATTCCCAAAGTGCACCGAGAAGTACTGGTATGTTGCACCTTGCTCAGTTTGGGCCGGGATCTGTGTATGACGCGATTTTTAGCGAGTCAGCTTTTTGAGATTCCATACACCAATATACTTAGCAATCCATTGCAATATAGCTACACAAAATGACTGTCGTAATCGGCTCACTGTAAGTATACACATATCTGAAAAATACATGCAATCTTATACTAACCTCAAGTTTCTTGCCATATACTGTGAAGTTCGAGGTAAGTGGAGAGGACGACGGATGCCTGTCTAGCCCAAGGCTTGCCTACGAAGACACTCCTAGCTCTCAAGCAGAAACCAGCTTAAATGGAACACAAACATTGATTGACAATTCCATCCTCCCTTCATTGAGTGCGGCCGCCTCGCTGGGCTCTGTTCCCAGTGCAATTAAAGGAGAGCAAGATCCAAACTCTCCTGAGGACTTCTTTCTCAATAAGGGAACCCCATCTTCGGCCGGCTCTTCTTCTACAGATGCTCCTAAAGAAAGACAAGGCTCCCACTTGATCCAGCCCGTGTCGAGATTCCGGACCCTGATTCCTGGTCTGGTGGTGGAGAAGAGGAAGTCTGTTGAGGGCATGCCCAGCTTGAAGATTAGTCGTTCGGGCACTACATCCATGTCAAATAACAATCCTTCAAACCCAGGCTCGTTTTCGGCTCCTTTGGAAAATGGCAAACTGGGCAGCTTCAAGCCATTTGCAGGCTACACTTTTGGAAACAATAGCAACAACTCATTTGCCATCTCCGATGAAGAAGACCACCCCACTTCAAACAAAAAGAAACCGAGAGCTTTCTCATTTACGTATGAGCCCTTTGGGGATTCAGGTATCCTAGAAGACGAAGACGATGGTGATTTAGCCGGCAAATTGGCTCCGTATGGTGGATTCTCAAGAGCTGACTTGGAGGATGTGCTACTCAAGCACGACACACTCTTTGAAACCGCACCTTGGAAAATCGTGAAATCCAATAACGGCAATTCATCCCTCTTTAATGCAATGGACTTGTGTTCCGAGAAAGGCATTGTTAAAAATTGCAAATGGGTCGGTGCTATGTCACTGCCTATCGACGCAATCCCAAATCGGGTCTTGGATGATATCTGCCTAGACTTACATACAGACTATAACTGTGAAGCTGCGTTAATTGATGACTTCACTTTCCAGGGCCACTACAAGTCATTCTGCAAGCAAATATTGTGGCCCACTTTACACTACCAAATTCCGGATGATCCTAAGTCGAAAGCCTTCGAAGACCACTCTTATAAATACTACAAGAAGGCCAATCAATTGGTTGCTGAAAAAATCATCGAAATTTACAAAAAGGAGAAGAACCATCTTGCTCCAGACGATCCAAATAATGTCATCTGGATTCACGATTACCATCTTTTGTTGGTTCCCCAAATGATACGTGAAAAATTGCCAGATGCTAAGATCGGTTTTTTCCTACACGTGTCTTTTCCCTCATCCGAAGTCTTCAGATGCTTGGCACAAAGAGCTCCTCTCCTTGAAGGGCTCTTAGGCGCAGACTGTATCACGTTCCAGACTGAGGAATACGTGAGACATTTCCTCCAAACTTGCAGTAGGATTGTCTTGGCAGACTCTAACGAGTTTGGAGTTATGCTCAGAGGAAGGCTTTCCAAAGTTAATACCATTCCTGTTGGTATCGATGCCCCACATTTGCGTGAAACATTGAATTCCGATGATGTGAAAACGTGGAAGAAAATGATCAGGGAGCGTTGGAAGGACCAGACTTTGATTGTGTCTCGTGACAAATTGGATAAGCTTAGAGGCGTGAAGCAGAAACTTTTGGCTTACGAGAGATATCTTAAAACCAATCCCAAGAAAATCGAGACTATGGTTTTGATCCAAATCTTCTTAGGGTCTCCCAATGATGAGGACTACGCTGCTGAAGTCACCCAAATCATTTCCAGAATCAACTCCTTAGCTGATAACCTCTCGAGTGCTCTGCCAGTTGTGGTTCTTCATCACGACATCTCCTTTGTGCAATACTTAGCTCTCCAAAGTGAAGCCGAGTTGTTCATTGTCTCATCTATGAGAGAGGGATTGAACTTGACTTGCCACGAGTTCATAGTAGCCACATCCGAGAAGAAGTCACCACTCATATTGTCGGAGTTCACAGGCTCCTCGCAACTTCTCAGTTGCAATGGCGAAGGTGCTTTGCTTATCAACCCTTGGGACATAAGGGATTTCAGTGAAACCATTGATAAAGCTCTTAATCTCGATAAAACCGAAGCCGAGAAACGCTGGAAGAACTGCTATGACATCGTCCTCAAACATGATTCTTTGGACTGGGTCCAAAACTGTTTGCTTTCAATTCAAGAAGGATGGAAATCCAACGCACAAAAGACTTCTACGGACATGAAACCTTTCACGCGTGAAGTGTTTGAGTCATTCCGCGACGGTAAGAATAAAAACTTATACATAATATGTATTGATGACTTGGGACACGGAAGCAGCAATGGGAAAGTACAAAGAAGCGCATTGGAGCTTTCCCGGATCGCCACTGCTCTCTCTGATTTATTGGGAGATGAGAATTCCCATGTGTTCTTTGTCAGTTTCATGAGACGGTCAGAGTTGAGTCTCATTTTCAAGAACTTCCAAAACTTAGGCCTCATTGCTGAGTTCGGTGGCTACATTAAACTTCCTATGAAGGACACATGGATTTCCATCAATAAAGAAGAACACTCCAAGACTTGGGTGCCTAGAATTGGGCAGATGTTCGAAGACAAATCCGAAAGATTGCCAGGATCCAAATTAACAGTGGATGATTGCACTATCAGACTCAACGCACATCAATCTATGATCCAAGATCCAAAACGGAGCTTAGATGTTATGGGTGACTGTGTTCAATACGTGAACAATTTCTTCAGTGATTCAGAAGGCTTACATGCTACAATATTCAATGACTCGGTGATTGTGCAGCAAAGGGAGAAGCCAGTCCAAGCTATGAAATTTCTTTTGACATATTATTCCTCTCAGATGTCTCCAGCAGCTTTGATCGAACGTTTTAGCTTGAAAAGGGCTGATTCTTATTCAGACGATTCGAATTACGATGGCAGCATGCGGGAGGCGCCCAGCGTGAAGCTGCCAATCAACGGTGGGGCCACACAGGGATTCTTTTATGCAGGTGGCTTAAACCCTATCGATGAAGATATCTATGACTATGTCGCCAAGCATGGGAAAGATAATGACTTGCAGTCAACACTCACTGTTGCTGTGAGAGACGGTATTAAGCAAGGCAGAACATCTGCAAACTATAGTACTTTGGGACAAAATGAGTTGCTCAGCATCCTTTCCCGGAAACAGTCTTGATTATACCAGCCTAATCATTACATATGGGAAAAATTCACAATCAAAACTGCTCATCCTTGTAGCTAAGAGCTGCAAGTCTATTAAGCTCTTCAAAACTGGCGAAGAATTTTTCTTCTTCTGCCTCAGGAATGGCTTCGATTCTATTCCAATAGTAGTTGAGAAACTCACTTTCATTAACAGTGTTGGATCCGCTTGGTCTGTTGACGAGCCAAAGAGACTCCTTTGATTTCTTATGAGTCTCACGATCATCTTCCATGCGTGCCAAAATTTGCTTCTTGGAGAGTAAATTTTCGTTGACTTTTTTGGTAGCGTCGTTTTGTCTGGAGGGCCGAATGACAAACATATTATCCTCGTTGATTTTGCTCTCATCATAAGGTCCGTTTCTTAAGAGCCTAAGCCGCTCGTAGTGACTTTGCTGTCTTTTTTTGAGCAAGATTTCCCACGCCTGCAAAACAGGGTCATTGTTTTCGAAAGTCAACTCATCTAGCACAATGTCTGGATAAGGAATATTCATTTGCACGTTTTCAAGTTCTTCTGGAGAAAGAAGGGAGGATACAGATAAAAACTTGGCATCGTAATCTTCGTGGTTGACGTTGAGTGTATCGGATATGTGCTTCAAGTTGTTGTAGATGTTGAATAGATTGGCATTGTTCAGTGTGGGCAAAACCTTGATCATGATCTTAGGCAATGAGGTCTTCAAAATATGCACATATGGGTAGTTGTATATGGAGTTGACTTGCTGGGAAATATTAAATGATTCATGAATCAAGACGTCTATAAATTGGAAAATCGTGGACTTGGTATTCAACTCGACCTTCGCATCATCGAGCATGCCCATGATAGCATAGAACAAGTAGTCCTCGCTCTCGAAGTTTTTGAGGGCGAAATGTGCTGCCTTTAGAAGAGCTGGCATTTGAGGCGCCAATGTCTTGAGGATCTGGACGAATTGGGAGCTCGTCTCGTAAGAATCCATTTTGGTCTGTAGATGTACGTTAAGAGGTGTGCATGAGGAGATCTGGATTCAAAATAGTACAAGAAACCCGTACACCAAGCCATTTTTGAAAAGTAATCCAAACCAAGCAGATTACATACTTGATCCGTAATATTACTCCTAATTTGAAATCTTTAGGGATGCAAGGGTCCAGCCCGTGTTTCAGGTGGATCTTTTCACTGAAGCATATTGCTCATTACATATGCTGAGACGCACCATTTGGCTACAGGTCGTGAAAGAAACAATACAGATCTATGTTTATCAAGATAGCCAGCAATATATTTATGTTTGTTGTTCTAGAGGTGTCTTGGTTTGCCACTCGGCCTAGAGTGGTAGGTGGCGAACCCGTACACCGTGGAGGAGAACTTAAAATTTTTCCTGCTCACCGCGCAATTTCAAATCACCTACTACCACACAATGGGAAAATCATCCAAAGGAAAGGGTGGAAAGAACAGAAGAAAGGGAAAGAACGTGAATGGAGGCCAGAAAAGAGAATTGATTCTCACGGAAGAAGGTCAAGAATATGCTCAGATCACCAAGATGTTGGGTAACGGTAGACTCGAGGTCAGCTGTTTCGACGGTATCAAGAGAATGGGTCATATTAGAGGAAAATTGAGAAAGAAGGTCTGGATGGGCCAAGGTGACATTATCTTGGTGTGTTTGAGAGATTTCCAAGATGACCAGTGTGATGTTGTGCATAAATATAACTCTGACGAGGCCAGAACTTTGAAGAATATGGGCGAGTTGCCAGAAACAGCCAAGATCAACGAAACGGATACGTTTGGTGCTGATGACGAAGAGGAAGTCAATTTCGAGTTCGGTGATGACGATGACGACGACGAAGACGACGACGAGTTGGATATTGATGACATTTAAGGTTCATCAGCGCATTCTTTACATTCTATTTAATCATACAAAGTTAACTGGTTTCAAAACAACCGGGTATGAGTAGATTCAGAACAGCAAGGGACTCTACTTCACAAGAACAATGGCCGACACAAAAGTAAACATGTCTACATGAGAGTGCAAAATTGGATATATTGTATTATATTTATAACATGCAAAAGGTTTAGTTGACCAAAGTAGAGGCAGTGGCAGACTCGTACTTCCAGTTAGGAGGCAAGACGGCGACGGTTCTGTAGTATCTGGCCAATCTGTGGATTCTAGATTCGATCAAAATCAATCTGAACTTAGAGTCCTTGTCCTTTCTGTTTCTCTCCAAGTGCTTTCTGACAGAGACAGCCTTCTTGATCAAGAAGTACAAGTCCTCTGGGATTTCTGGAGCCAAACCGTTGGATTTCAAAATTCTCAAGATCTTGTTACCGGTGACGACCTTAGCTTGGGAAACACCGTGAGCATCTCTCAAAAGAACACCAATTTGAGATGGGGTCAAACCCTTTCTGGCGTACTTGACGATTTGCTCAATCACGTCGTCAGAAGACAACTTGAACCAAGATGGAGCGTTTCTCGAGTATGGGATAGCGGAGGATGAAATACCCTTTCCCTGAAATAGTTAGTATAAATTCCATTTGGAATTCCAGCACAGTATCCAGGCGGCCCTGAAACAATATAACAGTTGGTTAAGCCGGACAGAACGGTATCCTTGAAGAGAAGGTCTGGGGCAACACAAGTGCATCATTGTTGGTCTACAAATAGCGGAATCGACCAGTGTGTGTCACGTCCCTTACCTTGTCACCCAATTCCCATTTAGATGGGACAAGGGGGCGCAGAGGCTGCGGAAAGGTATCAGATACCAAGAGCAAAACGAAGAATATCCAGTACTCTTCACTCTTGGCAAGACCCTATTCCTGGGATGTGCACCGAAACGACCCAAATCACTATCTAACCATACCATGTCTTTATAGAAGAAAGATAATGTCACATACAGATGAATGCATACGACCCATGGCTGCTGATTTTCTTTTTGAAGTTGTAAGAAGAAAAATTAAAAAGTGCGGCTTGATGCGACTATATATGAGAAGAAAGATTTTCACTTTCTGGCCTCGCGCACTACCAAGTCTGATGAGCGTGCGCGGCAGTCCATAATTTGCTCCGTGCTCCAATGTACGCATTGACGTGTGAGGGTGTACTCTGTAAGTCCAGGGGGCTCAATTCAAGAGATCTTCGAAGTCGTCGAAATCCTCCTCGTCGGTAATATCTATTAACCTGTTTGTTAGTATACATTTCAATAGGAAACAAAACAGAGGCTAGGGTTTTGGAAGCTGAACTGCAGAAAAAAATGCCATTATAGAGCCACTAGCTTTGCCCTTCTTTAAATATACATACTGTGAAACACCAGCCTTCTCACGGACCAATTCCACCGCACCTGCATACAACATTTTCGCTTCCTGGCCACAGGTGGGAGGTCTCCAATAGAGTAGAACCAATGGGTTCTTGAGTCTTCCATCAGCCGTTTTCATGGGGTACGAGAGAACCACGTATCTGGGGCTGTTATCGGGAAGCTCTTCGATCAATTCCTCGAAAGAGCCCAACGGCTCCTCGCTTTCCCTCACGATGTAATTGGAATCTTTCTGAATGCAATCTAGGGTTAGTATGGAAGCCAAGAAGACGATAGATAATACGTACAAATCACAGCTTGCATCGAGGTAGCTCTTCCACTGGCAAATCTGAATTTCCGGAGATCAGAAAGCGTGTCCGAGCTAAAGGAGTATAATGAAGGAGCCTTTTGTTAGTTCTGACATGAACAATGAGGAGCCAAAACCCGTCTAATCTCACGTGGACTCACACAACCCCATGTGATAAATAAAGGGTGCATGAACAGGGTCTACGTACCATTGTATCGTGTGGAGTAGTACGTTCAGTACACGAATATTAGCTGGGGTCAGGTGCGCGCCAGCAAGTATCTAATAACGTCATAACTCAGAGATACACAAGAAAATCTGAAGGGAGTAAAAAAAGAGATATTTGGAGGGATAACCACCCAAAGCTCTCAGAAAATACCTTCTTCAAACTCTAGCAAGTATATTTTTCTTTTTCATTGTTATGTATGTGTCACAAGACAGTTGCGATAAGCAGAGCCGTCCGTTGAACAACTCTTCGCACTGTGGAGTCCTAATCGGGCAAGGACATAAACACACGCTAAGTCGCTTAGTTCAAGAAATGTTTTGTGCTAGCGCTCACCACTCCAGTTTTCCTTAGCAACACCCCCATAAACAAAAGCCATATTTAAATAGCGGACCAAGCCAAAAATACTGCTTCATAATTGCACCATATCCTAACATTTCTTGCAAACACAACGCCACAATGTCCAGAGCACGACTGAGTATACCCATGATTGAGTTCTTGAAAAGTATGTATTCATAACATGTTATATCCCCGTACACCCCTACTAACCAGCCAGATCGTATATATCTCGGAGCCTATGACTTCGTTCCCGAAGACACGGCGGACTTGGTATATTTTACCGTGGAGGATTCCCTCCCATATAATGCCTTCCATTTGGACTTTGGCCCTTTGCACATCGGCAGTCTTTACAGATTTGCGGTCATTTTACATAATATTTTGAACGAGGACGGAAACCAAGGCAAGGCTGTCGTTTTCTATAGTTCTACATGCCCTAAGGAAAGAGCCAATGCGGCATGTATACTTGCGTGCTACATGGTGTTGGTGCAATCTTGGGCTCCCCATCAGGTATTGCAACCCATCTCGCAAGTCGAGGTTCCCTTCCTGCCATTCAGAGACGCCGGTTATTCGTCTGCTGATTTTGAAATTACCATCCAAGATATTATCTACGCATTGTGGAGGGCCAAAGAGAGAGGTATGATTGATTTGACTACCTTTAATTTGGAGGAGTACGAGCAGTACGAGCGTGTGGACCAGGGTGACTTTAATGTCATTTCAAAAGACTTCATTGCATTTGCATCCCCTCAGCAAAGCTCCAGAAAGCCTGGCGCATTGAACGAACCTTTTAAGAAGGTTTTGAGCTATTTCATGAGCAATGACGTGCAATTGGTTGTGCGGCTCAATTCCCATTTATACAATGCCGAGGAATTCACCAAGCGCAACATACAGCATATTGACATGATTTTCGAGGACGGAACTTGCCCTACTTTGGAGTATGTGCACAAGTTTATTGGGGCAGCCGAATGCGTCATCAGCAAAGGTGGTAAGATAGCCGTTCACTGCAAAGCGGGCTTGGGGAGAACTGGATGCCTTATAGGCGCTCATTTAATTTACACTCATGGATTCACTGCAAATGAGTGCATTGCATATATGAGAATGATTCGTCCAGGTATGGTGGTGGGACCTCAACAACATTGGTTGTATTTGCACCAAAACGACTTCCGTAACTGGAGACACACCATGTGTTTGGATAACAGACCCGACCCCTTCATTGGGGGATTATCTTCTTTGGTTCCTTATGAGGAACTCAAAGCCAGACTCAAACAAGAATCCAAACAAAAGAGACAACAGCAGCAACAGCAACAGCAGCAACAGATGAACTCGTCGTTCAACACCAACTTCGATTCGTCATTTAATACGCCGATTCGAAGAAGAAAGATCAGTGGAGCACTCGCATCCAAAATCCAGAGTGTTGTTCCAGTGGAGTCCCCAGGCCAGCCCAGAAAGTACACTGAGAGTGCTTCAACTATTGGACACGATCTAATAAACAACTCTGACGAAGAAAACAGTGGGGACTTGATGCAAGGAGTGCTAGACTCGTCGACCTTAGTGGAGCAAGAAATTCACAATGCAGATGGTAAGGTGATGTCACCCAAACGAGATACTAGTGACTGGAGAGCGTTGAGAACCCTTTCCAACACCAACTACAGTCAGCCGTCGTCATTGACCAAGACAACTACCACTACAACTACAAGAACAGTAAGCACGACCTTGACGCTGTCGCCTACGTCACCCAAAATCCCCAAGTCCCGCTCCAGCACCAAGGTGAGCGCGGGCATTCTACCTGGAAAGAACGCAACGCGAGTGCACTCTGGCGGAGTCAGAAAGGTCAGTGGAAGGAAATACTGAGGCAGATGTTTGTCCTCTATTAGTCACTATAATTGCTAATTTGTAACTGATGCACGTTTATTTAATCCTGGTACTCTATTTGCACAAGATCATACTGGGCGTCCTCCTTATGCTTGAACACAATTGTGTCGTGGTCGTTGAGAATCACTGTCTGGATCACCAGGTCATCTTCAATGGGCACCCATTCATTGGCATAAGGATTCTCTTTGACTTTAGGAAATGCAAGCAGGATGTCTTCAGGAGCCACTTGAACTCCGTTCTGCACCCCCTGTTCAATGGGCAGATCCTCTATGTCCAAGCCCCCAGATGACTTGATGGCATTAACTAGCTGGTGGGTGAAATAGCCTACTGTCTTGTTACTGTTGTCATCAAGACAAAGGGGCACTACATAGCAGGAGCGTTTGCGCTTGAACTTGATGATGGTGATGCCAGTCAGCAGAGCCTTTTGTTAGTAGAAAATGGCTGGGTAATTAGATCATGACTCATACATACTTCAACCATGTGGTGTGTGTGAGTAATGTAAACGAAGCCTGCGCGTTCGCTCACGCGTTACGAGGTCGCGGGTCGAGAACGTCTGCGTGAGAGCGTACATTAGTCAGTAATTTAAAGCTGCAGCAGCTGATTCCGCTTTACATTCATCAAGTTTGGAAAAAAATTATTTTTCCCAAAGTGTATCGGGCCTCCTTAGAAATTAGGTTACAATTTAGACTTTTATTTAGCCGAGAACCACTTGCTCAGTTTATTATGGTGTGGACAGGTGCATCTAGAAGCTTAAAAAGCCATCGTGTTCTACAATGCACTACGTAACAGCTCATGTCTCATGTTCTGCCGCAAGGGGACAATGCCAAGCCTTTGGGTGCACCATGTCGACCACAGACTCGGTGTGTGAGGCCGGCCACCGAAAACCGATGAAATTCCGATAAAATTCCGACAAAATTCCGACAATATTCCGCGGAAATTCCACTGCAGGATTTGTAATGCTCTAGGCCAGCCTCGGCCGTATATATCTTGCAGCACATCCCACAAACTCTCCCGCAATTATAGACTAACATGTTAGCAAACTCGGGCTCTCTTGCCGTTGCTCCCGAGAGAAGAGTACATGTGTCTACTAATAATTTAAGTGTTGCGGTGACCTCCAAGGATACTGAGTCTGGCACCTTTAAGATCTTGGACTCTGTCTCGTTTGACTTGCCAAAAAGCAATATGATGGCCATAATGGGGGGTTCTGGTGCAGGGAAGACCACCCTCTTGAACGTGTTGGCGCAAAGAACCAATATCAAATCCAGTGCCTTGAAATTTTCGGGCTCTGTTACCTACGCATCGGATCAAGAAAGAGCCCGGGTCAATACCGCATATATGGTCCAGCAAGATCTTTTCTTGCCTGGCCTTACCCTTTTGGAAACATTAAGCTTTCAAGCAGACTTAAGACTTGGAAACATCTCTAAAGACTCGAGGAGAGAATTGATCGCTACATTATTGGAATTACTTGAATTGGAGCATCGCAAAGATGAGATCATCAAGACCTTCACAGAACAAATTAATTTATCTGGAGGAGAACAAAGACGTGTTTCTCTTGCAATTCAATTGTTGAACAAACCTGAATTGCTTTTCTTGGATGAACCCACTACAGGTTTGGACACGTCATCTGCCCTCACAATGGTGTCTGTTCTTAGAAAGTTGGCCTCGCCCGAAATCGGTATCACCATAATTATGCTGATTCATCAACCTCGTGCTGAGGTCATTGATCTTTTCGATAAGTTATGTGTTTTGACTCGTGGAGGTAGACTTGTCTACTATGGGTCTTTGGCAGATTCGGTACCTTACTTCACTCTCTTAGAAGGAAACGGCGTCATCACCAAAGTCGAAAATGCCCTAGACTCTTTCATTACCTTGAACAGAATCATGAATCTGCTGGTGAAGGATACAAGTTCTGCTGAGAAAGAAGCCCAGTCATCCGCGGTCACTGATAGCTTAGCGAACAGTTGGAAGCAGCACAACCCTGTGGCTTATACCTTGACCCTAGAACAAGAAGAAGCACAGTTCCGTGAAAACTTAAAGGTATTTGAACCCTTGGATCCCCTCCCATTATACCGTGAGATCTACGTGCTAGTGAGAAGAACTATCTTAATATCGTTACGGGACCGCTACTCACTCATGTCGCTCCACTGTGGCGCACTTCTCTTGTCGATCATTATCGGATGGGTCTTCTTCAAGCCAGACCCTAATTTGTCGGGCATCCGGACCATTACATCTAGTTTGTATGCGTTACTTGAGGTTGTTGGCTTTTCACCACTTACCATGGAAACTTCCCGGCTCTGGTTTTCTGATGGTACTTTCTTTTTCAAGGAATATAGAGAAAACTGTGTTAGTGCTCCAGGATTTGTTATTTCCAGACGTTTGGGTAAGTTGTTTGTTGAGGATGTTCCCATGGTATGCATATTCACTATAGTCACATACTTTATGTGGGGATTACGTCTTGGTGAATCCTATTTGGACTCTGGAGATGGTTCTTTCTTTGGAATATACTTCACTATTGTCTTGTTAGTTGGTATTTGCTCGATGTCACTTGCAACGTTCTGCTTTTCATTGGCTTCGGACTTCTCCCTTTCCATTACTTGCATGAATGTTATCTACCAATTACAAAACTGTGGATGTGGATACTTTGTGAACGCTGCTTCCATGCCTGTTTATGTTCGTTGGGTCAAGTATTTGGCCTTCTTCTGGTACGCCTTTGGAGGACTTCTTTCCAACCAGTACACCGATTGGCTGGGAAACTGTCCATATCCATCTTCGGACTCTAGATGCACTGAATATACCGGGAACTATCAGCTACTGATCCTTGGATTCCCTGAAGGCTGGACAGGTGCTCCTATCGGATATTTAGTCCTTTGGGTTGTGGGAATCAATTTGGCAAGTATCATAATCTTGCATTTCAGAAACTACGATGTTGAAATTGCGAAGAAGAAGAAAAATAAGATTGGCGGAAGTGATGCATCCTCTGCTGATTTGAAGGGTTTTATGCTGACACTGTCGCTGTTCGATGAGAAGCAGGAAAGTGTGAGAGGAGCCTCGATTAGTTTGCGTGACGTTACTTTATCTGTCAAGGTCAAAAATTCCCAAAGTCCATTTGCCAAAAAAGAAGAGAGAATCCTTTTGAATAACGTGACCGCCAATTTCAAATCTGACTCGGTCAATGCCATAATGGGCCCTTCAGGTGGAGGCAAGACAACCATGTTGAAATTCTTGGCCAATCGGTTGTCAAGATCTGACTTTTCACGGAACGGAACAGTTCTTTTGAATGCAAACCAGGAAATCACCCCTGCGAAATTGGGTGTTATCTCTGCGTTTGTTGCACAGACGGATGATTTACTCATTGCAGAGTTGACCGTGAGAGAGACGCTTTTCTACCAGGCCCGATTGAGACTTCCCCACGGGGAGCACCCAAGAATTCCACAATACATTAACCAGATTTTAAGGGACACTGGTCTTTTGGATTGTGCCGAGACGCCAATTGGCGATGCTGCCACCAAGGGTTGTTCAGGCGGAGAGAAGAGAAGAGTGTCTATTGCCATCCAACTCTTGAGCAAACCTAAGATTTTGTTCTTGGATGAACCCACATCTGGCCTTGATTCAGCATCTTCCGTTAAAATTTTGGCGCTTTTGAAGCAACTTGCCCAATCAGGAACAACCATTATTACAACGCTTCACCAGCCAAACAAGCTGATGTTCAAGCTGCTTGATTCCTTGGTGCTTTTGGCTCGTGGAGGTTTTGTGGTGTACGATGGCCCTACAATGGCCTTAGCATCGCACTTGGAAAAGATGGATTTCAAATGCCCAGCTACTGTCAATTTGGCTGACCACGCTTTGGACTTGGTTTCCTTAAATTTCACCGAAACAAAGGAACAGCTGCAGTCCAGAATTGAGTACCTTATCAAGGAATGGCAAATCCGTGGACCAATCTACGAGGATAGTGACTTGTTTGATAAACCAGTTGACTTGAAGAGTTTTAGAAGGCCTAAGGTGCCGATCATGGTCACCCTCAAGGCTATTTGCTCTAGACAGTTTGTGGTATCCTACCGCAACACCAGTATCTTAACAGCTCGTTTGATACAAGTTCTGCTCCTCGGTGTTATTTATGCTTTGTTTTTCTCACCACTCAAGCATACCCAGGAAGGTGTGAGTGACAGATTGGGTTTAATTCAAAACTTCACAAATTTGTTCTTCTGTGGTTTGGTCAACAACTTATCTTTATTTCCCTCACAGAGGACCTTGTTCCACCAGGAACACAGAGATAAGACGTATGGCTCTATGTCATTCTCGACGGCATATCTTCTTGTGGAGTTGCCATTTGAACTTATTCCAAGCATAATCTTCTCGGTGTTCTATGTTTTCCCCACATATATGCCCAGGTCAGCTGGAATGTACTTCAGTGCATTATACTGTTCCATCGCCTTGCTTAATTGTGGAGAGTCCGTGGGAATTTTCTTCAACTCGCTCTTTACTCATATGGGATTGGTGACCAACGTCTTATCGAATTTATTTATTGTGGGAATCTTTATGGCTGGTACCATGTCTTTGCAGATGCCCGAATTCTTTAAGGCTTGGAACTATCTCAACCCTTCGAAGTACGTGGTGCAAATACTCACCAACATGATATTCGATGGGGAGACATTCAGATGTAATGGTGGCACATGTACATTAACTACCGGCCAAACAGTGTTGGACCAGTACGGATTGAATGCTGATATCAAGGCTGCATTTGGCGCGTTGACTGCATGCCTAGTTCTCATGAGAGTGATTGCATTCGCTATGACTTGGGGCAGGGCAAAGTGGTTTATGTGACCTCCATCAACTCACCTTATCTTAGGTCATGATTTATGAAATTTATTTATGGTTCTAATCTGAGAATTTATTTAATATACTAATTTACGATCCCTACTTGTAATTCGCATTTAAACCCATTCTACGTATTGTCTCATTCTAGTAGTTCCTGGTACGTAATATGCCGCGAATCTTTTAGTGCATTACATGCTAGAGATACTCATCCTATGAACCACACCAAGTATGAGTCCCACTACCGGTCTCTCTTTCGAGCGATTCTCCGTGGAATAAGAATTATCAAGTCTCTCCCGTCTGCAATAGGAAGCGTGCAACATCCCAACAAATTGGTCCAACAAGAGATCGCCAAGTCGGCCATCAATCCAGACCTATATCATCGTCACTTGTTGGCAGAGATCAGAAACCAGGCCTGGGAGGAGTTCTCTAAAAGTACACGTTATCTAAACGACGCAGCTATCTTCACCAAACTAAGTGGGGGCCAGGCTCTTGTCAGAATACTAGGGGATATACATAAACACCCTAATGAGCCTGAGGGATGGGGACAGCTCATCGAGGCTCTAGTTGAATACAGATCTAGCCAACTCAGGAAATATCATTGGAGACAACAGTATGACGAGAACAAAAGTACAATAGACATGGGCCGTTTGAAGGTTGTTCCCACGTTGTTGGTCAAGAGAATCATCTCACATGAGCAGAAAGCTTTTAAGACCCAGCAGAGGTATTCAGCTCTTTCAACATCTCAGAAAACTAAAGCATATGATGATATGCTTGCGGTAAGTAAGGAAAACGCTTCATTTGTATTGAGGAACTACCTAAAGCGGTTGCAGCTCACGGGGAAGCTTCCCAATCCATATAAGCTACCGTATGTGAGAATGAAAATGCTAGAGCAGAGCCCTGACTTACCTCAGACCCGGGAGATTCTTCCCGGTTCAACCAAGCGTTCAGTTATGAAAGATGCATACGATGTGGAATATATTGAGTCCATCATCAAGCCCGAGATCGAGTACCGCATCAACGAGAGTCACTTCCTCAAGAAATACACTGAACTCGTAAACGAAAAAGGTCCTTACAAGGTACATTTGAGAAGCACAATGTCTGGGATTATGCCGGCACATTACCTCAAATTGCCTTTTAACCAGCCCCGGCTGCTTGAAGCCCTAGCTATGGATATCAAGAAGCTGGCCAGGTCTGCACGAAAACAATTTGTGTGGAACCTTGATTCTGTAGCTGCAAAGTCTACCACTGAAAAACGACATGGCGAAGGATACGCTGTGAGAGGATCTGGAGGTTTTTCCATTGAAGAAATTATGTTTCCCCGGACATACTATGAGAAATTGGTAGCTGAAGAAGCGGCGTGGGAGTTTCGCATAGAGATGTTGCGGCTCGAAGCCAATTGGGATAAAATCAAGACAAGAATGCCTAATATTAATGAAAAACTAAAAATGATCTATGAAGCCCTCAAAAGGTCTTGGGAGGAGCCACTCATGGTTGCAACACGAGAGATTGACAAAGAGATACATCAATATTATCAGAAGTACCGGGTACTGGAGGACAGTGAGATATTGAACCGACGCTCGGTTTTACAAGAGGAAATGAATGCCAAGCATGCGAAGCTAATCGAGAAGCTTGAGAAACTAGATTTGATATTAAAGAAGAATCAAGTGAATTTGCACCTGGACCTATTCAACCTAAACCGGTCCAACCTCAAGCTCAATGAGAGCAGAATCATACAAGAAGAAAAGTTACCACTTGATGAGCGCCGGGGTATTCCTGAAAGATCGGGGTCTGGATTGGGATGCACTTTAGGTGACTTTATGGAAAAAGCGGGGCTTAGAGGATTTAAGATGGGTGAAAAATTCGATAAACGTCTTAGTTTTGTGGCATCTGCGAAGGCAGAGTCAAGCAGTCAAAAAAATAAGACAGCTTACACGGCGGAGAATTGTACATAGTCTTTAATTGGTCATTATATAATGAGATATATGCTGGTCATTATTGTAAAATCCTAGATGTTCAGGCTGCTGAACATATTCGTAGAATACCCCTCCACGGCACGGGAAGATGCGTCTTTGTCGAGCTCGTTTCCAGAATCGCTATCTCCATCAATCCCACCTTCTTTCTCCACAATTTCAAAGTCCTCAAGAAGCTTGACTAAGCCCGTAGTATCTTTTTCTGCATCGGCTACACATAGCCCGTTCATCATCGCAATAACATCGCTAAGACTCACACCTTCCTGTCTTAATTCTTTGTGTTTAGCTAGCACCTCCTCAAGGCACGTAATATTGTTTTCGTACCATGTTCCCGGCATTTCTGCAAAAGGAGGGACAAGCAAAATGTTCTTTCGGGAAAACAAGGCTTCCAGAGAGAGCTGGTTTCTGTAGAACATCGAAGCTTGGTAGTGGTCCTTGCAGCAGTATTGCGAGGAGTAAGTATTTGGAAGAATAAGGGATGGCTTCCTGTTGTAGATCTGGAACTTGGTGGAAACTGCTGACGAGCCATTTAAACTGGAGGTTCTCCGAACGGCCACTTCTGGCGACGTGCTACAAAGCAAATAACCACACTGGTGTTCAATATTTCTTTCTTCAATCACTTCATCATAGGACTGTGGGGTGAAGAATCTGCTCAAGAATTTGAGCAAGGGTATGTCCACACAATAATCCAATACAAGGACAGCCACCTTAAGCTGTAACTTGGAGGCTTCTGCAGGAGACAAGAGTTCCACATGGGGTAAGTCCTTGATTTCTTCTATGAATCTGTCGATGGTGAGGATATTCATTTTGATATAGGCGATGGTTCATTGGTTGGTGGAGTTTGGACTGGTGGCCGGTGTTTCATTGACTGGTTACAGTCTTATCGTGTGCCGAGAGATGATGCCTGATCGGGCCTGCATACAGTGGATCTTCGTTGTGTTTTGGTGGACAAAAGTCCAACGTGGGTGAGTCAGTTCACAGTTGGGAAAATCTGGATTTATATTGATTCGAATCTTATTCTTACCTATTTCAGTGCTTGGGCATTAATGGTATCAATAGAAAAGCCACATATGTTCGCACGTGACGTGGTATACAAGTATCACCATTATCATTCTCATATTACCGTACCCAATGACAAACCGAGAGGACCCCAATTTTGGCCTCTCCGCCCGGAGTAGGTCTTCTTCGCGCAGCGGCTCTACAAGCAGTAGGCTTCTGCCTGTGGCCTCCAATTACAGCAATCGGCTCCGATCTTCTACAACCACCGTGCTCCTCAATTTGATCCATAACGGCTCTGAGACTAACTTCGACACTGCAAAGCCAAAAAAACGCATTTTGTCGCTATATCGACTTTTACTTCTCGAGCTCAATCTTCCAGGGAAAAACTCTACAAAAGCCAATTCTGCAGCAGATGAAGAATCCATGAAGAATGCATTCGAGCAGCTCCTGGATATGATAAAAGTGCCCCTCAATTTGGAGAAATTCATGGTATTTGGGCTTCTAGTGTGCTTGAACTCATTTCTCTCATTTTTCACTCTTGTTCCCCTCAAAATCGGTGTGGTGCTTAGCTCAGCCATAGCTGACTACGCAATGTCCTCATTCAATGACTTTTCGATCATAACTCGCAAACTTCACTTCATAAAGCGAGATCTAATGACTTTAGTTCTCATAGTCGTGACCATGGTTTTATTATCGTCTCCGATCTTGGAAATTTCCAGGCTCTACCATGACATCCGTGGCCAGGCTCATATCAAGTTGTACGTTATGTTTGGCGTATTGGAAGTTGCCGATAAACTTCTTTCCAGTACATCGCAACAGATATTCACAGTATTGTTGGGGATCCCACTTGATAGTTTGTGCATCAAAAATTACATGAAATTGGTCCTCTTTGCCTTTTTCACCTTTGCATTTTTTGCTCTTCATTCATACGTGCTCATATACCAATCTGTGTCCTTGCATGTGGCTGCAAACTCCTACTCGAATGCACTTTTGGCATTACTTCTCTCCAACCAATTTGCTGAGCTCAAAGGATCGGTGTTCAAGAAGTTTGAAAGAGAGGGTTTATTTCAACTATCCATGTCTGATCTTACGGAAAGGTTTCAATTGTCCATTATGTTGGTGGTGATTGCTTTGAGGAACTTGTCTCAGTTGAGTAGTACGGAACTTGGCCTTATTCCTGACAGCTGGAGATCCTGGAACAAATGGTTTGGTGCTATATTCGGGCCCTCGGTGGTGGTTCTCGGGAGCGAGATTTTGGTCGACTGGCTCAAGCATTGTTATGTGATCAAATTCAATCGCATCAGGCCAAGAGTCTATAACAACTTCTTATATGTCTTGAGCTGTGACTTTATGGAGATATTCTCGCTGACATCGAAAACATATACGCTGCATGAGATTCCTGACTACGTCATCATGACCAGGCGCATAGGTCTCCCGATTATCTCGCTTACCATCTGCTTCTTGAGATTGTGCCTGAGTAACATATACTCGGTGTTTATCCCGGACTCCCTAAGCGTGACTAACATCATAGGAGTGATTTTGCTACTTTCTTTGTCGTTCGTGGCTTTGCTCGTCACCAAGCTCCTCTTGAGTTTATGGTTATTGAAGTGGGCTCGAGTCATCAAGCATACGCATGAGAGCTACCAAGCCAAATTGAAAATTGAAGGTGTATACCATGCTAGTGAAATCATTCCCCACATAGCGGTGGATCCTGATTTTAGTCCAGAGAAAGCTGAGCCCTTAGCTATGTGTCATCCCAACTCATCGGTTTCTCTGGGATATTCACTTGATGAATCCGGGCCCTCAAATCTTAGTAATGTGGGCCTTGCATGTGAAAGTCCAGACCACGTCATCTCTCCCATTCTGAGTGCTCAAGCTGATCTTGACACCTCGTTCTTTCCTGGGATACCCAACACTGAAGCCTCATCAATTAACCCCAGTACAAGACACCACATGTATGACTTTGGAGAAAGCATTCCGCCCACGGTTGAAGAGCTCCGCAACACTCAGTTCTTAAAGAAAAGAAACCTGCCTGGAGTTTCAAGCAAAAACGGAAATCCAGATACTCTCGAGAAAGTTCATCGTTATGAGATGTCGAGCAAGCGAATTTGGTAATCCAGTCAGAATACCATCAAGATGGATTTTATTTATTTTATCTATTTACTTTTTTCTTTGAAACTAAATACAAGCTTGTAATATGTACAGGTAGGCTCAGTGGGCTTTGGCCAACTGCTGTTTCATGACGGTGCTGATGTACTGAACCGTCTGAGGTCTTGGTCTTCTCACGTTAGCAGCAAAAGCTAAGCATCCTGTGAGAAGAGCAACAGCACCAGCTTGATGTGCAGATGCCAATGGAATTGGAACAAGGTATATGAGGGTTGTAACACCCAATGTAGCCTGTAAAGTCACCAACCCCATCATTATGTGCAAATTCCTATTAGCACGAACTGGCACAATAGCCTTGTTTCTCAGGCCAAACAAGTGACCACCCAAGATGGCAAAGAAAGTGGTTGTGGCTAAGATTCTGTGCACCAACTGAACGGTTGTTGGGTTCTCAAGCAAGTTTCTCCACCACAAGTCAGAAAGATCATCTTTCCTGGCAAATACAGGAGACATAAGCTCGCCCTTAGAGGGAAGATAGTCTTCTCCCATATGTGGGAAGGTATTGTAAATCAAGCCGGCATCCAAGCCGGCCACCATTCCGCCACTCATTGCAGTCATAAAAGTCAACACAAGAAGTCCAAGGGCAATTTTTCTTGTTTTGTTCAAAGCAGGACTGTTGAGTTTGGCCAAGGCTTCAGTCACCTTCTTGGGATCTGTTTTCATGCTCTTCACCAAAGCATTCTCATTAAAAATCTCCATGGCGGTCCATAACACACCCAAATACATAAGGAAAGCAGCACCCAAGTGTGTGGTCAATCTATATTGGGAAACAGTGGGCTTGGACTTTCTTTCATGGAGTTGCTCTTCATCCAAGCCTGACTTCACCATCCACCAGCCGATAGCACCCTGTAGTCCCAAGAGGCCCGTGAGACCAATGACGGCCTTGGTTGTTTGGCGGCTGAATTTGCCAGACTTCCAGAAATAAAGTGCAGGCAAAATAAAGAACATACCGATCGCACGTCCAAGAAGACGATGGCCCCATTCCATGCTAAAGATGAACTTGAATTCCTCCAAGGTAATGTGAGAATTAAGCTGTTTGAATTCAGGAGACTCCTTGTACTTTCTGAATTCCTCTTCCCATTCTGCCTCATTGAGAGGGGGAATGGTGCCTGTGACTGGTTTCCATTCGGTAATAGACAAGCCAGACTCAGTCAAACGGGTAAGACCTCCAACAACAACAATACCAAAGATAAGCCCTGAAGTGGAAACGAGCCAGTAGCCGGCGATTTTGCTCGAAATAACAGGATATGCTCTTTTGGTGCCCTGCTTAACGGCACTAGTCGCGTAGGACTTGGCAGAGGCTAGATTTCGGGTTGCAATGGACCATGACTGCTTATTCCAGAAGTTTCTGATGGGCTTGATCTGTTTCAATGGTTGAATGTGATGGCTTGTTCTAAGCAAGCCGGAAGAGAGCTTCGGCAAGTTTAATAAAGGGAGCCGAAACATTTAGTTGATATACGAAGGAAGCGTGGAAAGTAGCGGCATATAATTGGATGCGTCACGTGCGCAGAGATGAATAATCGCCCCACTATGGCTTGTCTAAGCGCTGATCCGTACACCCCGCGCGACTCGTTTGTCGTTTGGTTGCGAGCACATACGCAATATCTTTTGCACCCACTCAGAGCTATACGCGTAGGACACTCTGTTGCAAACATTTTATTCTGAATAGCTACTCATAAAGTCTGGTGTTAAGCGTTTAGGATGATCCTAGATGAAACTAATACCCTTGCAAATGCAATATACATATACCTTATTATTCTCTTCACCGGGATTCTCGTTGGCTCTATCTTGGCACTCTTAAAAGAGTTTATGAGCCCAGACACTCCAGTTCCGGAGGACTTGGAAAAAGCTTGTGAATCTTCAGCCGATGTTGAGAGGTTTGAATTCTCTGTAACTAGTGTTGGACATAGCGAATTGGTCCGCACCCCCAATATTCACAAAGTCAGACCCCAACGTCTGACCAAAAGCTACTTGGATCGGCTCAGATCCAAAAAGTCAGAGGCTTCCAATGCAGGCAATGCTCTTCAGATCACTGACAGAAACAATGATACTACGGATGACCCGATTCCAGGACTAGAACTCCACAATCTTAGCTTGAACAATAAGGGGCGCATCAGGTACACCATGCAAGAGCTTGTCATAATGCAAGCCCAGATTACCCATGTGCCAGAAAGCACAGGCAAGGTCAGACTCTCAGCTTTACTCCGGATGCATATGCCAATGCCAGCAGCTAGACCTTTATCTGATGAAGTCTTGAAAAAGATCGTCCACGAGATCCAAGGGCAAATCAACGAACCTTGTATTGCAAGTGGCTCTATTGCCTTCTTCAGACTTGTTAGCATGTCGTCATTCAAAGAACCATATTCAAACATTTGCCATTTCCGAGAGGAATTCTGCGAGCTCATGACCTACTTGATCGACTCGCTTACTATATACAGCAGCACCATCACTCAGCCACTTCTCCAACTTTCCCTCGTTGATCTTGCGGCTTGTTTTGCCTGGGAGCACTGGAATTCGAAGTGGTGCACAATGGTTCCGCCGGCTGCGAAACCCGCTGATGTAAGGCCAGGAAGCGGTACCAAAGATTATTCGGATGCAGTCCCGGAAGCCAGCCACTTAAACGTCACCGATTTCATAAACGACAGCTATGAACGCAATTATACGGGTTTGGCCACCAGCATCTTACAAGATACAGAGCGGACGGTAATTTTACCTGATGCGGTGGTTTTCCGGTTACTTTGCAATTTATACTTGGGTTCGCCGGCGATCAACAAAAGTGTGAGGGCCCAAAGTATTTATAAATTGAGTGCGATTTTCCACGCATGCGCTAGCAGGACCCAGTGCGGCCAGCACCATGAATTGATTGCATTATTGAGCCAAGCTGTGGCTTCGGCACAACGTGATAGTTTAAAGGCATTTTTCTACGAGCTCTTCATTGATTTGCTACGGCCCCATATCTTCTGTTGCATAGAGTATGAAGATTTATCCGCCAGTGAGTCGCCTATCTACGAGCTCATTTTCAAGGGCCTATGGACGGATCAGGCCCCGCAAGTCAGAGAAAAAGCCCTGAAGGCTGTGCTCTTGCTTGGCGAGAGATTTTCCGACGTCAAGTCCTGGACAAAGTACATGAAGCAGACAAATGCGGAACCAGGGTTAGGTCATGTGGGAGCGCCCGGGTCTTGGCTGGAGTATAATTGCGAGTAATGTTGGGCAGTGGCAGTGCTTCAGTCACACGCGCATGCTCTGTTCCAGAGGGGAACCAACATGTGTCGTGTGCAGACCTCGGATACTTGACCGAGCTTCGCGTTATGGACCGTGCCTTTTCTCAAGACACTGGTGTGCAGGGGAACTATGGAGTTTGAGGCATTGAATTTTAGAAAGAAGAAAGGGCCTCTGTTGCTTCAATTAACTGGAGAATTTATAGGTTTTCATTTGACTTTCCGTACCCAAATTTTTTTTTTGTTTCCCAACTGGCTGGCCGCATGTTTCTCTATAACTCGTTGTGCATCTAAATTTTTCCTCTTAGAGATACCTCTCCGCGCAATTGAACGTGCTTTTAATCTGACATGTGCGTGCTCACTTTATAAAGCCGCATGCTTTTCCCGTTCCTGAAAGTGCCCCGATTTTAAACCTGCCTAGCTCCACTTTTTTTTTAACAGTTCCTCAGACTATTGTTATCATAAGACTTCTTATACAAACAACATCGTCACTCAATTTCGTTGTGCCATGTCTGGAATTGAATTAGCCGTCGCCGCTGTGGTTGGCTCTCAATTGCTCGATGCAAAATATCATCTTTCAGAGGATCTCAACTTGATTCGGAAAGTTATTGCCAAGTCCGTGCCTCACGCCTATCGTATGTTGAGAAGCAGAGTCAGTTTCTGGTACATTTTTGAGAATGCTGTATCAAGGCACCCAAACAACACTGCGATTGCCTTCCCTCGTCCGGTACTGCTGCAAACCTTGAAGAAGGATTCCGAAGGTTACCCTATATACGATGACCAATTTAAGGTCGAGACCTACACCTATGCCGAGTTATATGACATGATCTTGAGGCTCTCCCATATCTTGAAGAATGATTATGGAATCACTTCCAAAGACACAATTGCAGTTGACTGCATGAACAAGCCATTGTTCATTCTCTTATGGTTTGCCTTGTGGAACATCGGTGCTTTGCCTGCCTTTTTGAATTACAACACCAAGGGCAACCCAATGGTGCACTGTATCAAGATCGCTGGTGCATCTCAGGTTTTCGTCGACCCAGACTGTGCTGGTCCAATGAAGGAGTCAGAGGATTTATTGCACAAAGAACTTCCTGATGTTCCTGTGCATTACATCAATGAGCCGGAACTTCTTAGAGTCTTGGGCGATAAGACTAGACCTAAATACAGAGCACCTGATGAAACCCGTCGTCCCGAGGACAAGGACTCTTCATGCTGTGCTTTGATTTACACATCTGGTACCACCGGCTTACCAAAGTCTGCAATAATGTCCTGGAAAAAGTCGTTTATGGCCTGGGCTTTTTTTGGAAGTGTCATGAAAATCACCAAAAACTCCAACATATTGACTGCAATGCCCATGTACCATTCGACTGCTGCAATGTTGGGTGTGTGTCCTGCTCTTGGTAGTGGAGGCACTGTGAGCGTTTGTCAAAAGTTCTCTGCCTCTACATTCTGGACACAGGCCAAGCTTGTCAACGCAACTCACATTCAATACGTTGGTGAGGTGTGTCGTTACTTGTTGAATGCCAAGTATCACCCAGATCAATCGAATCACCATGTCAAAATCGCATATGGTAACGGCTTGCGTCGTGACATTTGGAAGGATTTTAAGGCTCGTTTCAATATTCAAGGTGTAGGTGAGTTCTATGCCTCCACTGAATCTCCAATTGCCACTACCAGTCTTCAATATGGTGATTTTGGTGTCGGAGCATGCCGGAAGTATGGTACGTTGATCAGCAGTATCTTGGACACGACCCAAGCTATTGTCAAAATGGAGCCAGATGATGAAAACGAACTCTATAGAGACCCCAAAACCGGATTTTGCATTCGCGCCAATGCTAATGAACCAGGTGAATTATTGATGAAGATCTTGAATGCGAATAACATCGAGGGATCTTTCCAGGGTTACTACGGTAATCTGAAAGCTACCAATTCCAAGATCATTCGCGATGTTTTCAAGAAGGGTGATGCCTGGTTTAGATCCGGTGATTTGTTGAGGGTGGACGAAGACGGTTTGTACTTCTTTGTTGACAGACTTGGAGACACCTTCCGGTGGAGATCCGAGAATGTTTCTGCTACGGAAGTTGAAAACGAAATCATGGGCTCTGGAGCCATCAAGCAATCCGTTGTTGTTGGTGTGCGGGTTCCCAATCACGAGGGAAGAGCTGGTTTCGCTATCATTGAAACAAAAGATGAACTTAGTGATGCAGAAGCTTTGGCAAAGATTTACGCCCACGTCAAGGAAAGTTTGCCTAAGTACGCTATTCCTCAGTTCATCAAGATCGGTTCTCATTATATCCAGGCTTCACACAATCACAAGGTGCCCAAGAATCAGTTTAAGAACCAAAAGTTGCCCAAGGGTGAAGATGGCAAGGAGCTTATTTACTGGCTAAATAAAGGCAGCTACGAGGAGTTGACCGAGGAGGCGTGGGCTCAAATCATGAGTGGAAAATCGAAGTTATAAGCGCATATTTATATAGAGTTTGTATTCTACGTGATCTAAGTGAAATTCTGCAAGTATACTTCTTGCTATAGACTAGTTAAGTTCTTGATGTATACAAGTTTAGTTCTTGTTGGAGATAGCGACGACACCTGGCAATTCCTTACCTTCCAACAACTCCAAAGAGGCACCGCCTCCGGTAGACACGTGGGACAATTTGTCAACAACACCGTACTTCTTAGCAACAGTAGCAGTGTCACCACCACCGATGATCACGGTGTTACCGGCCTCTGCGGATTTGACAGCATCGTCCAACAAGGACTTGGTACCAGTAGCGAACTTGTCAAACTCGAACACTCCTGGAGGACCGTTCCAGACGATGGTCTTAGCCTTGGCAACAGCCTCGGAGAAGAGCTTTCTAGACTTTGGACCGGCATCAAGACCCATCCAGCCATCTGGTATACCTTCTTCTTGAGTAGCGGTGCTGGTGTTAGCATCCTTGTTGAAGTCGTCAGCAGTAACGAAGTCAACTGGCAAGACAATCTCAACGTTGTTCTTTTTGGCCTTGGCGACCAAAGCCTCAACGTTCTTGGCACCAGCCTCGTCGAAAAGAGAGGTACCGATTGGCATGTTATCCAAGACCTTCTTGAAGGTGAAAGACATACCACCGCCAATGATCAACAAGTCAACCTTGTCCAACAAGTTGTCGATCAATTGGATCTTGTCGGAGACCTTAGCACCTCCCAAGATAGCCAAGAAGGGTCTGGCTGGGTTCTCCAAAGCCTTGGCGAAGTACTCCAATTCCTTAGCCATCAAGAAACCGGCAGCCTTTTGAGGCAAGTCAAGACCGACCATAGAAGAGTGAGCTCTGTGGGCAGTTCCGAAAGCATCGTTGACGTAGACATCAGCCAAAGCGGTCAATCCCTTTCTGAATTTCTCAACGTCCTCCTTAGAGGCTTTGACCTTTTGGCCATCGACCTTCTTGGATCCCTCCTCCTCAATGTGGAAACGCAAGTTCTCCAACAAGAAGACCTCACCAGCAGAAGCACCGTCAACAGCCTTCTCGACTTCAGGACCAACACAGTCATTCAAGAAAGTGATCTTCTCCTTTGGCAACAAGGACTCCAATTCCTTGGCAACTGGGGCCAAAGAGTACTTCTCGACCTTTTCACCGTTTGGTCTTCCCAAGTGTGAAGCCAAGATCACGGCCTTAGGCTTTTGCTCCAACACGTACTTGATAGTTGGCAAAGCAGCAACGATTCTCTGGTTGTTGGTGATTGTAGTACCATCAAGAGGAACGTTGAAGTCGACTCTAATGAAGACTCTCTTGTTGGCGAGGTCTAAATCCTTCACTGATAATTTGCTAGACAAAGACATTCTGAGTGGTTTTTTCAATTGTGTCTTGAGGAATGTGTTAAACAAAATTCTAAAATATGCGACGGTGTAGCGCAACTCTCGGAGTTTATATAACCTGATGGTGAGATCCTCTCGCCTCGGCGTTCATCCATCCGGGTGATCCACAATGGCCTACACAGTCCGTAAATTTCGCCGGAAAAAGCTCAATTATGGGAGAATTTTCATTTCCAACAATATTTCTTGAAATAACCAAGATACCTCTCGCCAAATTGACTTGTTAGAGCCATTGTGCATATCGCAACCGAGTTCCCGGACTTGAGCACCGGCAAAGTGGAAGGCCGTGTATGCGCTTATGAGAACGTACATTCGCGCACGTCGAAATGTCGAGCCATGTGGGTTATGGGTTGCAGGAGGGAGGTCCACAGTGCTAAAAGGTGTCAAATATAAATCAAATTCGGTTTCCAATTGATTAAATGCAATTGAGCAACTGTTATGCTTGATTTTGCCAAAAGTCGCTGGTGTTGCCAGTGAAGATGCAACTCTTCCCGAACTTTCTAGAACGTTCTGTATACAAGCACCATCACCACTACTTTTTGATTAGTATATAGCACTACACCTAGTTTAGACTCCTACCACAAGCAAAATGGAAAAGTTATTACAATGGTCTATTGCCCAACAGACAGGCGATAAGGAAGCTATGGAAAGAATCGGGGCTCCTGACCCCGAGATACTCAAGCAGTTATTCGGAGGAAGTGGTCCAGATGAGCCCACCTTAATGAGACAAGCCATTTATGTGGTGAAGAATAAGGACGCCGAAGATGAACACAAGTTGGGGGCCTTGGAGAATTTCGAAATGCTTATCGAAAACTTAGACAATGCCAATAATATCCAGAACTTGAAGCTTTGGCCCGACATCATCGACCTCTTATCGTCTTCCAATGAAGACATCCAGGTTTTAGCTACCTCCATAATCGCCACGGCTACCCAGAATAACCCTCCTAGCCAGGAAGCCTTTTTGAGCCACGATAATGGTCTTTCAAAACTCATCAGCCTCGCTTCCAGCAACGATACGCCTAAAGAGTTGCGCCATAAGAGCATTTTTGCATTGGCTAGTCTTATTAGAAACTTTGAAGATGGTACCCAGCTGTTTGTGAAGAACGGAGGTTTGAACTGTATAGACTTATCTGCTCAAGGAGCCGACACCAAGCTTGAGCTTAGACAACTCTCCCTTGTTAGTGCACTCTTGTCCACTGGCTTAGACCTGTCTAAGACTACCAAGTTCCGTGAATCGAACCTTACCAACTACTTGATTAATGCTCTCTCGGCTGATGGAAACACAACTATTACTGATAAGGCCCTCAGCTTGATTCTCAATCTCCGGGACCTGAAGTACGACTTCACCGAGGGGGAAACTCAGAAAATCAGTGCAAAGATCAATTCTTTGGAAACTGTACGTGAACAGCTTTCTGAAGATATTCTTGATTCCGCAAAGACTGCTTTTGCATAGTTGATGAGCTTTAGATAGATATTATTCCGTGTATATTAATCCATTTATTCCGTTATTACCATATCACAGTCCTCTGCTGTTAAAACCCGCATCATGCTTGTGTTCACCGAAGGCGGGATGATCGACTTCCCGTTGACCGTGCCTAGGTTCTCATGATTTTTGTACCGATCGTAGAGACTAGATACTGACTCGTAGTATTGGTACAAGTATTGCGCCTTTGGAGCAGTCATCAAGTTGAATTTCTTTACCATCTCCAAAAACGTGGTCTTGCGGTCGGATCCCAGCCGGACATTTCCAAAGTTTGTGTGGCCAGAATTCCGTTCGAATTTGTCGTAAAGACTGGATCCTATTGTATGAGTGAAGGAGTGAAGCCAATCGATTGTTTCCTCAATGCTCTTTGTCAAGAATATATTGATTCCAAAGTTGACCTCCGCTTCAGTAATTAGCTGCGAAGCCTCGTTGGCAGTGACATCGAGGCCTTCCGTTGGTTTAAATCTTTTCTGCGTTTCATTAAGCTGCAGAAGTAGTTTTTGACGATACTGTTTGTCTTCAAGAGCCTGTAACTTCCGCAAATAGTCCTTGAAGCCTGAAACAAGGATGACGATATAGCTCTCGATCAGCGGGTCCTCTGCAAACGCTTTTCTGCGTGTGATCTCTATATCATCTTGAATGCTGCCATCCTTTAGTTTCAGGACGAGGTCTGCAGGATCGTAGAAAAGCATCAAAGGTTTTTCACATATTTCCGTCAATTCACAAGGCACAAAGATATCTTCTTCTCTGTTGTACCTGGCTTTGACCCGTCTCTTCCACGATATCATAGGAACATCCAAGTAGGAGGTTCGAACCTGAGGTAGCTCGAAAACATCGGAGAAGTAGGTGGTTTGGATCTTGTCCTTTATGCAATGCGAAATCTCAATGATCATTTCCTTAAGAAGATCGTTCTTTCGCCGAACGGTCTTATTAGCATCACGCCATTCTTTGTTTATTGCTGCTTTTGACTGTACCGGCTTCTTACTTGGAGCCTTTTTCGTCGGTGACGAAAATTCAGCATCGGAACTTTCAATAGGATCCAGAGATTCTATGGTTCTCTTCTTCCCTTTGGGTTTTATTCGGTTAGAGTCACTTGACTCCTCTATAGACGACTCAGATGCCTTTTCTTTAAAGTTAAGCAATAGATGCTTTCCCTTGATGGGAGGCTGTTCCAAACGTCCTTTCTGTGGTTCGACTTGAGATTGCGAGACATTCTCAGATATAGGAGAAGATAATAAGACCTTCTTCAATAAACTGTCTCGTCTATGCGGTTGAACAGGTAGACTATCATCCTTTGCTCGTATGTTATTCTTTACGAAAGAATCATCTTCCGAACTGCTGATCCAGTTTTCCAAGTCCAATATACTCTTCTTTGGATTACGAACCACATTTGTAGACGTGTCTTGAGTGTCATATATTATCACATCATCAGTGGAGACGTTACCTGGCAGGGAGCAACTTGTTTGGCAAAATTCTTGTTTTGTTGTGTGGCTCACACCGTCTTTGTTGATACCTTCAGTCTGCACCTGGCTAGAAAGATCGGCTTCATCTGTCAATCTAAAGTGTTAGTACACAACACGAAGCGACGAGGTATAAATACATACTCGATGACGTAGTTTCCCTTTTTATGCAGCGATTTAGGAATAGGAGTATCGGATGGCTCACTCAGAAGCTCGATGATTTCCATTATTAGTTGCCTATAGCATTAATAGATGGCAGCGTTGTGATGGTAGTCTGCAAAATACGCGGTCCTACTACTTTGTCTGGTATATAGTCCTCCAGCCTAAGGTGACACCACCCGCTGTCAAGGTTAGCCAAACAGCAAAATTTTACATGGTTCACTATGTAGTGGATTACCAGTTTAAATAATTGAAAAAATTAGAGTAAGAAAAAACCGTTTTACTACTAGTACGGCTTAGAGATGGTGGACCCTGCCGCAGTGCTCCACCCGTACCTCACGCTTTTCGAGAACCCTCATGCAAGATACCTCCAAGTAGCCAGATCAACAAACATATCTCGAAAAGCACCCAAATTCTCGAACCCAGAAAAGACCGAAGATGGTGGGAAATAGACATCGTGCCGTGAGCATGGCGTTCAATGGGTCGGTTTCAGATATCGAGAAACAAAAGAGCTTGCAATCGATCGCCGACCTTAGATCAGTATACAAGGATATTCGGTACGACTGGCCCCAGCTAGTGCAGGGCGAACAGAGCCCTATTGAATTTGCTATTTCATTTTTAGACGATACTTCGGTTGGCCTTGCCCACCGGAAGAGTGAATTCGATGAATTGTGTGCCACGACTGGTGAATCCTTACGACGGGCCGTTGTTGAGAATCATGAAATCTTCAATAACAGTATTGGTCTGTACCACCAGCTTTTGAGTATAGCCCAGGACTCCCAAGCGGAGTCCAACGAAATCAAGGAGCTTATTGAAGTCAGCACTAAGGACATGAAGGATAGATCCACCTTTTTGAAGGATATGGACCTGAGCTCGGCCAAGTACTCGGAGATGATAGAGATTCTTGATGCCATGGAGTACTTGCACGAAATTCCATCTCAAATTGATAAACTTGTGGGCGAGAAAAAGATCCACGAAGTTTATAATGTAATTGCCGATGGTCATAAGTTGGCTCTCAAGTATAACTTGTGGTCCCTCTCGGCTATGGGTGCTACGCAAAACTACCTTGAGACTCAATCAAATAATTTATACGATATGATTGTGGAGGAGCTCAAGAACGAGATTTACTTGAAAAATAGTGCCTCGATCAAAGAGTCATGGTCCGACATTCTAAGTTCTAACAGTCCTCAAATGTTGTCGCTTAAAACTCTTAGAAACCAGCTGACCACTCTCGAACTGTACATTTACAACTCGGCCAACTTGGATATCGATGAGATCTCCCAGGTCTTGACAGAAAATGGCCAACAGTTTCTTGAAAAACAGCTACCGAAGTTACACAAGCACTACTCCAAACTGACGACTCAAAGAGTGGACTATTCGATTCTTCTCGAATCTGCGCTGAGCTCTGAATCCGAATCTTACCATTATATCTATATGCTTCTCTCCACTGCATCGAAGTTAAACAAGTTGGACGCCATTATTGAGATTTTGCTTATTACCTTGCAACTGGAATTCAATAGTATGATAGCTTTCACCACTGAAGAGTCCAAACTGAGAAACCTTCACCGCATTGCCCGCTTAATGAAAGTTAAGGCTTTGGATGGCAACAGCTCCCAGGACAGATTAAGTGGCCACAGCCTCAATGATCAGTGTGTTCCTGTGCTACAAGATTTTGGGGGTGCATTTTTCTTGAAGACTTTGGCAGTCTTACAAAGGCACAAGATTACATGTGCGATTATTGAAAAAATCAAAGCCAGCAACGAAATATCAGTTGTTCGCAAAAGAGACCTGGTTGTTGAACTCCCACTTGCAACTTACAACTTTGACACGGTGTGGAGTACTTTGAAACAGGAAGTTGACATGCTTATCATAAGCTATATCGATGAGACAAGTGAAGGCCTTCTTTCGGTCAAACCTGAATCCAACTCCAACCGAATCCATCAAGTTTTGACCAAGAAACAGATCTTTCAATTTGATGATATGACTTATTCCAGCTCAGACAAGTCATCTGAGGAAATGAAGGCTGTATTGGACGATATGTTCCCCGGATTCAGTCTAAGTTCCGAAAAAGCTTATGAACGGCAAGGAGGTGCTGATGATTCGATATATATCACTAATGAGGGTCTCAGCTCGATGAATGAGGTTCTTGTTCCTAAGAATATCTTCAACATGAGAATATTCTTGGAGTACTTCCTTATTTTGGTTTCTGGAGTCAACAAACTTTTCTTTACAGTGGACCTTGAAAAAAGTCCTAACCCTATGGCCTCTACGTTTTTCCTCGACGTCATGCGTAACTCATTTCTTGTTCGGTTGAAGGATCAGGTGGATAATGCTTTCCAAGACTGTATCTCAAACAATAATGGCATTAAAGTTAACAATGACACCAACAATAAAATGGCAAGGTTTAACCAGACAACGGTTGAGATGCCTGAATGTGACGACTTGACATCTATGAAGCATTTGAAAGTGCCTAGCGGAACCAAGATATATGCGAATGCAGTGGATTTCCGGTCAATGTTCGCCAATTTGTGCCATACGATGAACACTTCGTTTACCTATCGTCATGATATCAGCACTTTGGTCATTGATACTTTGCAAGGGTTTGCCAACTCTTACCAAGATTACTACCAAGATTTACTCGCCAACGGAGCTTTCGAGGATATCACCGAGATGAGTATCGTGCTTCCAGACCAATCCACGAAACGGCAGCTGAAAATCCACCAGTGGATGAGAGTTCCTTCGCTTGTGGAAGTTTCGGGGCAGTTGATACTGAAACTCGCTCACCATGAAGATATAAGTGATGTCATAAAGAAAGAGATCGATCTCATGTTCTTCCAGAAGGAAAGTACTCAGAATATATTTGACGTCACCAAAGAAGATCTATTGGACGATGAGTGGTTCTTTCATGTGTGTTCTTTGTTGTTGACTGCATCGTGGGTTCTTTCGTGGTTACCAACTATGCGGAAGGAGTCTAATTACACTGAATCCTCTATTTCAGGTAAGAATTTAGATGTGAACAACTTAAAACATGAATACTCTTTGTTGGAGAACGGAAGAGGTTTGCTTGTGGGTGCCGAAAGGTCTCAAAACATCTACTTGACCTTGAACCTGGAAAAGATTAAGCAATTCGACAGCATCGTGAACACCTTCGAGGGCATCAGAGACAATGCATTGATCGCATTGCGGTACGACTTGAGGCTTAAGACTTTATACCACATTGGGCAATCGTTTAGAGAGAATTTCGTGTTGAGTACCGAGCCGGCCGACTCGGACGCTTTCATTAGCCTGTACAATCGGGAGATTTACTTCATTGGCACTAAGGTAAATGATACCTTGAGCATTGCCCAACGTGACTCAATCCTTGCTGGAGTCACCCACTTCATCAACCATGCCTTCATAAAGGGAAGCGAGCTTGTTTCAGTCATCAACAGAAACGGTATCAAGAAGATCATGTTGAATATCTTCACATCGCAGCAAATGCTCCGCAGTGTGTTAAGAAAAGAAGATAAAGTTGATTTGAGTCTATCTTCAAAATATTATGAGATGTTCACATCCACGGAGCAGACTCTATACTCTAAGATCACGCAGGACGCTGAAAAATACACCAAGAGTGAGATTTTGAATCTTATCAGATTGATCTATAGTGAGCGTCTCAAGTCAACCACAGTGTCTTCTTTCAACAAGACGAAATACAGCGAGCTTATTAAGAAGGTTGAAAGTTTATATGAATAAGACTTGCTACGCATATATATATACAAAGTAAACCCGTAAAAGACGTGCAATCAATGCAGTATTAATCACGAGTCTGATAGTTATTTTGGCCCGGGCGAAGACGGATCTTGTCACCCACACGCTCGAAGAAGAAGCGTCCCAAAGCCATACCGGCAACAACGGCGAAGAAGTAGAGCACACTGAAGCTCATAGCCACTAACATCAAAGCGTAGCTGAAGGTTTCGATGATTAAGCAAAGCGCAATCCGGATAATATCTCTTCCAAGAACATTGATCAATCTAGGAGGTTTCTGAGAAGTTGGTAGGGATTCATCGGTGGAGGAGTAGACCTTAGGAGCATCACCATCACACTCACACTGCTCAATGATGGTTGTCTTTTGAGCGATAACGTAATTGGGATTGTTCCAAACCTTTTGCTCCAAGTAGTTCTTGGCAAACTCCAAGCCCTTGGTAATAAAGGCTAGTGCAAAAAACAAGAGAAAGATACCAAAAGCTTGTCCTCCGTTGGAGGCAGAGAGACTCTTGAAAAGGATGGGCAAATCCTTGTATTTAGAGGTGAAGAACATGTTCATCGACATGGATTCGTGGCCCTGGCCGTGGCTGGAGTGATCCATACTGCCCATATCCATATCCATGTCCATGTCCATGTCCGTATGGTGACGAGCCACCTTCATGGTGCGGATGGTGTTGATCAAGGCATCTCTCAATTGCTCTTCACTATAATATTGGGCCATTTGGAAGTAGGACACACTAGTGAGTAGATAATTTAAGCTATTGAATAAGGTAAGTCGTTCTCAGGGAAGATATATATACAAAGCGAAGTATCATCTCTGTTGAGCAAATTTATGGTCCCAAAACAGTAGCATTAAGTTCTCGTACTGCAGAAACGCTCGATTTGATAGCGCGCGCTAAAACGAAATTTCCAGCAAGAACATCGTCCATTGTGCGGGAAAGCTTCACTTTCGGGCGTGGAACAATGGAGAGCAAATTGCACTAATTATGTCGGTAACCTAGTCAAAACAGCGAGAAGCATCTTATTGGCCCATCTTCTCACCCATTGAACTTTGTAGCGCCAGTTTTCCAATCTTGGTCAGAAAAAATGCTCCTGGCTGGGAAAAACGTGCTCTTGTAAGACACACGTTCGTAGTAGAAAAATGGTCTGGAAAAATAAATGTGCTCTCGGCCTACATTCAAAACATAGTGAAGAGCCTGATCATATGGAGAAATTGCTCACATAAAATAATGTCGCAGATTTCGGGTTGATAGGGAATCAATTACCGCGCTATGAGCAGATTGCAAAGCTCAGCGGCCAAGTTACGACCAACTCAAAGATTCATTGGTTTGCGCGTTTCTCCAAGTGCCCCGCTCTTATCAGGACCCTTGAGTCTCGCTTATACTTGCACCAGCACTTTAGTCGTTTGTATCTGGTCCTATGAGCCCGGGTATGATTTCGAGATTCGGATCAGCAGAGCTTGCAGCGTTCATGCACAACTTGCGTGCAGCCGAGCCGTACCATACCAACCTACTGCACGTGCAGAATTCAGAGATAAGGTGCCGACTAAGGTACGTGGGTTTTAGACGAATGTTCTGTTATCCTAGATAAGCACGCTATTGAGTCCTCTCATCCATGGACGAGAAGAGTTGGTGTTTTGGTTCCTTGTCAAGTCCTTTGACCTGGACGTATTCCTCCTGGTAATTACGCCGTATGCGCTGCAACTCATAACACATCTCGCTTTCATTGTCGGTCAAAATATGCTTCTTGAGCCAATCAGACCCTAGGAATTTCTGCCGACACATCGAACACTTTCCTTCGAAATCCACCTTGCCTGCTAAAGTATGCGCTAGTTTGACCGTTGGGTCATCGAACTCAAAATGAACATTAAGCAAGTGTTTCTTGTAATCATAAGGTCGGTTGAATTTGCCTGATTTATGTTTGCAATACCCTGGTGGAAAAATGCACTGGAATCTACCCGCGTCATCATGGATTCGGATATGCCTGGAGTAATCTCGCGTGATATGTTTGCCACACACAGGGCACACTGTCACTTTAACAGCCTTTCGTTTCTTTGCTTCTTTGCTCGAAAGCAATTCCTCAGACGTCATTTCAAGCTGGTTGGAGATTGATCCTTCGTTGGTGTAATAATTATTGACATCGTCTAGGGCCCTTGAGTTCTCCCCTCCCTCGGGTGCTTTGGACGCCCTCAACTGATATGACATTTCCCATCCTCCTTGTCCATCCTCATGATTGTAATCGGATTGCATCCTTTGGTATTGATTATACTGGTTATCTCTATCAGGTTCGTAATGCTTTTGATTAATTTCAGAAGAGATCGAGTATTGTTTGTCTTGGTAAACCGATCCCATGTCATTGTCGTAATTGTGAGGCTGACCGTGCTTGTTCTGATGTTGTTCATTGTAATCGTTGTTCTTGTGGTATTTGATATCGGAAGGTTGATGAATATTAGTTCCCTGGTTGAGAAGGTGTTGGGTATTATGAAGGGGCAGGCTGTACTGGAATTGGTTCAAGTTGGCCTGGTGTTGCTGATTATCGAATTGGGGTTCATGATTGTAATGGATGTTCTGTCCGTATTCGTCGTTATTGTGATTGTAGTGATTCTCGTGAATATTTTCCGTGCCCATACTGTGTAGTTGACCATATGGCCCATTCCGGTTTTGGTTCGCTTGAGGTCTGTGACTATCGTTGTCGTTAGAACCTGATCTCCCTGAATTGTACTGGGCGTATGATTTCTCGTTTTCAGTGTTCATCTTGGATTCTTCCCCACGGTAATAGAGGAATTTTTCGTGTTCTAGAGGCTTGGCTCCAAAGTCATTTGGGTTTTCAAACACACGACCCGAAACGTTTATGAATCCTCCTAGTACAGCAGGCTCGTTGTAACCATTTGAGTGGTCACTATTGTTGTAGTCGCCGAAGTAGTCATGTTCCGCCGGAAGCGGTACAAGTAGAGGAGTCACATTCTCGCGGAGATGGTCGACCTCGCCGTCGTGGCCATGTTGTAGAAGAGTATCGGACCCCAAGCTGCCCACTCTGGAATTTGTCTTGGAGAGTGCAGACTCCGACTGGGGACTTGGGAATGCGTTTGGCACCCTCTTGATCTTATGTAGCGGAGAAATAGGGGGGTTGAACATATCGAGATCAAGACGGAAAGCCGGCTTGTTCTCCTTGAGTTGCAGCTTGTTGCTCTCTTGCAGGCTTGGTCCCGTGTGTGTCTTCTCATAGGAGTTTCCACTGGGTTGTCGGCCCTGGCCGTCGTCAAAAACACTTGTCTGCGCTCCGTCGTTGGTGAAGGAATGTGATAGGTTCGAGCGGTTTCTGATTCGATTTGTCGAGTAAGTCCGACGTTTCTGCTTGGCCTTCTCTGGAAGGTGGAGCCGGTGATAGGACTCGGTATTCTGGCGGGTCTGCACGGAGTTGGGGTTGGTGTCCACAATTTCTGGGTCCGTGTATTTGGTATCAGGAGCATTGTTGTCAGAAAACAGGAGGCTAAAGTAATCGTCACTGGACTGAGTCACTGCTGGAGCAGAGATAGGCCCCTGGTGATGGTAATCGTACAATAGATGGGATGGGGTGTTGGAGAAAAGGGCTACCGGGTCGTACTCATGGTTCGGGGCGTCATCGTAGTCATCGTGGGACACACTATCAAAATAGTTGTCATTATTATATGAGTTCAGCGGTAACATTTCTCAAGGGACAACGTAGGACTAATATCATAAGGCAGTGTTAATTGAGTGCAATGGGGTTAAGCCTTGTATTCTAAGTTAATGAGCTAAATCTGGCCTGCATGGGTCGGGGCGGAAGCAATCCTCGCTCCCTCGACAGTATCCATTAGCGTGGGCACCCTCCGCGCCTTTAATGGCGTAAAGGGTGAACCGCGATACATTAGCATCTACATTTTAGAGTGGAGGCTGGCTTTTTCGGAAGGTGGGGGATACATGAGGTCTGGAATGTTGCAAGATGTGCAAAGAAACACATTCCCTGGCACTTCGTCTTCGACCAAGGGCTTCTAGGACGCATCGTCTGTGACATAATTCCCTAGTGGATAAAATGCCGTAGCATGATGGGTGGCGAGTGTGCAGGACATCAGTTAACACTTAACTTTAAAAGCCTGGTGAACTTCTTCCTAGACTGGAAGAAAAATGAGTCTTTTTGGCAGTGTCTCCTATTGTTAGCCCCGTTGAAGCATGGGCATGTCCGCTATACTTCGCGTCTTCCGTGCATGCTCGCCTGGCCCACATGGTGTTGGACCATCGCCGTAACGGCAGACCCGCCCCGCCCACACATTGATAAGTTCGTATGTGCCGGCCATTGGCCAATGTATGTGTATTCGATGGCGTTTGATGTTTTAGTCTTCCAACAGGATTCCGAACTTTCCGTTCGCCTGGTTTGCATGACCGTATGCATACCTTCATATTGTCTGATGTTTATGAATTCGGATACGCACATCTCTCTTCAGGGTTCAGGTCATGCTGAAACTCGCATTATTTCGAGCCCCGAGTAAGCATTCCTGTGCACCGGGGGTTTTATCTAATGGCGCGCACATACCACACCGCATCTAGCAACTAGTACTAAACTCACGCACGCAAAAGCCATATCTATCGCATCCCCCCACACACTCTCCGCCTACAATCAACATGTCTTGTCTCATTTTTGGATCTACTGGGCTCTGTGGAAAGGCCATCTTGGCCAATGCCGAGAAGAGCAATTATTACTCTGCAATTTCGACCGTCACAAGAAGAAGCCCTGCTACTAACTCCCTGGTTGTAAAGCTGATTGTGGAGGCGGACTCCTCCAAGTACGGTGCTTTGGTTGCACAAGAAAAACCACAAACTGTATACTCCTCATTGGCCACCACCAGAGCTGCTGCAGGATCGGCTCAAAAGTTTGTGGATATCGATTACGGAATCAACATTGAGATTGCTAAGGCTGCCAAGGAAGCTGGGGTCGAGACCTTTGTGCTCATTTCCTCCATGGGTGCATCAGCCCTGTCGCCATTTTTATACTTTAAGACCAAAGGCCGTCTTGAAGACGATGTGATTGCTCTTAGGTTCCCTAGAACAATCATCTTGCGCCCCGGTGTTTTGCTTGGAGAAAGGGATAAGCCTAAAGGGTTTTTGAACGACGTCTCCGCTTCGATTTTTAAGACGATCCATGGCACCGGATTGGGATATCACGTGGGTCAGCCAATCAATGGCTCGGATGTAGGTGCTTTAGCTGTTCAATTGGCTACTGAAACACCTAAATCGACCTCCGACGCTCAAGTGCGGATTGTTGGTTCTAAGGAGCTTTTGGATTTGCTCAAGAAATAGCTGCAACTCTGCGCATGATTCTTAAAGCAGCATGTAACACATGATCTTCTTTTTTTTTTTCTTGTGGTCCGTTTATTGCTCCGCTGCTTGCTGTGGAATTGGGAATGAAGCATGATCATAAAATTAGCACCTGTACATCACTGAGAATGTTTCCTGGACAAGGGGAAGGATCTAGGCTCAAGTCCTCATTCCAGAAGCATGCGGCCAAGCCAATAGTCTACGAGGTGCATTCAATTAGTAATTCATCAATTCATTTCTGGGCTTCTCTATTTATCTGCTTCAAGTGTGGGCATCTCTCCTCCTCATTATCGGTGAGAACATGGTTGTCTATCCATGCTTGGCCCTGGAAACGACGACCGCAAGTACACGTGCCCCAGTGCTTCGACTTGTCCCTCAACGAAGGCGTTCTCTTAATTGACTTAGAGTCAAAAATAAAATGCTTGTTCAAAAGATGCTTCTTAAAATCGTAGCGACGGTTGAACAGCCCAGTTCTGTGCTTGCAAAAGTCCTTGGGGTACACACAGTTGAACCGCTTGTGTTCCTGGTGGATACCTTGGTGTCTGTTCATATCACGGGTAAATCTTTTGTTGCAAATGTTGCAGATGGTGTGATCCACGAAAGTCGATTCCACCATTGGTGCATTTACCGTGCTATCCGAGTTGATCATCGTAGTGACATCTGGGTAGATGCCGAGATTGCGTTGGAGGGAAAGTTTAGGAGCGACCGAAAGAGGACTTTTGAACTCCACGCCCTGAGCTTCGTCTCCAGCAGGTTTGGTTTCATTAATTGGCTGCACGGCCATTGGTGGAGGATAGACTTGTTGTCTGTTCAAGCTTGGGGAATGGTCCAAGTCCTGGCTGAGCAGTGACGCTAGCAGCGAGTTTGGTGCGTAAAGCATTTCATCTAGCTTAGGAGAAGCATGTTCAGCCTTGATTTGCGGGTAGGCTGGTGCCATGACATTAATTCTCTCCTGACTAGAATCATAGTTTGTCTTGTTGAGTGAGTCCTGCGAGCCTAGAACCAAGTGGTTCTGGTTAGGAAACATGACTTGGTACGACTCTGCCGTGGTCTTTAATTCTTGCAGGTGGTCGTAGCCAGTGAAGTTGGCGGTGGATTGCCAGCCATCTCTTTGGCTTTCTTCGAAGTCGTCCCACATTGGGTTTGCACGGGGCAAGATGTTTCTGTCACTCATTGTGTCGAAGTATGTCTCAGTTACATACTTCGGAAGAGTCGTTGAGGAATACTCAAAAACTGCACCACTGTTTTTGGGATAAACCTGGCCACAGAAGGAGCTCAACCTTGAATTCATTCAATTGCGGGTATTGTAAAAGGTTTCTGCGTCTTCTGCTTAGAATGAGAGGATGCTTTGGTCAGTCTGCTATCCCCACTGGTAAGAGATGTATTGTTGAAGTTGGATAAAGGAAAGTGGAGGGGGAAAGACAGTAAGACTTAATGAAGATTTGTTTCATATAACCGCTTGGGGAAAAGGTCCCCTTATAACAGTGTCAGCACCGTCCCCTACTGTGACAAGCGAGGTTACGGTACAGGTATGCATTAAGATGTACCGATGCACTTCGCCTAATTACGAACTAAACGTGCATATGTACCAGTACGCGGTGGGCACCCGCATGAACATGAGATGTCTTATTGTGGCTGTCGCCTCCTTGTTATGAAAACGGTACAGATTTCTCGGCCTAGAAGCAGGGGAACATTCCCTTCTGATAATGCCGCATGGACCCGTTGGAGTCTTCCACTTGCAGCATGCATGAGCATGCTGTGCTTGCTTCTTACGTTGGTATGCCGAGTACCACTTGAATCACAATCTGTCGTCTAAGGGTTTTGCGAAATTGTCGATTTTACGTGAGGTCCGGATCTGGTAAAAGTGTATCAAACGCTTGAAAAATCATCTCAATTAGAGCGTTTAGAGTGCGTTTCCATGCAGCGCTCGAGAGATTCCAATACCTGGAGTTGCTACCGATGTACTCTATTTGATACAAGGCTGCGGTGCATCCAACGCTTATTTTGAGTTATTTTTTTTTTTTAGTCTTTTTGTTTGCAGAGAGGCTCAGTGTCAAATGCCGGATAAACTTGCCCGTGAGGTCCACATTTGTCAGCAGTTGGAGAAGCATGCTGTGTTTTCCTATGCGCAGCCTCGAAATTTCTGCGCACAATATTCACCCAAGTGGGACTCATGCATGCTCTTCGCCTATGCGCAATTGGCTGATCCCGTGAATCTGGAGACAACGGATAGGCGATACCCCGGTTAGGACATTCTCCGATGAAATTTAAGGATGTTCGCTTCTGGTAACGGCAAAGCTAAGCGAGGCGCATTTGTACCTGCACCATTTGATGATTTAGGATTGCTGCAAGACCCACAAGAAATGAAACATGCACATGTTAACGGGCTTCCTAAGCTTAGATTTAGGCCGATACATTGTTACCACTCAATGCCCCTCAATCGAGGTTTCTGGGCGGTTTAGAGCAAGATACGAGCTTTCAACCATCTGGACATGTGCGTCTTATTGTCGCTTTCTTATCTATAAGTTCTATGACTTGAACTTCAGGAATGTGGCGTGGTTTCTATTGGAAGCAAGGTGGAGGTTTTGAGAACAGACTATATTACGATCCGAGGTCGGATCGCGCTCTCGGTACCCTCGGCCCTGGCCGGTACTGCCACGAGAAGACGCACATTCTGACATGGGGCGAATAGAAATGTCATTCCATGCCTCGTCGCTTAAATGCCGCCATGCAATTTCCTCCATATAATGCTCGAATGCGGGCGTACTAGGGCTCGATCTATTTCGAGAGGTCCCTACATTAAAAAAAATAAACCCCCCAACGTCCCCTTTTGGTAATTCCGATAGGATTAGTGTGGTAGTGGTGCATATGAGGCATGAGCTTGCTTCCATAACCATGCAATAGAACTCCCACATTGCTTAACGACTCTATTAAGGTTGATCGATCAATGGGCTAAGTTGAGAACAATTGATTTTGAAACAAACTTGGCAGATGAACCTCTACAGAATCCGCAGTTCCATGCAGACGTCTTTTGGAGCCGACAAATTTTGCACCGGCCTTCAGCCTCAACCATGCGCCAAGCTTCCCCTCTCGCAGCTTGCGCGGTCGTCATACATGAACGACGCCTCAGAAAGCAAACGAGGAGTAGAACCCCGGTCCGAATCCGCGCTCATGATGTCGCGCACGTGCCGAGGAGACCGTCAGGTGAGAAGCCCTAATGTCCCGCGAAAAGGTCACCCGCACCGTACCTGCATACGCGAAACCCCCATCCTGGTGCGAAAAGAAAACGCACTGGAAAATTTTTAATCTCTTCATCACTAGCCAGTAAACCACAATGGGTGCCTACAAATACTTGCAAGAGTTGCAAAGAAAGAAGCAATCTGATGTCTCCAGATTCTTGTTGAGAGTCAGATGTTGGGAGTACAGACAAAGAAACGTCATCCACAGAGCCAGCAGACCTTCTAGACCAGACAAGGCCAGAAGATTGGGTTACAAGGCTAAGCAAGGTTTCGTGATCTACAGAATCAGAGTCAGAAGAGGTGGTAGAAAGAGACCTGCTCCAAAGGGTGCCACTTACGGTAAGCCAACCAACCACGGTGTCAACCAATTGAAGGCTCAAAAGTCCTTGAGAGTCATGGCTGAGGAGAAGATTGGTAGAAAGCTCGGTAACTTGAGAGTCTTGAACTCTTACTGGGTTAACCAGGACTCCACCTTTAAGTTCTTCGAGGTCATCTTGGTGGACCCATCTCATGCTGCTATCAGAAGAGACCCAAGATACAACTGGATCGTCAACCCTGTGCACAAGCGCAGAGAGGCTAGAGGTCTTACCTCTGCTGGTAAGAAGTCCAGAGGTATGAACAAGGGTCACTTGTTCAACAACACCACTTCTGGTCGTCGTCACACCTGGAAGAGACAAAACACCTTGTCTCTCTGGAGATACAGAAAGTAAGCAGTCTGCATTTAGCTTCTGTTTTCGGAACTTTGTTAGGTTTATTTATGTATTGAAGTAATGAACTTAATGAGAGAATATCTTGTAGAACGAATCCTTAAATTTTACCAGGTACCGTGGCTATGGTTATGTCATGGCAAGTTATGTCAGCATAATGCGTGTTGAACTGCAGAACTGCAAAACTTCCAATCAAACCCCACTCCCCGATGCCTCCACAATGTAGCCTTACACCAGAGTCAGTAGACCTCATATTCGCGAATGACTCTTTCGCAATTAATGCAGATACGCAATACACCCGTGCACCATGATAGATCCATGGAAAAAATGTTCGAGATACCCCCTATCAACCTCTACTCACTATAGATTCCTTTCAACACCGACCAAGTTTGAATATTTACTTCTTTCTTGATTTCTGGGTAAATCGAAATTCTATTGCATTGATCACTTAGAACGTTACCGAGAATGGCTCACGAGAAAACGGCGATTTTGTCCGTTTACAACAAGACCGGCTTGTTGGACTTGGCTAAGGGATTGGCTGAGGCTAATGTCAGAATCTTGGCTTCCGGTGGTACCGCCAAGATGGTCCGCGAGGCAGGATTCCCTGTTGAGGATGTGTCCAAGATCACACATGCCCCTGAGATGTTGGGAGGTAGAGTGAAAACTTTACACCCTGCCGTCCATGGTGGTATTCTTGCCAGAAACATTGAGTCCGATGAGAAGGACTTGGCAGCCCAAGGTATTGACAAGGTTGATTTTGTTGTTTGCAACTTGTACCCTTTCAAGGAGACCATCTCTAAGGTTGCAGTCACTATTGATGAGGCTGTCGAAGAAGTTGACATTGGTGGTGTGACCTTGTTGAGAGCTGCTGCCAAGAATCACGCTAGAGTGACTATCTTGTCTGACCCTCAAGACTACTCCAACTTCTTGGATGAGTTGAAGAAGGGCGAGATCTCCCAGGATACTAGAAATAGATTGGCTTTGAAGGCTTTCGAGCACACTGCTGATTACGATGTTGCCATCTCCGACTTCTTCAGAAAGCAGTACTCGGAGAACGTCTCTCAATTGCCTTTGAGATACGGTGCAAACCCTCACCAAAAGCCTGCCCAGGCCTTTGTCTCCCAGGGAGAGTTGCCATTCAAGGTCTTGGGCGGTTCCCCAGGTTACATCAACTTGTTGGATGCTTTGAACTCTTGGCCATTGGTGAAGGAGTTGTCTGCTTCCTTGAACTTGCCTGCTGCTGCTTCTTTCAAGCACGTTTCGCCAGCTGGTGTCGCCGTTGGTTTGCCATTGTCTGATGTCGAAAAGAAGATCTACTTCGTTGAGGACATCGAGAACTTGTCCCCATTGGCCAATGCATACGCCAGAGCTAGAGGTGCTGACCGGATGTCTTCTTTCGGTGACTGGATTGCTTTGTCTAACATCGTGGATCTTCCTACTGCTCAGATCATCTCCAAGGAGGTTTCTGATGGTGTCATTGCTCCAGGTTACTCTGAGGAGGCTTTGGAGATCTTGAAGAAGAAGAAGGGTGGTAAGTATTGTATCTTAAAGATTGACCCTAACTTCACTCCAGATACCACTGAGTCCAGACTGGTTTATGGTATCACTTTGCAACAGAAGAGAAACGATGCTATCATCAAGGGCTCTTCTTTCAAGGAAATTGTTTCCAAGAACAAGAGTTTGACCGAGCAAGGTGTTGTCGACTTGGTCGTTGCCACCATTGCTTTGAAGTACACTCAATCCAATTCTGTTTGTTACGCCAAGAACGGTATGGTTATTGGTTTGGGTGCTGGTCAACAATCCAGAATTCACTGCACCAGATTGGCTGGTGACAAGGCTGACAACTGGTGGCTCAGACAACACCCAAGAGTTTTGGGCTTCAAGTGGGCCAAGGGTGTCAAGAGACCAGAGAAGTCCAACGCAATTGACTTGTACGTGTCCAATCAAATTCCAAAGACGGAGCCTGAGAAGGGTGAGTACGAGAGCAAGTTCGCTGAGCTTCCGGAGCCATTGACTGAGGAGGAGAGATCCGAATGGTTGAGCAAGAACTCTGAAGTCGCTTTGTCTTCTGACGCCTTCTTCCCATTCCCAGACAACGTTTACAGGGCTGCTAGATCTGGTGTGAAATACGTGGCTGCTCCATCTGGTTCAGTCATGGACAAGGCTGTGTTTGCTGCGGCAGACACCTACGACATGGTTTACGTGGAGAACCCAATCCGCTTGTTCCACCACTAAAAAAATCCCATATTACCTAATGTTCGATTGCCAAGTCAATCACAATACATACATATCAAGAATACCAGTAAGAGTTAAATCGGAGTGGCGGAACTGGCTGCGCACCTTTACATCCTCAGCCAAAATTTTCCATTAACGTGTCGTTTCCATATGCAGCACCTACTCTCACTCACCTATACCCGACGCTAATTCCTTGATTATTTTACCAAACCAAAATGGCTTCTGAATACAAGTATGACGAGGGCTCGGAAACCTGGCCATATTTTGTCTTGGCTGTTTTAGTCTTCATTCTCATACCCACTACTTATCTGTGGCTTGCAGGGGCTTTGTCTTTCGCTGGAAAGTCAAAAAATGTCAAGGGAAGGATACTGGAGGACCACCATACTTTGGATTTGCCTAATTCTTCCGTCATCAACAAGCTTCAATTTCGTCTGAAGTCGGGAGCAGTTTTAAACAAGAAATTGCTTTTCATTCTCCTTGGCTGGGCCTCTGTATTTTACATTTGGAACACGTATGCTCAAGAAGTCAGTTTATTGGGATTCTTCGATCCCCACACCATTTTGGACATTCCTTATACTGCAAGTGAGAAGGAAATCAAGTCTCGTTACAGAAAATTGACTTTGAAATACCACCCTGATAAGATTGGTAAGGATATCACTGAGGAGGCCAAAAAGGAAATGGAAGCTGCTTTCATTCGTATCAACCTTGCCTACAAAGCTTTGACTGACGAGACCACCAAGAACAACTTGAAGTTATACGGACACCCAGACGGACAGCAAGACATCACGCATGGTATTGCTATCCCTAAGTTCTTGGTCGAAGGCAAATACTCGTCAATTATGATTGTGGTCTACTTCCTCTTGATTGGTGTGGTTTTACCTTTTGTTGTGGGTAACTGGTGGAACAACGTGAAATCCAAGACTAAGAAGGGTTTGTTCGTGAATACCTCTTCCCTTTTTGTTCACAAGTTGACTGACAAGAACCCAGGCAAGGTTTACACTCCTTTTGACATCTTGGACTGGATTTTGCAGGCTGATGAAATCAAGGCTATCAGAGGAAATGTCTCCACAGAAGAGGTTAAGCAATTGGTTATTGATTATCTTAACAGAAAATTTGATGGTGAACATGAAATGCTCAAGCTTAAGGTGGTGGGAGAATTGCCTGATTTGATTAAGGGCTTCATTGATATTGCCACCACTTTCCGTATTTTGGACGTCATCTCCGCTGCTGCTGAATTGCGTAAAGCTATCATGCAAGCATCTTCTCCCCTTGGAAAGCACAAAGAGTTGTTGCAATTGCCATTCGTTGACAAGGAGACTGTGGAAGGTCAGGCAGTCAAGAAGTTAGGCAAATTGCTTACTTTGCCCAAAGAAGAGGCCGGAAAAGTCTTGGGTATTTCCGATCCTGAAAAGCTAGATATTGCTTTAAGAGTCGCCAGAAAAATCCCATTTATCAGGGTCTTGGACGCCAGCTTCAGGGTGCCCGGGGAGAAAGAAGTTGTTCCAAACTCCAGCACGCATTTGGTGATCAAGTTCTTGATCAAGTCTGCTGCACTCAAGTCTTGCCCAGATGTCGAGGATTCGAGATTATCTGAGGAGGAAACTTTCGAAGATTTGAAGAACCCATTGAGATCTAATGATGAGAACCCCTTGTTGCCAGTTGCTTACTCGCCATATCACCCTAAAAAAGTCACCAACTGTTGGGAGGGGTTCATTGTCAATCAGAAAGATAACAGATTCGTCGAGGGCACCGAGGCAGCTGTCATGGATAGAGTTGACTTGAGCAATTTAGAATTACAGCAAGATGAATGGATTGACGGAAAAGAAGGCAAGTTGGTCATCAGTACTTTCAAGATGAAGGTTTCTGTTCCAGCTCCAGGCAATGTTGGAAACTACCACTTTAGGTTGCTCTTGACCAACAATGCCTACTTTGGAAATGACGTTGATATTCCTCTAGAAATGACTGTTTCGACTGTTCCGATCAACGCTGCCGCTGTCAAAAAAGCTACGCAAGATGATGACTCGGACTCTGATGATTCGGATAGTGACATTTCCGATCCTGAGGAAGATAGTCTTGCTGGTGCATTAGCAGCATTGAGAGGTGGCGCCGTCAAGAAATCATCCTCAGTGAAAGACTCTGACGACGAATCGGATGATGAAAGTGTATTCACCGATATAAATACTGACACTGAGGACGAGAGCTAAGTATCATGTCACTCTGCAATACCAAGGAAGCAATGTCTACACTCTCTCTGGAAATGATATTCAATATTTCTACGTGTACAGCGAATCATTCGGAATTAATCTGAAAGTACTGAAAAATAAACTTAAACAGCTAACGTGAGCATCACCGCGTCCGGGTCAGATAAACCTTGTTGTTTGTAGTAGTCAGGAATCACTTCATCCGAAAGCGTAAAGCCTTTTTTTAAATACCAATCAATTACCTTCTTATTATTGGCCTGTGTGTGCAACACGACTTTGTGAACAAATCTCTCTTTCGTCTGGGCAATAAGCCAGTTGAGAAGCTCGGTTGCAATACCCTTCTGTCTGTATGCTTCTAGAACTGCTAGAGTTTCAATGTACATGGAGTCTGGAATCAGGTTAGATACAGACGCAGCGGCCTCAAATGTACGCACGTCGTGTGTGCTGTTGAAGAGCTTGCCTTGGATAGCACCCACTGGCAATTCACTGTAGAAGGCTAATTGGACAACATGATCACCGTCAAAAGAACTTTGGTACCAGGTGTCAGGGTATTTTGCAGGCAATGAAACCTCATTGATTTTCTTCAACACGCCAAGGTTGTTTGTTGTCAAGTCGTCAAGCGTGATGATGTTTCTGCCCATGTCGAGTGCCTCTTGTAGCCAGGATATCGATTTTAATGAGAGTTTGTATAGGCAGGGTGCTGCATATTGAAGGCATAGGTGCATGCGGAGGCTAGTTCACTATTTACCGATTAATTTAGCCTGAGGAAAGTCATGTTCAGAAATAGAATCGATTCGATTCAGTAGTCTCAACTCATCTTGTGCTTTTTTGTTCCGGTGGTGAAGTCAAATCGGCATGTGCCTATAGGACTGTGTGGCAGTGGTGCGTCCACGACTCCAGGTGCAAATAATCACCTTATATCACATGTCAGTTGAGTACACATACGTCAAATGCTTCTTACTATAATAATCTTCTTGATCATAGCTTATCTTGTTAAATCATTGGTCTCCGACTTGGTGACCAACCCCGTGACATTATCCGAGGCGAATGAACCTGCTGTGTTAAGCGAGTTCGTACCAAAGACTTTGGCCCCCTACAATGGCGTGGACAACCCAAAAGTTTACATTGGTATCAAGGGAAAGGTTTATGATGTGACTGCCGGTAAAGCATTTTACGGTCCAGGTGGGCCCTACGAGAATTTTGCTGGACGGGATGCATCCCGTGGATTGGCATTGAACTCTTTCGATCCCTCGGTCTTGACCCCAATCACCGAACCACTCGATACGCTCCAGGACTTGAAAGCGGATGAGTCTGAGAGCTTGGAGAACTGGCAGACTCACTTTGATAACAAATATAAAGTAGTGGGTACTCTCAGCAATCCAAAGTAGAGAGGATCCATGCAGTCTAATCCACACTAGAGCTTCAGTCCATGCATTTTAATATAGCCTTTGTAGACTTGAAATAATTAATGTGTTAGTTTATACTGTAAAGTATTTACATAATGTGCTTAATTCTGTATTATTTTTTTATATTTATTTTATCATGGAGTATTCTTAATTTACGTGAAGGATTACACTCTTTTGACATCGTGAGATAATCTCAGAGTCTCACTTCAATTTAACAACTGCAAAAATACAATAACCGGCAGAAACTTCTCAAATTCTCGGGATAGGCTCCAAATCTATAAAAGAAAGAAACCGTCTTTTCAGATTTGTCTCTACACTTCAGCCACTTTCTTCACTGAGCCTTTTCTCTAAATTTAAGGTAAGTACAGGAACTAGCCCGAAAAAAACTTGTGCGAGAAAACCAAGCGCAACTCATTTCTCAGACGCATCCATAGAATATGTATAGAGGAGGACGAGGATTCCACAATAATAACTCAAAACCTCCTCAGAGTGAAGTGGAGGTCAATATCCTTGGCTGGAATGGATCGACACCTGGGGAATGCATCAACTTCATTGCCAGGAAGTGCAAGATCACCGTCACCAACTACACGGTTGATAACCAAACAGGAATCTTGAAGGGAAAAGTCAGTTCCGATCAACAAGCCAACAATTTGCTTCAATGGTCTGGAGTCAGGTTTGCCGGTCAGTCTTTGAAAATCACAAAGGCAGCCCCCTCGGGATTAGGGCTCAAGCCACAAGGTAACTCGGGTGAAAATACCATAGACACTTTGAAAGCATTCTTGAAGTCCAGATACAACCCAGAAATCAAACTCTTGAATTTGAGCGCGGTGCAACAGGACCAAACCTTATCTTCCAAGGGGTTTTTCGCCTCTACTAGTACTTCCTCCAAGTTATTTCTTGCATTAATGACGCTTGCTAGTGAGTTAGGCCTTGAGGTTCACAGCGCAGACCTTTCCAACAACAACTTGACCGATTTGAATAATGTTTCCACATTGGCACAGTCATTTCCGAATTTGATTAACTTGTCCTTGCAAAACAACAACGTCACTAGGATCAAGAGTTTTGACGTGTGGAAAAAGAAATTTAGTTTCTTGAGAGAACTTATTGTCTTAGGCAATCCACTTTTCAACAATGCCAACCCCAACGATGCCATGAACACGAAACTAGAATTAATGAAATGTTTCCCTAGACTCGTGGTGCTCAATGGCGAAATTGTTCGTAATGAACAGGCACTAAACTCATTTTTGAAGTTTGCTTTCGACCTGCCACAATCTATGTTCTTTCAGGACAGCGAGGTGCAGAGTATTTCTGCTGGATTTGCCTCCAATTTCATGAATCTTTGGGACACTGATAGAGCGGGGATCATGGGGTTGTACCAAAATGAGTCCCAATTCTCGCTTCAAGTGGATTCGTCACTGCCTCATAATACCAATGATCATGCAGATTTTGGTTATTATCTTCCTCAGTCAAGAAATTTGACCAAAGTGCTGTCAGCAAAGGCCAAAGAGGGGAAAGTCTACACGGGTCCAAATCTGATCTTCAAAGCGTTCATGCAACTACCTATATCCAGGCATGACTTGATGACCAAACCAGAGAATTACAGCATGGAGGCTTACAGATTGCCCCAGATGGGTGCTATATGTATAACCATTCATGGTAGCTTCACAGAGACGGATGCACCAAAGTCAACCGACAACAATGGTCATCACGGAAGAAACAGAAACAACTTTGGAAGAAAAAGCAAGTTTAGCTTGGGCACAAAGAGCTTCGATCGTACATTTATTGTGATCCCAGGAGCTAATAATAGCATGGTAGTTGCCTCGGATTTGATGTGTGTGAGGGGACATGCGGATCCCGAAGTATTCAAGACTAAACCAATTGCTGCTACTACCGCTACTGGTGCTGGCGCCCCGGCTTCTACATCAGTTCCAAATGCTGGCAATGTACCACCAACTCAGACAATGATACCTGGAAGTGCAGGTCCAATAAATCCACAACAGCCATCCAACCCAGCTTCTCTAGGGGTTCCCACAGACTTGCCTTTGGAGATCAAATCTCAGTTGAATGGCCCACAGCAGGAACTACTTGTTCGTGTTCTCTTAGAGACCAAACTCACCATTCAGTACGGTCTTATGTTGTGTGAACAGAGCAACTGGGACTACCAGCTATGCACTGTCAATTTCAAGAATTCAGCTGCGTCCCTACCCAAGGAAGCATTTAACCCATGATAATAGCCTACATAGGTCATATTATATAGTCATTCATAACATTTCCAGATTGAACTAAAGTATGTAAATACTCATACTGAACCTCGTAAAATCTCATGCGAGGGAAACCGCGCAGCCATCGAAACGCGATCACTTCATCTGCTTCTATGTTCTCCCTTGTGCCACTATGACCTCTCTAAACATAGCGATGGTAACGGATTTTTTTTTCCCTCAGCCGGGAGGAGTCGAGTTTCATGTCTATCACTTGGCCCAAAAGCTCATTGATCTCGGCCACTCGGTTATAGTTGTCACTCATGATTACGGAGACAGGCGAGGTGTCAGAGTGCTAACAAACGGACTACGAGTTTACTACATACCTATATGGCAGGTTCATCGCAGTTCAACATTCCCGGCGATTTTCGTGTCTTTTCCAATCATAAGAAATATCTTGATCCGAGAAAGCATTGATATTGTTCATGGGCACGGTTCGTTCTCCAGTTTGGCTGGTGAGAGTATTCTTCATGCTCGCACAATGGGTCTAAGAACAGTTTTCACTGACCATTCCTTGTTTGGGTTTGCAGACGTGAACTCCATTCTAGGCAACAAACTCCTCAAGTTCACTCTTACTGATGTTAGCCATGTCATTTGCGTTTCCCACACATGCAAGGAAAATACAGTGCTTCGAGCTTCATTAGACCCACTCAATGTCTCTGTCATACCTAATGCGGTTATCTCAGAGGACTTTGCTCCTGACTTTAATAGAAAAAAAGACCGTTCTCGAATAGTCATCGTGGTTATCTCTCGACTTTTCCCCAACAAAGGTGCAGACCTTCTAACGGCCGTTGTACCTCGAATTTGCAATATGAAATCGAATGTGGATTTCCTAATTGCTGGGGATGGGCCAAAGTTCCTAGACTTGGAACAAATGAGAGAAAAGTATTTTCTTCAAGAGCGTGTTTCTTTGATCGGTGCAGTCAAGCACGAGGAGGTGCGAGATGTCATGGTAAAAGGCGACATATACCTTCACCCCTCACTCACGGAAGCGTTTGGAACTGTTATTGTCGAAGCAGCCTCATGTGGACTATATGTTGTCACAACAAAGGTGGGTGGTATACCCGAAGTTCTTCCGCATCACATGACTAGTTTTGCAGAACCCGAAGAAGACTCTATTGTTGAAGCATTGCTAGAAGCAATAGAAAAGATGAGTTCAGGCGAGATAGACACATCTCTGTTTCACGAAGAAGTGGAAGCCATGTACAGCTGGAGGGATATAGCTAAACGAACCGAAAATGTCTACAACTCCTTATCCCGGAGAAATATCAATCAGCCGTTGCTCACAAGACTTCTGAAGTATTACTGCTGCGGTCCAGTCGCTGGTAAGCTCTACGTCTTATGCGTCGTGGTTGACATCATTCTACTTACCATCTTGGACTGGTTGTTTCCAAGAGAGAACATAGACAAAGCTTCCAAATGGCCGAAAAACGCAAATGAGCTTATACGAGAAAAAGAAGAAACCTTATAAAGAATCGCATTCTTTAAAATCTTTGTCTCAATGAAAAGTTTTGCCTCAGCATTGCAACAGCTTCTCGTTTCTTCTGATTAGCAAGCAGAAGAAAGTTGTGATTGGTGTTCAAATTATGACCGCTTCGTTTAATTAACGGTTTCTTGAGCCATTCATACCCTTCAGTTCCGCCTGCGGAAGTCGATAAATTCACCATTTCACGAAGGAGATTAATTTCATCGATGATTACCATGTCACTCACATATTTTCTCTTCTCGTTAAATGATTGTAAGGCAGGAACTTGAAAAAACATTGCATCATGTGTCTTTTTGTTGACTGAATTTAATTCAGCAACAAGAGCGGTTTTTTCATTGATCTGTTCCTCCAATTGCTCTTTTACATCTTTCAATTCACTTTGTAGTTCTGAATTAAGCTTTTGAACAACCTCAAGCTCCTTCTGCTTTCCTTTCAAGGACAAATTCAGGTTTTTCTCCAATAGATCAAGTTGCATAGATAGGTCCTTCAATTTCAGCTCTTTTTCCAAGACTTTAGACTGTAACAACGACGAGTCTTCTTTAGAGAGACTTTTCTTTGGCTCTATCTTGTTAAAGGAGACAGGTGAAAAAATGGATTTCAACTTTTTCTTGTCGAAGACCACTTCAGATGGAACACACAGAGAGATGTGTTGTAGATATGACAAGAGTTTGTCGAAATCAATTTCGAATTCTGTGAGGTAGCTGGTCACACTCGAAGAATCAGAGTCCAGTAAGTCCTCAGATTTTTGCAAAAACAGTATTAAACTGTCATTGAAAGCAGATAGATACGATTTTTCGACGTGGATCTCCAGAATGAGATTGAACACAGAACATTCAAGCTGGGTGATCACGGACCTCAACAGTGTCATTAAGGAGTCCATGACATCAAAAATTTCCTTCTTTATAGGCTGCTTAGCTCCTGTGGCTCTTATGTACTGATTTTGAGCAAATTTAAGGTTCAACTTGCAGCTTTTCAACTCCTCAATCACACTAGTCAAATTTATGGTCGTTTTGTCCAAATTGACCACTTTGTCTTGAGAGAGTATTTCATTTGTTTTTTCTGTGAAATAAGACACAAACGAAAGATCCAATTCTTCAAAGTCACCTTCTTGGCATTGTGTCATGACTGCCTTAATATCTTGAATGACACTGGTGACAAGATCCTTTAAGGAGATTGAATCTATGTCACCATTTGCATCATGTTTCAAGACAAGGGATATGAATTCAGCGGTACAATGGAGCCTTCTTAGCAACAAGACAGACCAAAGAGTGGAAGATGAATGCTGCTGTTCGGTCATATGTGCTATTATCACCGAGCAGTGACTTGTTACCATTTTCAACTGCAATATGATCTCAAAGTGCAGATTAAAATTGCCGTTTACCAACTGCTCCTGTAAACGAGTTATAGCTCCCGAATATGTTTCGAGAAATGAGTTTGTCAAGTTGAGACCAAGAATCTTTGCTTTTGACTTTCTAAGCTCGAGTCGCAAAACCTCCATTTCATTCTCCCTATAATTATCTTTAATTTTCAGCAAGCTCTGATGTGCTATCTTGGAATCTGCAGATAGCTTCTCATTAATCGATTGCAAACGTTTGATCTCTATCTTGTTATGATGGGCTTCCTTTAGTAAAGCCTCGATTTCGTGCTTCAATTTGTCTTCAACTTCAAAATGACTGTCTCCAATGGATTTTTCGAGCTGATGCAACTCAGAGAATTCCTTCACAGATTGTGTGAGTTCCTTTACAGTGTTTTGCAACTCCTCATTCTCTATTGTGAGATGCTCGATTATACGGTCCAGATCTGAAACATTTTCGAGCTGTTCTTGTAGCAGCTGAGCAACATTTTCAGAGGCTGCTAGCTTCTTTTGTAAAGTATCCACAGAATTCTGAGCAGCTTCATTTTTAGAAAGTTGTTCTTCAAGTTGTGAAATCTGCAACTTCAATTTTGCTTCAGTTTCGGCAGAGATCTTCTTTACAGAGGAAAGGGCAACCTCCAACCTCTTATTGTTCTGGACCAAAACCATGAAGTCTTCTTTTGAGACTGCATCATCCACTTCCTGGGACTTTATAGCTTCTTCCAAATCTTTGTGTAGATCTAATTCTTCGCGGAGGAGAGAATGGTCATGCTGGAGCTCCTCAAACTTCTTTTTCAATGAATTCAAGTCATTTTGAAGAGCTTCATTGTAAGATTGTAACTGGTCTTCATTGATTGTAGCTTTCTCGAGAGAAGTTTCTAGGTCCTCTGCAAGTAGTTTATACTTAGCTATTTCAGCCTCAAGGCCAGTAACCGTACCTCTGTATTTGCTTATTTCATCCATAGCGGTCTTAAGTTTAGTCTGCAACTTATTCACAACGCTGGTGACAAAGAGGTTCTTGTTTTCCAGCAGGCTGTCATTGAGAAGTGCTGGCCTGACAAATATTCCATAGTCACCCGGGTTTTTGCAATCGAAATACTTCACACCTTGAACAGTACCATTATTCCTTCCTTGAGGGGTGTCCAATTCAATCCCAACCCATTCACCTGGTGCAAATTCTGTTGAGCCATAGAATCGTACTATGCCTGAATGGCCTTTCACAGTCACTTTCTGACCTAAAGTGACCTCAGTCATTTTGAAGTAATGAAATGAGGAATGTCTGCTTTCAATGCAGATAGATAACAACGGAAGAACCGGTTTCTGTTTTAAATGAGATTAATTCAAGAGAATGAAGGGCAATACATTCCAAAACAGGAAGTTTTCCCAGATGTTGGACAAGAATATCTAAATTGGGCTGAAGTCGATCAAGCGCGTCAGCTGCGCGCACCATGCAATGGAAACAAAACATTATGATCTGTACGCCAGTCTACTCCATCCGAAATGTCATCCAGCGGAATTAATAATCCCATGCAGAAGAAAGGCTTGGGAAATCTCAAGGCAGAGCTACTCAATGAGCAGAAACAAGAAATCAGAGAGGCATTCTCTCTTTTTGACATGGACAATGATGGCTTCATTGACTATCACGAATTGAAAGTAGCCCTCCGTGCTTTGGGGTTCGAACTAAGCAAAAGAGAAGTCTTGGACATAATCCATGAATACGATGGTGATAAACAGAATCTTATCTCATATGAGAATTTTTTCCATGCTGGTATGTTGATTTACTCTAAATATGCGAAAGGCCTACAATACTAACAAATACAGTTGGAGAGAAGATTCTAAGCCGAGATCCTATGGAGGAAATCAGAAGGGCCTTCAAGCTCTTTGATGATGATAATACAGGAAAAATCAGTTTTAGAAATTTAAAGAGAGTTGCAAAAGAGCTCGGGGAGAACTTGACGGATGACGAGCTTCGGGCTATGATAGACGAATTCGACCTAGACGAAGACGGAGAGAGTATGTATTTCTTTATGCGAACGTCGCCTTATTTGGGACTTGAACTTGATTCGAGGTTCATTTCACAAAAGAAATTATCCAAACAATTAACTAACATTTAGTCAATGAGCAGGAGTTCATCAGTATCTGTACTGACTAAAGCGGCCTCAGATGTGAGCGCGGAAGGTGATAACGGGCATCACGTGACTTCAAAAATTTTTTCAACCTACTCGTTCGTAGTGCACCAATAATCAATATACGAAACCAAATAACCATACCATGTCTTGGAACACAGCTAAGAAGCGGTTCCAGAAAAACATTGACAAATATCCAGAGGAGATCCGTCGAATCCTTTTACAGCAGACCCTGAAATACAACTTGCCTACACTCGAAACCATCGTCGACACATATGTTCCTAAACAAGACAGACTGAGTAAATTGGAGGATGTCGGCTTTGCCACGGGAGACATGGTTTACATCACAGAAGGAAAGCACAAAGGCAAGATTTCTTCGGTTCTTCTGTACAGTGCCCAATCAGACTCTTTTCTTTTGACCGATGTGCTCAAGAAGAATATCATGCCTAAAGCCATGTGGGTTCCTAACCAAACGAGTCATCTTATGGACTACCCCGAATCTATCCCTAAGGCTCATCTCAGATTGGCCGCAAAAGACAAAGATGAAAAGGGAAACGTATCTTACGTTGTTGCTGAGGAGGTTGTAATGAAGGGAAGATACTACGATGACAACTACAAGAGATGGTTACCACGAAGATTCGTCAAACACCACCCTACCATCGAAATCCCATGGCCTAGACTCCCCATACAACCAGAAGACGATGCATTGTCTACGAGCAAGGAAAGTGCTCATTTGAAGACTTACGAACTCCAGACTATTGCTAAGTCTCCACTTCCGGCTGGACTCTTACGTGAGCTTAGAAACCCTTACTCGTCCTTTAAAAGAAAACAACTTACTGAGACACAGGCGAGAAAGCTCAATGCTCCACAAATGCCACTTTCGGTCGAGCAAAAGATCTACTTGGCCAAGAAAGCTGCTGAGCCTAAGAAAACGGTCGAGCCTATGTCAAAAGAGGTTCAAGAATTCATCGGATCCAAAATGGCTGAGCACTTGTCGAAGATTCAAAACCCAGTACTTTTGGCTCACTTGGAGGCCTTGTCTAATTCAGGAAAAAAGACTCCTGAGATGTCAGCTAACGATTCGCAGTAGTACTAGTCTTGACCATCATCTTGTTGCATATCAAACGCATGTATATACATTTAAAATAGAACGACCTACGTTATCAGAATCCATTGTTGCTTCGTAATAATTGCAGTATATGTGCTATTGTTACGATCCTAAAACCTTTGAATATGGAAAGGAAGATACTTCTTTGGGTGGATTCAATTACAATTTCTCGTAGTCTAGCTTACCCTCCAACTTCTTGACGTCAGCAACTTTCCTGACAGCCTTCATCAAATCATTTTGAATGATGTAGTCTCTTTCGTCTCGAATTGCGAAAAATCCTGCCTCCGTAATGACATTTCTGATATCTGCACCATTGAAACCATCACTCATTCTCACGGCGGCCTCGAAGTCGAAGTCCCCCTGTTTGGAGATTTTCGATGTGTGAATTTTAAAGATTTCCAATCTTCCGGCTTCGTTTGGCAAGTTGATTTCTATCTTTCTGTCCAATCTTCCTGCTCTCAATAAAGCTGGGTCAAGAGTGTCAGGTCTGTTGGTAGCCATGATAACCTTTGTCTGGCCCAATGTATCGAAACCGTCCATTTGGTTCAACAATTCCATCAAAGTTCTTTGGATTTCACGGTCGGCCGAGGTACCCTCACTGAATCTGCGGCCACCAATGGCATCTATTTCATCCATGAAAATGATACATGGCTCGTGCTCCTTGGCATAAGAGAACATCTCTCTAATTAAACGTGCAGACTCACCGATGTACTTGTCCACAATAGCAGAAGCAGGCGAGAAAATGAAGTTGGCTCCAATAGTAGCCGCCACAGCTTTAGCCAATAACGTTTTACCTGTACCTGGAGGACCATACAACAAGACACCTTTAGGGGGTTTTATACCCACACGGGTGAAAAGCTCGGGGTTCTTTAATGGTAACTCAATCACCTCACGCAACTCTCTGATTTGTTCAGTCAAACCACCGATTCCGTTGAAGGAAATCTCACCCGGCTCAAACGTGGTCATGTTGTACACCAACGGATCAACCTCTCTGGGCAAGATACGCATGATGGTCAAAGTAGTCATGTCTAAAGACACACGGACACCGTTTTGTAAGCTCTCCTTCTTGATGGTGTTACGGCATCCCACAATGTAACGCGGTCCACTGGAGGCTTTGACGATGTATGTGTCATCCGTTAATTGCTTCAACACCTCACCGACTATTTGTCCAACAGATTGCAAAGCCTTGATATCATTCTCTGTCTTCTCGTAACTCTTCTCCATATCTCGCATACTCAACCTCAATTCTTTGAGCCGTGCGTCCCATTTTCTGTGTTCGATCAACTTGTCTTTGAATTTAGATAATGCTTTGTTTCTTTCCTGATCTTCGACAGATTCTTCGACGTCATTAGCTCTAGGCTGCTCGTTCGTACTACCATCGCCATTTCTGCCTTGCAATGCCTCCAAAAGAGGGTCATTTTCCTCACTCATGATTGATTGTTGTATTAATCGCCACTTGCGATAATGGCTGATTGAGTCTGGAGAGGGTCGTGCGCGCTCGAAAAGTGCAGCCCGGATGTGGTAGACTAGAGAAAGATGGTATACCTTTAAGCCAATTGTAACAATGTAAAATTTGTATGAAACAGCCTAGACTCTTGAATGATGAAAAAGTCAAGATTTCCCCTTTTTTAAAATTCGGCTTGGTGCAGGTGTTCGATAGGTGGATCGGGTCACATGACCTACTTTATAGCATCACGAAAAAATCTGGATCTAGCACCCACTTGTACTGTCAAAGCTCAGAATGGAATTTCATGCCATCATATTATGTGGACCAGGCAAGCAACTCACGCCCTTCTCCAAGGTCCGCTCAACGGGTGTGCCGAAGGCCCTCATGCCTTTAGCTGGCAGACCAATGTTTGAATATGTCTTAGACTGGTGTGAGAAGGCCTTCTTCAATAGAGTCACCATCATGTGTGACGACGAATCTGCAGAGGAAATTGAAGGCTCTTTGAAGGTATACAAAAGCCAAAAGTCTTCGGCAGACTCTGCTAACAGCTCGGGATCCGAAAGTGACTTACAAAGATTTGTCAATTCCATATCAGTGACCAAATTTGCAGGCACTTCCAGCGGGGAAATCTTCCAGTTTTTGTATAAGGGTGACAATATCAAAGCAGGAGAAAACTTTGTCTTGCTACCATGTGATTTCATCACCAATTTGCCTCCACAAGTGCTCATTGAAGCATTCAGATGCAGAGAGGATACCGACTTGGGTGTCTTAATATACTACAAAAACAACTTAGACATCGAGGACAAAAAAAACAAAGTGTTCCCTAAAAACTATACACTTTACGCAGACTTGCCCACCGGAAAATCTCAGTTCTTGGATTATTACTCTACAGATGACGTAAATTTCCACAAAGGGTTTAAGATCAGAACGCAATTGATGTGGGCTCGCCCCAAGACGATTGTGAGCACGAAACTTTTGAACAGTTCCATCTTTTTCGGTAACTCTGACCAAATTTTCAAAGTCTTCTCTGACAGTCCCGATAAGTTTACAGAGTCTTACTTTTCGTCCAGGCCGCTAATCAAGGTCATTAGGGACTTGGCAAGAAAAGAATGGCAGAGCCCCAATTGCAGCCAAACTGTGGGGTTCTTTGTTACTCCAGACCAGGCAAACTTCCTCAGAGCTAATACATTACCAGTGTACATGGAAGCCAACAGAGCATTCTTGAAGGTGCAGGCGAGAGAAAACGCAGGAGGAAAAACATCGGCCTCTAAAGACAAGTTGGTGGCGATCATTGGTGCAGATGCTATGGTTGGTGAAAATACCGTGATTGGTGAAAAAACCAACGTCAAACGGTCTGTTGTTGGTGCCAACTGTAAAATAGGTAAGAGAGTCAAGTTAACTGGCTCCATCATCCTCGACAACGTGACCATTGAGAATGACGTTCAACTAGAGAACTCCATCGTGGGTCACGATGCCTGCATTCAATCTAAGTCCAAGCTCACGAATTGTTACGTGGAATCTACACATGAGGTTGCTAAAGGAACGCAGTCCAAGGGTGATACGTTGCTTTGCTTAACATTGGAGGGATTGGTGGAATCTGCAGTGGAGAGCTCTAGTTCGGATGAAGATGGCACAGATGAAAGTTTTGATGACTATGATGATGAACTTGGAGATAATTCTGATGGGCTTTTTGGATATTAGCCCGTAAATAGAAATGCATTAATGGAGTATATATATGATCTTGTAGATCCGGCCCAAAAATCACTTAATCCAGTATGTGAAGCAAAAAAATTCACTCTGCATCGCTTGAGGAGCCCATTTTTCTTCGCTTTAATGCCTCATGGTGGGCGAATTGTCCTCTCCTCTTCCTCACGTCTATATCGTCGCTAGAGTCAGTGCACTCACTTTCATCTGAGTAGCTGCTACTAGCATCATGGCTAAAGCCTTTCAGTTTGGGCCGTGTCTCAGAGCGATTCTTGCGCTTATATGTCACAGATAAGGGAGGGAAACTGGGCTTGAAATGCAAACTAGAAGTCATTTCCAGAGGGAAATTGAAGTCAAACTCGCTTGAATTTTCAATATTTAGCACATCTTGTGGGGCCACAGATGCTCCAGCACTGGGCTCCTTGTTCTCTTTATGCTTGTACATATTTGTGAGCTCTGCACGTTTAGTCAATACCCAGTTTTCGATATCTTCAGCATTGGATATTTTGTCAAGCAAGTCATCTAAGCATTCCAAATAGCCCTTATGCATCAGGAGCACATTGGAATTTGAGCTGTATCGATAAAGAGAAGCCACTGCTTTGGCAGCATTAGCGAATTCAGTCTTCACCTCTGCGGGATCAGATCCCTTAGCACTGTATAACGAAGTCACAGATTTGGCGGCATTTCTGAATTCACCTGTGAGCTCCTTGCTCATTTCTCGAAGAGACACTTTTTCAAGAGACGTGGATGGCGGAAGGTTGCTGGATAGATTGGACAAGTCCATGGTCAAATGATGGAAAAATATAAGATAGCCAGGTTTTTTTTTGAAGAAAAAACTGCTAGCATAAACTAGGTAATGTGTAATAGCTTTGCACTACAAAACCCTCACAAGAGGCGCACACGATGAAGAGCCTCAGTAGTCGATCATGTGACGTGCATCTGCAAGGTGCGAGGAACTGGCTAGTAGCCGACAAACGATATCAAGTACGTGTAACCGCACGCACTCCTACTCCACTATGGTTCAATCAACTCTTATCTACAGATATGACGGTATGTTAGAGCACCGAGAATTGGCAATGTTTATGTACTAACCCATTAGCGCTTCCCCTCTGTGGGTCAGTGGACAACTCTGCCGATCGTGAATTGAACGAGCAGAAAAAGAAGTGCAAGATCATCATAAGTAGAGTGACGCCCAACTCGGAGCCGCAGGCCACGATAGAGTCCGGCTCCTACAATATCCACTATTTGATCAGCAACAACATCATCTACCTCACTATCTGTGACAAGTCATATCCCAGAAAGCTAGCTTTCCTGTACTTGACGGAAATCAGCAATGAGTTCAACCACATCCATGCCCGCGAGGCCTTGAGCAATACCGCCAGACCGTTCGGGTTTAGTTCTTTCGATAACTTCTTGAGCAAGACCAAGAAGATTTACCAGGATCAGCGGGCGCAGTCGAATCTCGATCGCTTGAATACAGACTTGGCCGACGTCAAGAAGGTCATGACCAAAAACATTGAAGACCTATTATACAGAGGCGATTCCTTGGACAAAATGAGCGATTTATCTTCCAGTTTGAGAAACGACTCCGTCAAGTACCGTAAGAAAGCACAGCAGATTAACTTCGAGGCCTTGCTCAAAGGCTATGTTCCCATCGTGGGCGCAGGCTTGTTCTTTGTGTTCATTATTTGGTACATGTTTCTCCGGAGATGAATATGCCCCATTCATAGTGTTTAATATATAATAGTACATGCATTGCTAGTAGTGAATGTAAAAGGCTTCGTTGATCTTCATAAGCTTATACCCATATGCGGCGCGCCCCACATGTTATCACTCACCATTATATTACGATACATTATAGCCGTCTAGGAGATATGCCCGCTCCCGAGAACAAGGGCGCAAAGGACATCCCGGTTAAACCTTTACAATCAGGTCATTCCATTCAAACCTCTCCAAACCTCCTTCTGGCCACCAATTCATATACCTCTGGTGCCACTACAGCTGTCACACTAGCTAGCGCCGATCAAGCGGAACTCTCCAACCTAGACCAGGATTTTCGACTAGACCCTTCGGCGCCATCTTCCTCAAATATAGCATCCAATATTGGAAGTCCGGCATTGACCAGTGTGTGTTCCTCAGATGATGAGCTTCTGGCAGATACCCATGATAGAGGCCAACTAGCCGACTTTCTAGGTAGTTTGATCCTAGATTCACCGAGCCGACCCAAGCAGAAACAAGGAAAAGCAGAAGTTTACAATGTCTTCAGTGCAGATAACACAAGACTTGACGAAGACTTCTTGAACCGAGGGATCATTATTGATAAACAGAGTAAGAGCCTCAATGAGAAGTACAAGCACTTCTTTATGCTTTCATCGGCAGGGAAGCTAATATACTCTTTGAACGGAGACGACGAGATGCTTTTAGGATACATGGGGCTCATAACTACTATTATCTCGAGCTTTCAGGAAGGCTTGGGTAAGCAATTTGAGAAGATCCAGCTGAGAGATTTCAAGATGGTGGTCATGGTCAAGTCACCATTGATCTTGGTGGCCATTACCAAAATCCCTCATGAAATGTTTCCTTCGAGTGTGTTTACAGACTCAATTCTTGAAAACCAGCTCAGTTTTTTACACAATTATATTCTTGCTGTTATCAGCGAATCCGTGATAGTCAAGAACTTCAAAAGAGGCATGAACTTCGACCTCAGGAAACTTTTGTCTGCACAAGACTATACTATCCTTGATACTTTGGCCATGCTACTCACGTATGGGTTTTATTCTGACGATAATGCTAACTATGCCCTTGACAGCTCGTTTTACTTGAGGTCTCTTCTAGGGAATGCAATTCAATGCGCAAGAATCACCAACACTTCCAGAATGAAACTCAATGAAATCTTTGCATCAATCAAGAAGATAAAAACATCCAAGGAGGAATCAGACCTAGCCTCTGTGTTCCAAGGGACTTTCGGTGTCAATGCTGACGACAAGTTCTTGGCATCTGATCTTCTATTTGGCTTCGTTACGCTAGACGATAAGGTAGTTTCTTATTTGAGACCCAGAAACCATCAGCTTTGCAACCAAGATATCTCAACGCTTTTGGCAACGACAGGTTTATATTCTCAGACTCTTTCGCATGAAAAATCAATGGATTTGTGGATCCCATTATGCATGCCAAACTTCAATAGCTCTGGATTCCTATATTGCTATTTGCGGCGATTTGCAGTCAAAAATTTGAGCAAGCCATTGACGTTAATTTTATTGAGTGGAAGCAAAAACTCGTTTTACGAGATGAAAGAAGTGGGCGACTACTTGATATCGAAAATCAGCAAATCGAAGGCCCTTGACCCTCGCCTAGGAAAAGAACTAGTCCAGAATCTCAGACCAAATTGGGTATTAGACTACTTGAAGATCTCGACGATAAAGCATTTCATATACAGGCGACAGGAATTCAACCAAGTCTACATGGACGACTACTTACAGACAGCGGAGCCTGCTAGTTTCGAGACCTTGAAAAGTCTGTTTGAGTTGATATTTCTCTACACGAACTTGATCAACTCCACAAGCTATAAGGAAACCGATGTAGGAAATGGCCGCAAGTTGACGTATACCAGATGGCAACAAGAAGACAATTTGATCACCGGATTCCTACTCACTGACGAAAGCTATCAGTTCTATTGCTTGTGCACTGGATCGGTTTCTTCAAAAGTGATCATTGAGCAAAGCTTACGCATAATTCGCTGGTGTGATAAGTACAAGAAAAGGTTGTTTGTTCGGCACGGAACAGTCTTTTAGAGCTGCAATGCCCGTGCTATAGTATCAATTGTCTTATTTCAAGATAGCAGATTCGGCGGCTTTGAAAGTATCGTTGAGCTTATCCATAAATTTTTTATGGAGCTTTTCATAGTCATTCCAGAGCTCTTGTTCTGCATCGGTCATTTTCTTCTTCTTAGCGATTTTGCTTTTCACATCTGCCCTGACGGCAGATAATGTGCTGGAATTTTTGCCTGAACCACCAGGTCCGTTTTTGAACTTTTCAAATGCTGCCTTCAAGTCTTTGATTCTCTCTTTCTTGGATTCGGTGGTGACCGGAGGAATCGGGACCTTCAATACTTGCTTATTCGAAGGATCTGCTATAGGATTCATGTTCAAGTTTGAAGCCAACACAGCATTGATGACATTGCTCACGTTGGCAGGGTCGAAAACAGTGATGAGGAAATTGCGGCCTTTAATGGTGGTCTGTGCAATCGCAGTATATGGAAGGTCTTCGTCGGCCGTTTTCACCTGGAGATGGTCAAAGATCTGTGGACTGGTCTTTCCCATCTTGAACTCACTGGCCTGCTTGACAAACTTATCTACAATCAGTTGCAACTTAACAGACAATTCGTCCATGTCAAGCAGTGGGGGTTCTGTAAATTCAGCAGAGGTTGGGACTTCGGCTTTCTTTCCTTTCTTCTTCAAGGCCACAGTAGAAATACTGAACAGGCGAGCATACTGGGAGAATTGTATACCGGGACGGACTGCCGCTAAACGGGTCCTCGAAAGCGTGAGTTGGCGAAACATGGTTGTGGAGAGTACATTGGTGTTGACGAGATTGCACCTAGAAGAGGCAGACCCGCGCACGTGATGCGCCATGCCCAGTTTACTCCAGCAATACCAATAAAGAATGAATGTGCATTTATGTGTTCATAATAGAATTAGAAGATATGATTGAAGATTCGTCATTACCTATATTAAGAATTGAAAATACAATTTGATGCTTTCATTGCTGTTTAAAATGAATATAGTTTGCCTTGGAAGGCCTATTGATGTCAGGAAGTCAGTAGATGCCAATGGATGAGTGAAATGTCAGGGTGACAGCAGAATACAGTTGGGATACTAATCAGTCTTCCCGGACGAAGTCTCCTTCTCCAATTTCTCCAAAGTTGCAATACATCCTTGAGCTTCTTTACCCAATTCCCCCCCCTCTCTGACGACATTGAAGAGATTGGCTTTGAGAGGTGCCGCAAATATATCTAGAGTGATTTTTCTCCTTGTTTCTTGATCCTCTGTAGATATGCTATCGATATCAGCAAGAGATAAAGAGCCTTCAGGGGCCAGGGAGTTAACACTGACGGGAATTTCGTCAACGTAGAGCTTCAATTGTGCATATGCCTGAGGATTAGAGGGGATCATGAATTTAGGTGTCTGCCAATGAATAGTAGAGCATTTGGACCAGTCGATGGCCAAGGCATCTGCAGCGTCTCCTTCTTCGAAAAGCGAAGCCTTGAGGAACTTTCGAAGCACACTCATATGGTTTACACGAGCCTTCTTCCCACGGCCTTCTAGAGAGTCCGAACTGACTGCAAGCGATACAGATTGGCGGTCTTTTCCAAGGTTCCACGACATCAAGGAAAAGAAACTTCGGAGGGTCTTGACGAAGTGGCCCCGCACTAATGCGTTTGGAGATTTCTCAACCAACACTCCCAAAACCCTAGTCGATGTGCTCCGGACTGCCACCTGGATATGAGTCATGGCGGAGTGGACAAAGAGAACAATCGATCGCATGTGTAGTTCAAGAAATCCAGGCTGTTTGTCAGAACACGCAGATAGGAGAGACACAAAGGCCTCTCTTACTGATTGGGAAGAGTCTGTGATCAATGATAGTGTCAGACTGAGGATCTGTTTGTAGAGCGAGGTGTTGGAGGGCAAGTGGTTTTCAATAAAGTTAAGCACCTCTTTCCTGGTGGTAGCCAGATGATGTTTTGTAAGCAGGAGCTGGTGAGTGAGGTCCACATCGGTGTTTTTTGGAGTACTTTCGGCAGAAGCAGGTTTCTTGGAGATGTTCTGGTTAGGAAGCGAGATGGTCCTAGCAGTGAAAGAGGTGTCTGTGTAATTGTCAGGTTTGGCAGCAGTTTTCCCGACCTTAAGCTTTCGCTTTTGAAAGTCTTTCTTCTTTTCGTCTCTCTTTCTTTTCGACCCCATGATACTGGCTTGGTTCTATTGAGCTGAAATTTTACCGTGCGATGCGCATCTGAGCCATCTCTCTGCCTATGCGCGTCCACGTACGTCTCACATCTTTCATATCAACACCAGTCGGCAGCGCACGTCTGGGGAAAGCAATACAGGCAGACAACGTATATCGAGCCATTAAGCTTTGAATTACGCTGGTTCTTGGAAAACCGTACATTAGAATGGAGTCTTTTGATGAGATAGGTGCTGCCATATACTCGCTATCTATAGGGGAATCTCGTGGATCTGTTCAACCAGAGATCATAGAGGTTCATGATGATTCAGATGACTTGATGGATATAGACAGCCTTGAAGGCTCGTCGAGGGAGGACAATGCATACCAAACAGACGTTACGGCCAAGGATGACCGAGATACCGCTCGGGCTGAGGAAGATGGCAACTCTCTGTTTCTAGAGACTCTCAATCCCACTGAGCTAGGAGCGCGATATGCTCTTATGCCCCGGAAGCTTCTCAAGACAACACCACATTCACTCTCTGATACCGAACATGATTACGAGTTCGATACATCGGATGGAAACACCACCTCTGGCGACTCGCAAACCAAAAGCCTATGGCAAACCAATAGCCTATGGAATTGTGGCACTGGTTTCCAAGACCACCACCTGTGGAATACGCATACAGGTGGAGTAACAGGTAGCTTAGGTCCAGCCAATTATAAAACTCCACAATTGGAAACGCCCATCTATGGAGGCTTCCCTGGGTCGAGCTCATTGCAGATCCACCACCACCACTATTACACCACCAATCAAAATCAAAATCAAAATAACACTCCAAGCCATCAACATCGGCAGCAACTTTCGCAGCGGCTGGTAGTTACTGCGGCCCCAATATCTAACCGGGACCTACAGCAGCATAGCGAGCTAGCTCAAAGGGAAGTGCGTGAACAGCAGACAGTGGTGCGCAAGGACTCGTTCCGAAACATGCTTCCACTGCCCTGGGATTCGGCTGCCACGCCTGCTGAAAAAACGCCGTATGTCTTATCGTCATATTTGCAGCTATTGATAAATTTATTTCTCTCCGTCTATGCGTTGCACGTGGTGGTGTCGATGATCCAAGCGATTCGGGCGGACGTATCACATAAGATGGAGGTAGAGGCCAATAATGTTCTTGTGGAAATTGCCCTGTGTGAGAGATCTTACCGGGAGAATAACTGCTCACCAGACTTGATTGTTCCCGCACTCGAAAAGATGTGTGCCCACTGGGCCAAATGCATGAACAAGGACCCATTCAAGAGGGGCAATCGCTCGCTGATCAGCGCTCAGACTATAGGAATTTTGCTTAACTCCTTTATCGAGCCCCTTAGCTTTAAGTTTCTATCGGTATCTGCTTTCTTGATCATTGTGGTGTTTGCATGTAACTTTGGTTTTGGTTACATTCGTGCGAAGGCATACTATGGGTGGTCTGATCGTTGAGACGAACTGCCCACTGCTTGTACACTGCTTGGACCCAATTTCCCATAACCTATCGAGGAAACTACGGATATTATGGTCGATTTTGGATTGCTTGAATTCCTCACCGCTGGCGGTTTTCGTCGTCACCAGTCACTCTGATTGACGCTTGCGTGGATCGAACTTTGACGTGAAGACTATGGTCTTATCAATCGCCCAACCGAAGATGCTTTTTGAGTCAGTACAAAATGAAACTGAGAGCTTGAGTATCGACTTCATTGTTATATGCTTGTCTATTCTCCCAATATTATGTCTCAGTGTCTTCGATCCCTGTTGATTATTATTATTTACGTTCTAGAATGTACATGGGAGCACCAAAATGGGTGCGGTGCATCAAATACGTAGTAGCCTATAAACTTATTTACTCACCGTTGAGTGTTCGTAGAATTTTAGATTTTGCGTCCACTTTGCCTTGAACTGGACGTGGTATTCGCTCTTGTAGTACGATATAACTGTGTACAGATTGTTAATATCGTGAGGTTAAAACCTGTAGCTGCTGTTTATTTATATTCATTAATTGACAACGCAGAGCAAAATCAAGAAAAACGCAATTCGTGCTTTCCGCTAAACCAATTATTCTATCTTTTGGTGCCTTAGTCCCAAGTCTTCGAAGGTATCATGCAAAATATCCCTTAATTTGAATAAGTTAAGCACCCGTAGCCTCTCGTCCTTAAGATGAGCGTTATCACTTGCTTGTCCACATGGAATTTGAGCAGCAGGAGCGCAAAAGGCTTTTTCAAGAAATCTAATTGAAGGAATAGAGCCTCCCTCCCGGATAAAAAGAGGCTCCGGCACTGAAGCACCCCAGTTTTTCTTCATTTTCTCGAAGAGGAGCTTGTACACCAACGAATTGGGGTCGCCCAACCAAGGCTCTGCTTCGTGGAATATATCAATTGAGATCTTGTTTTCAGAATTCAATGCAGCAAAGCGCTCATTCAAGTGCTGAACCAACATGCTTTTGATTTTCGCCAAGTCCTGGTTGGGGACTATTCTCATGGAAATCGAGGCTCTGGCCGTCTGAGAAATCACAGTATTGTTCACAGGACCAGAAACGTCAACTCTGTGCACCGTGAGAGACGGATTCCTCCATTTTGCTAGAAGTGAGTCCAAATTCGTCTCTGGTACACCACTTTTTTTCGCAGCTTTCCTGATTTTCTCAAAGAGGTGCAATTCCGAGTCTTCAAGAGGAAGTAAATCATCATAGAAGCCCGGAATCTTGATTTTGTTTGTTTCTGGACACGCCAATTGACCCAAAATTTGTATCAAGTCCATTGTGGGTTCTCTAGAAACACCGCCGTCCACACCCGAGTGACGATCGGGTTTCTCGGAATGGACAGAAATCGATGCATTGATTACTCCCCGCAACCCATAATTCAAACATGGAATTTCATCGTCGAGCCAATATGAGTTGGACAACATGATCCAATCAATCTCACCGATCACGTCTTTATGCGTATTAACAGCGGCCTGAAAACCAACAGAACCGCATTCTTCCTCACCTTCTATAAGAAAGACAACATCCGTGGAAAGTTTTCCCTCCCTTTTAAGCTTGGCCACAGCATAAATAGCTGCTAGGGTAGGCCCTTTATTGTCACTAACTCCTCTGGCGTAAAGACGTCCATCTTTAGCGGTTAGTTTGAAAGGATCATTGCCCCAGCTTTCGCTATCTTGAACGGCATCGACAACATCGTAGTGACCATACCAAAGCACTCTATTGGGCTTCTCAGAGACACCCTTCACATTATCTTTTTTGAATCTGGCGTAAACAATAGGGTTACAGTCCGGCACAGGAAGAAGTTTGGTCTCCGAAGCTTCTAGGTTCATGAAAAGTTTACTGAAAAACCTTGCGCATTGCCTGGATTCCTCTAGGTATGACACAGGATACTTTGAAATAGTCCTGAATGCAATAACTGTTTCAAGCGATTCCAAGAGATGGTCATTGCTCAAATCATCCAGGTGGGTGGTACCGGAGCTTCGTTCCGATTCTTCTGAAGCACGAGATTCGCTTCCCACATTGGTAATGTTCCACAAACATAAACAACCAGAGCCTCCCGAAATCAAAAATGTCGATCCCAGTAACTTGAAAGTTTGCACGGCAAAAACGGAATTGCCGTCATGCTCATCCACACTGGCATCGGATAGATAGTCTAAATTCAAATCCATCTGGAAGCTCCTGGGGTTCTTGGATCCGATGTTGCCATCATATAGATCTTGCTTTGCAGTAAATTTGCACAAACCACCCATATTGGTAGCTTTGTATATGAAGCCATTGAAGATACATAGAGAAAGAATTTCATCGTTCTTCTTTGAGATCGAGTTGAAGTGAAACGATCTTGTCAATTGGTAAGTTGTAAGGTCCCAAATATTAATGCTGGAATCAACTAAACCAAGATAAACCGATGAATCAGACACATGCATTGATAAAATAGATTCATCATTGGCCAAAGATGCCATGACCTGAGGGCGCACAATTCCACTTTCATCAGTGGATATTCCCCAGATCTTGAAAATACCATCCCCTCCACAAGTAGCCAAGTAAGCATCGAACAGATCTTTCTGTAAATCGCAAAAGCCCGGAGCATTCTTCAGTGAGAGAAATTCCATGCAATAAACGTAACCATTGTGCGCAAACTGGATTATATGGCCGTTTTCAATCTCTACCAAGAGAGGGCCTTCGGAATTGTCATTGAAGCCCGAGTGAAACTTATGTTGTTGACTTTGAACTCTATTGAGTGACCCTCCTGGACCCTTGGAGTCAAAAAACTTATCGAATCTCATATGGGGGAGTCTATTTATAGACTTTGACAGCTTAGGGGCCTGGTCCTCGTCCTTGGACTGATCTTCGGCCTGGAGATCGAGAATACACCACAGGATGGAAGCATTTTGAGCGCCAATGAACAATGCAGATAATGAAGATGACCATGATAAGGAGAAGATATCACCTATATCAACGGAGGAGTACACCAAGTGAGTGCACTTGATATCGTATTGGGGCGCATCTTTGTTTTCGAATGGTCGCAAATCCCATACTTTCACCAATGAGTCAGACCCTGCACTGAATAAAAAATTCTCTTCTGGGTCCAAGGTCAAGCAAAGAATGGATGCACTATTAGAACGTTCGCCATTGTCCACGGTGTGTTTCAAGGCGAATGTTGATATCTCAAAGAATAAGATCTTTGAATCTTGAGTACCACATATGATAAGGTCTTTTGATGGGGCAGCCACCACACTAAGAATGGAATGGGTATGAGACCACTTGTGGACCATTGGGATGACTTGATGTAGGTCAGAAGCATCATCCACACTTTTATCGAGTTTGGGTGCATCTTCGGCCTTGTCAATGTCCCCATCCTTGTAATTCACTGAAATGGCTGGCAGCATGGCACGAATTGAGGCTTGTGATGATAATGCATCGGTTATTGTGTCTATAGGTAGTTGAGGCCTGATAGAGGAGGGATTGAACTCGCCCTCATGTATATTGCCCGAATTGAATCCTGGCATCTGACTGTGGCTCCTTTGTTCTATTTAACAACGGAGTGATCGTAGGGCTTCTATGCGCGTGTTTGGAAGAAGGTCACGTGCCCCATCGTTACTTATCTCACCAGGTCTCTTGAACTGGTCATAAATTTGAGCCACGAACTGACGCCGTTTGTTCGCCGCACTAGTATAAAAACCAGAGACGGAATTGATGCTTTCAAGTCTAATTATATTCAATAACTTAGCATACTTAAAACGCTGTTCACATTTTTTAATGTATTGCCATGTGACCAGACGATAAACACTTGTTATAATACATGTCAATGAATACGTAAGTGTAATGGTAAGCGCACTTAAGAGGTGTTTTCACATGTAAGCAGATTATAGAAGACACATTCACAGAAAAACATGTCAAATGCCATAGTTACGAATGGAGACGATACGCAGCCGGCACTTAGCAGATTTTCCATGCTCGGCGCGATGGTGCTGCTCTCTACTATAGGCCCCAGCACATGCGGATAATAAGCGAAATAAGTTAGCCAAAGGGCGTGCGATCTTATCAATAGCATCTCCTAGAATTCAGTGGGTCATGTACATTTACAGTTCACAGTGATACATATGTCCCGATCCTGTACATAGTTCAGTCAGTAGCTCCCGACCCCATTAATCGAACCATCCGAAATTTCCACTTTTCCAGTATGGCGGATCATCATCCCATACAATTGGAGCGCCAAGCATGTCACGCGACCCCATTAATAAATTGATGAGACCCGCACCACGTGGGCCTCATTTGCATGCAAGCTGCATGAAAACCGAAAAAAGAAACCAAGCCTTGGCATAAAAGCAGACCCAGACAAGAAAATTTTTAACGTCACACGAGTACTTACGCTTTTCGTTCAGGCAAGTGATTTGTGGCTTTTTGCATCCAAATGAAGTTCTCTCACTCGTTGAAGTTTAACGCTGTTCCCGAATGGCAGGATTACTACTTGAACTATCCTGCCTTGAAGAAAGTTATCTATTTGGCCCAGCAAAAACAATTAGAGAATGTCGAGCCCAAAGATGGCTCTATTCTAGTAAATCATGCATCCATATCCGATTTGATTGCTGCTCTTCGCAGAACCCAAGACAAGAAAGAGGGTAACTCCAGCTCAGAAATCGTTGAAGATGAAGAGTTGACGGAAAGATTCAACCCTTCCAAGTTGATCAACAAATTCAAGAAAAGAAAGCCTGTCAGACCAGAAGAGTTGGAAAGTGGATACACTGAAAAGGGCTCTACAGGAAAGAACGAGGAGGAAGTCTACCTGATTGACCTCGACCAGTCCACTATTGCTGGCTCTGTTGATGGAGAAGCTTTGGCAGCAGCAGCAGCTTTGGTTTCAGGTGACAGCCCCAACGATCCATTGCCTGTGTTTGCCAAGGAATTGCTCAGCGAATTGAGCAAGATTGACAAGTTCTACAAGGGTAAGGAAACTGAGATTCTCAAACAGTACGACAACCTCATCAAAGACTTGGAGGCCAACAGCTCGCATATCGACGACTTTTTGTTTACCCAGGCCTACTTCAACCATGCATCGGGTGTGTATGAGTCCAACCCCCACCGTCAGTACAACGTCAAGTCTACTTTGGAAAGAACCACTACCAACGCTTCTGTCTTCGACACTGTCAACCACTTGGATGTGAACAATGATCTCGAGAAGGGAGAAGTCGAGGAGGAGGACGACGAAGAAGATGAAGATGATGACGATGACCATAACTCCGTTTCCAACTCTGCATTGTTGGGCAAGGACGACTTCGATATCACCAAACAAAAGCGCATAACGTTAAAGAGGAGATCTCTTGCTTTGTTTATTTCCTTGAGTGAATTGAAATCATACATCGAATTGAACAAAATCGGTTTCACCAAAATTTGCAAGAAGTTCGACAAGACCTGCAACTATGCCATCAAGGCCGACTTCATCGAAAACTACTTGCCTTTGAACTCCAGAACTTTCTACCCACAAACAACCGAAAACCTCGACCATAACATCGACCATATTGTGAAGATCTACGCATATCTTTCAGACAAATACTCCTTGGAGTCTCCTCACGACTTGACCGCTATCCGGGACGAATTGAAATCTCACTTGAGAGACCATATTGTCTGGGAACGTAACACCGTCTGGAAAGACTTGCTTTCCTTGGAGAAAAGAAACTACAACTTGCATCTTGATGATGATGCTGTCAGAAAGAGCAAAATGGGTGATGAAGGTTACCTCACCACTTTGATCCACATGAGGACCAGAAAAGTCAACTTGCCATTTGGTTGGACTCTTTTCAACCGTGACCACGTTAAGCTCCCTAGATTTTTGTTCACTACTCAGATGATCAAGATTACTTTGGTTGTCATTGTGTTTGTTGTCTTGATGACCGTTCATACCATGAATGATTTCCAACAAGCTCGTTGTTTGGCTGTTTTGGCTACTGCAGCTTTGAGTTGGGCCACTGAAGCTTTGCCTTTATGGGTTACTTCGTTCTTGGTTCCTTTGCTTGTGGTTGCATGTAAGGTCTTGAAAAATGAAGCTGGTGATGGACCAATGGATGCTGCCGCAGCCTCCCTGTACATTTTGGGCCAGATGTGGAACTCGACAATTATGATCTTATTGGGTGGTTTCACTTTGGCTGCTGCTTTATCCAAGTACAATATCGCCAAAGTTGTTTCTTCTTTCATGTTGGCTTTCGCCGGTGTGAAACCCAGGAATGTCTTATTGGCTATTATGGGTGTCTCTTTGTTCTTGTCCATGTGGATTTCGAACGTTGCTGCTCCAGTCTTGGCATACTCTTTGATTCAACCCGTTTTGAGAACTTTGCCTACGGAGTCTCCTTTCGCTCAAGCTTTGGTTTTGGGAATTGCTCTCGCATCCAACATCGGTGGTATGGCCTCTCCAATCGCTTCCCCACAAAACGTCATTGCCATCCAGTACATGAACCCAAATCCTGGTTGGGGTAAGTGGTTCGGTGTTGCCATTCCAGTCTCCATTGCTTCTTTGTTGGGTATTTGGTTGGAGATGATTCTTACCTTCAAGGTGTCGACCGCCAAAATAAAGGCTTACAAGCCAATCAAGGACAAGTTCACAACGAAACAATACTTTGTTAGTGCAGTTACTGTTTTGACAATCATCTTGTGGTGTGTGGAAAGCAAACTCGAGGACACCTTTGGATCCTCTGGTATCATTGCCGTGTTCCCAATCGTATTGTTCTTCGGTACCGGCCTTTTAAAAGTGGATGATGTTAACAACTTCCCGTGGAGTATCATCTTGTTGGCCATGGGTGGTTTGGCCTTGGGTAAAGCAGTCACCAGTTCTGGGTTATTGGCCACCATCGCCACCTCTTTGCAGAAGAAGGTGATGGACTTCGATGTGTATGCCATTATCATTATCTTCGGTCTTTTGATCTTGGTGGTTGCAACCTTCATTTCTCACACCGTGGCAACCATAATCATCGTTCCTTTGGTTAAGGAAGTCGGTGAGTCCATGAATCACCCTCATCCATTGATTTTGGTTATGGGAACTGCTTTGATTGCATCTGGTGCCATGGGATTGCCTACCTCAGGTTTCCCCAACGTCACTGCTATCAGTATGACAGATGAGGTGGGTAAGAGATATCTCACGGTCAACACATTTATCACCAGAGGTGTGCCTGCCTCGATTATTGCTTTTGCATGCGTCGTGACCATTGGTTATGGTATCATGAGCTCATTCTCTTTCTAGAGTTGGCATGATGCACCTGCATGTGTTTATAGACATTGGGATATGAAGACAATTGAAAAGGGCGGATTGACTTCGGAAGACGTCTATGGCCGTCAGAAAAGACTAAAAAAAGTTTAATTCGTTATTTGCATATATATATCATTAGTTATTTACGTCACATCTAAGGACCGTATAAGTTAGCTCGTATCTGGTTGTTGACTCCCATTTGTTCAAACCTTAAGAAGATGTTTCCAATCACATAAGACCACGTATCATTCTCGAAAAGAGCTTGAGTTTGTTTCGCTAAGGTTCCTTCTTTTTTAAGTTTCTGTAACATGTCATTGAGTGGGATTTGATCAAACACTCCGTAATTGTATAGTTTATTGGCGATGAAGCCGACCATTCTTTGAATCTTACTATCAGCCAAAGAAGCTTGGATCGTCGGAATAATCACGCCACTATTTTTGACTCCGTTTAATATACTTCCAATTGACTGGCCGAAAACATCTGAGCTGATCGCACTACCCACGAGATTGTTAATGAAAGACAGTAACGAGCCACTATATTCGGAGGTATCATTGGAAGAATCAGCTCTCTTTTTCAAAACCCGATACTTATATGTATAAGAGGTTCCGTTGAAGCCAGGGTCTTTGCTGACGGTGTTTCTAGCCAAGTCAAAGATTTTCGCCCAGGAGATTTGTCCTGTGTCACCAATCGTGTAAATCAACTTTGGAATCCAAGTGTTGTTGACCAAAATCTCGCCTAGATTGTCAGTGAGTTGGTTTCTCTGGTCTTGGTTTAGCAAGAGTCCAGCTACAGTGTCCTCCAAAATGCCCGAAGCTTTCACCTCGTCCATGATCTCTGTGATATTAACAGTGATGTTGAGTCCGCTCATGGCGGTATTCGTCAGTGCAGATACCAAAGCCTGGAAAATGTAGTTGGACAAAGTGTTCATTTGCTCTGGAGAGTCTGCAATTTCGTGGAGAACCTGGATGATCACTCCGGAATTGTTGAGAGCACCAAGTAAACCAGTCAAAGAGTCCAGGAGGTCTCTCTTAGCATGAGTGCCTGAGTAAGCCTCCATGATCTGATCGTATAAGATGGAGAAACTCCTACTCATAGGCTCAAGTGGCTCTCTGCTGCTGGCAACACTATAGACTTCTGAAACCGGAGTGAACACTTCGGCCATGCATAATGCAAAGAAACTGGGTATAAGAAGAAAAAGGGAAGTGAAATTCATGCCTTGTGCTTTTTCGGAATTATTGTGCTGATATTATGAAATCAATATGATATTTTGCAGCTGCGGTGGGTATATTAGGTTGAGGGAAGAATGTGCTTCAGGAAAGGAGCAAAGAATGAATTGAAAACGAACAACAGAGCTTGAGACAGCCTCTCAGGGTAATAATAGGTGTAACAAAAATGAGCTGCCGTGTGAACGTCCAGTGGATCAACTATATAAGGGCATGATGCTTTATAAGGGCATGATGCTTTTTAGAGATCTTTTCCTATTCGGGTGACTTCTCTGTTGAGGAGAATGCGGTATGCATAATATGCAGTACACAAGCCATCAGGCGCATAGTTAAGTGGGTGCGAAGTGATCTGAGTGTTCCAATACAGTGTACTACTTAAGATACAAAAGGAGTAGGTATGATGGGGTTAATGTTACAAAAGATGTGCTTCACAAATGATTACCAGTGAGCTTTCAGGTTTCTTGAAAAAGCTATTTTTGGCATGGGGGTTTCCAGCGAATACCACAATAGTGAGGACTTCCCCATCGGGAATAAGATTATATGCAAGCATAATTTGATTTCCCAATGCGGAAACTGCCCCGGCTCATGGATCGCACCATTAACGGATTCGGAAATTTTGCACCCACCAAGATTTTCTAATACGGCTCGGCATAGACAAGTTTCCTAATTAGTCAAACGTTTGGATAGGTTGCTTCTATCTGTCATGCTCCCAAGTATATATTGGACGCAGCCCCTCATTTTTTGATAAATCACTTCATTTTTATACTGTCTAATAATACATCCTATTCCTCGAAGGAACCAACTCATTCACTACATACCACATCAAAGCCATCAACAAAATAAAGTATGAAGTTGACCTGGCTCTCCGCCACATTATGTGCATCCATCTCATTGGTCAATGCCCTTCCAACAGCCAGACCAGTGGAAGAAGCCAAATTTGAAGTCAGAGAAGTCGTCTCAGAGTTCTTTGACAAACGTGCTTTCCCAACCGAAATGGAAGACTTCAAGACCTTAATGCAAAAAAGAGACACCACACTGACCGTGGAAACACTCATAAATCTTTTGAACGACTCCGATATCCTATATGATGTGTTGGATCTGGTTGCATACAACCCGCGCCGGATTCAATACATCGCTAATATAACGAGTAAATTGCTCGGGAATGTTGACATCAAGTCATTCACTGACTCCTCTTCTAATTATGTCAGCGGTGTCAACTTCTCAAGAATCTATAATGCTGTCATGGATTCTGGTGTTGTTTCCAGTTTGTTGGATGGTATATTATTGGACGAGAGTTTCCAGCCAGTTCTTGTCAATCTCACTTCCCGTATTTTGGAAGGGAACAAGAACTTGGTAAATTATGTTGTCAAGGACCTCTTCAAGTCGCTGAAGAGAGACACAATTCAAAAGCGTGCTAATGGCGGATCTCTTGAGATGTTCTTGGGCAACATCATCACCACAATCTTGGACTCAAGTTTAGTGGCCGACACAGCCGAAGCTATTCTTGTTTCTTTGAACAAGACCCAATTCCTCACCACCACAGCTAAGACCTTGATTGCTAACGAAGGGTACCAGAATATGACGGCACAATTGTTCATTGACGTGCTCAACACCGGAAATATCAAGGTTGACTCTAAGGCCATCAACGTCACCGAAATCGCCGAAATGGCTCTTTCCAAGCCAGCCGTTATTGTCAACCTTGTGAGCAACTTGTTGTCAGGAAATGCCAAGTTCCCAGCTTTAGGCAAATACTCTGATGCCATCAGTGACATTGTGAAAAAGGTGGAGAGCAAGGGAGTGTTTGCTGATTTGAATGACTACGTCTTTTCGCAAACCCACTCTGTAACCAAGCCAATCATCCCCACCGGCCAAATTGTTGTTCCCAGAACAACGTCTGCTAAAACCACCAAAACAACCAAGACCACCAAGGCTTCGATCACCAAGAGTACCAAGTCATCCAGCACAAAAAAGGCTAAGAAAACAACCACTGAAAACTTGGACGATCTTAGTGGCTACGGATCTGGTAACTGGGGAACCGACTCGGCAGATGACATCCTCAGTGGATATGGTTCTGGAGTCTGGAAAACCCAGGACGACGAAGACGTTGAATCTACCACCACCACTCGCCGTGGCAGAGCCACCACCACCCGCCGTTCCAGATCCACTGCCACCAACGATGACGACTTGAGTGAAAGTGAATCTGCAGCCCAAGTCTCCTCGATCCTTGCCCAATTGAGAAGCGACAGCGCTATCGACAATACAGAAGTCACTTCCAGCTTCGACGACGGAGAATCTGCCTCTACCGCCAATGCTGGTGGCCTCCTCGCAGTCCTTGGTGCTTTGGGAGACACCAGCACATCGAAAAAAGCGAAAAGAGCTGAAGCTACCGCAACCGCAACTGCAGGCAGCTCAGGTGCTTCGTTGAAGTCTACCAGCGTGGTAACTCGCGCTTTAATCAGCGCACAGGCTCTTCTCATAGCTGCTATTTTGATTCTTTAGGAATAGCCACCCATACCTAGCATTCAAGGTACTTCTGAATAATACCTCATGGCAAGCGTCCAGACGCTTGCTACTAAATCTTTCGAATAATATATTTTACCGTTCTTGAATACTTGAATTTTGGTGTACTCAGAGTCAATCCTGTGGAGATTTTGGATCACAGTTTAATTGGTGGTTGATGTGCATCTTATGTGGGGTCAGCTTTATAGATGTAGTTGTGCAACACTTACTGCAATAGTCGACTTGCAGTCTTATTGCGACTTTCGAAACTTGTTGCGTAATCACAGGATATAGACTTGACTTGCTGTGTACATTCGCTCTCTGTCTGCAGTGAGTATTCTGCCCAAAGATTGATTCTCTTCGAATATAAATGAGAATGTTTTCTTCCTGACTTTAGTCGTCAATTTTACTCAACCTATCCTCTAGACTGAGACCCACACATATTTCCGTACTACCCAGCTCTTAGGAGAGTCTAAAGTATTTTGAGACTTTATAGAAACTAGTATTAATTAGGTGATTTTCAATATTTGTTTTATGTGAAAAAGTGACTTTTGTTCGCCTGGATTAACAATCAGAGCCTATCAGGGTTATCACAGATGTACTGATGTCTTTGCGAACTTATCAGTCTACAATCACCGGTAGTAATATACTGAGAGCTGGCTGATATACCCTTTGGGCCACGAGGCATTGATCAAACATAAGACACCACAGTGTACATATTTTGAATGCCACTGAGACGAACTTCTACTTCTTCTCACCTATCCGATGTTTCTAGCGAGAACAGTATCAATATTTACAATAGCGGGAAGTCCTCTGACAACCTGGAGTTACAGGCCAGAGGTGAGTACCTTCTGCGAAGTGTGCCTGAGCTTAGGAGGCCTTACATAGGGTCTGAGAATGCGTTACAGAAGATCAATTCGGCTAGCAATGAGCCCCGACGCCCAAGTATACTTTCCCCAAAGAGCTGGATCAAGCTACCGAAGGGCATTCGAAACAGAAACTCCCCAAAAAATCCCTTTGAAGATACATACCAGATAGAGTTTTCCGTTTTCGCCACTTGTCCTCAAGTCTTTCAGATCCAAAATGAAAATGATCTTTGTGAATTTTCTTATGAACTCCTCTTGAAAGATGGCATACACCCTGAACGTGGAGAGTTACCAGAGAATTATATCAGCGAGCTGCAGTTTAAAAACATGATATTTGTAATAAAGAATGGCGTGGAAAACGATCCACAACTCAAACCTCAGCGTATCAGTCAAGGAAGCTCTGGTAGCTACTTTATTTACGAAAGAGTTGACGCTATGCATGGTTACAAAATTCAGAAGAAGGGCATATTCAAACCCAAGGACGAGGAGCCATATGGTCCTCTCTCTCCGAAATGGTCCAAATGGCTCCACAGGACCTTTTTTCCGTGCTTTTTTGGACGATCTTGCTTGATTCCAAACTTGGGTTATATTTCTGAGGCGGCTGCTTGTGTGTTAGACAGACTGCTTCTTTCATACATTGTGCCTTACACAGATATCATATTCCTTGAGTCCAAACAGTTTTACCGCTCGTTCTGGCAACGAACAACACACAAATTGTCACCTAAAGTTGGATCCTTCCAAGTCTTTCTACAAGGTTACGAGGAGGCTCAGACATTTCTTTCCCGCTTTCCAATTCCCAATTACTTTGAAGGCTTGCCTGAGACCACTATTCACCAGAAGCTGGCTACTAACGAAAACTACAAATTCTACTGGAGCAAGAGCCTTTTAGAAAAGTTCCAGGAAGAATTGGAAAAACTCGTGATACTTGATTACCTAATGCGGAATACTGATCGTGGTGCTGACAATTGGATGATTCGAGTGGAATGGAAAGAATCAGGATTTCTTACAGATACGGTTGAAGCTTCAATTAAGATAGGAGCCATAGACTCGGGTCTTGCATTTCCCTGGAAACACCCCAATGAGTGGCGATTGTTTCCTTATGGGTGGCTCTTCCTTCCCTTTTCAATTATTGGTCGGTACTTCTCGGCCAGAACTAGAAACCATTATCTTCCATTATTGACATCTAAGTATTGGTGGGAGCAAACAGTTTCTGGATTGAAGAACGTTTTTGCTCAAGACACCGACTTTAGTGAGAGGATGTGGCGAAAACAGATTGCTGTTTTAAAGGGGCAAGCTTTCAATGTAATTGAGGCATTGAAGACACCAAATTCAGGTCCTCTTGAATTGACCAGAAGAGAAAATTTGTTGATTTGGGATGATCCAATGACTGTGCCTGTAGCCTTGAGCAACAAGTCTGTGACTGAAGCAATTCAAAGCAGTATTTATGAAATTCCCAATTCGCCCCAGACTAACCAGTGTCAAAATAGCACGGAAACGACATCCCTCCTTCGCTCAGATGCAAAGACTTCACCCAATAATAGCAAGGCACAGCTTCAAATGTCTGGCTTTGACTACAACATGACAAGGGCAGATACACGCAATCCTTTCGATGATACAGATCAAGTCAATACCAAAACGGTCGTCATTGAGAGGCTAGAGAAAGTGCAGGGGAAAAGGCCTGTGTTCACATGGTGTTAAGCTTATTTGTTTTAAATAGAGTCTATGATAACTTAATCTATAAAGGCCAAAGTAGCTATGGGCGAACTTTGAGTTATATCTAAGAGTTGTATTCAGCAAAAATCTCAGGATAGTCATCGCTGTTTTTACCTTTGTAGTGGTTCTCGTCAACATTGATGATACCCTTTTCTTCTTTCAACTTAAACTGTTTCATCTTCAACAACTGGTATACAACAGAGAGAGTAGGCGTTGGTACACCGTTCTTCTTTGCAATTTTCAAAGGGTTTCCAAGAATCACTTCAAGCTCAAAAAGCTGCAGCTTCATGGAGTCCACAAGCATGGAAGGAGAATAGAACAAACCATCTCCGATGTGAAGGAACTTCTGTTTGGCTGCCTCCCCAAGCTCAACACCTTCGCTTCTTGCAATGGCAGTCACCTCGTCCATAGCCGGCCTAAACAAAGTTTCATTGGCCCCATTAATTTGGCATCTAGAAACATCAAGACCTGCCAAGGTACTGATTGGATTCATGACCGAGTTGTAGACAAGTTTTTCCCATCTAGATCTCCGAGAATCCTTTTCCAAAGCAACCTGGTTCACCAGTTTATCTGGGTTCTGGTAAATGGCAGCAAACTCTTGGGCCTTCAGATAGGCAAGTTCGTCGGAGACATTAGGGTTGGCGAAAGGACTGAGTAAAATGTAATCCTTGTGCAGATTTGAGACCACACAATTGATATTGGAAGATCCAATCAAAGAGATACCCGAGAGAATCACATGGCCGGGGAATGCCTCGATCATAGGAATCTCAATACCAATTCCATTCTGGACCAACACTATGACCGTGCCCTCGGAGACTGCCGGTCTAATAATATCTTCACAAGACATGGGGCCATCAGGAATGTTTTTGGTAGTAAGAACCACGTAATCAAAAGGTCCATTCATATCCTGCGCTTCTTGTACAGATCTTGCAACATGGCGGGGTTTCCAATTGTCGATATTTCCATAAGTCACCGACTCGATCCTATAACCATGAGCCATAACATGATCATAGTCGGAGCGAACCACTAAAGTGGTGTCAATGTCCTTGTTTAGGTTTAGGGCTAAAGCAGCAATGGCACCTACTCCGCCAGACCCGACGACAAGTACTTTTACGGTCATATGTATTGGGTGAGGGTGGTGGGGAAGGTTAGATTAGAGATGTCGGCCAAACTGCACTGCGCGCAGAACCGGGTTTGGAGCCCGCGAAATCTGACGTCCTTCATTTATTCACACACCTTCATTCACACCTTTGTTCACATGACAGATGAATGAATAGCCCTATATACTAATTGATTCCATGGTTCCATTTCCAGAGTAGCCATAATACTCGCGAGCTTGTATGATGCATAATTCAAAAAACCTCATCGACGACCCATCATTGATCTTGCTTCGGAGAGCACTTTCATCCATCCCAGCCGTATAGTCTAACTGCATGTAGGCACAATACTTCTTAAGGCCTGTAGTGTGAGTTAACTTTAAGACATCGGCCATGATAGTAAGTACCTGGTTCACAGCAAGAGTCAAATTTTCGGGATTGGCATGAAACTTATCCACGAGCAAAGCAGTAAATAAGTCACCCACACCCGTGAAGTATGACTTGATTTCTGGAATGCGGAATAGGTCAATGCGTTTCGTATCATGGGAAGAAACCGCACAGTAGAGAGACTCCGCGGAAGTCTCGTTGGTGAGGGGAAGCTTTCCAGATAAGCTTGATACCACAATATGCCTGACATCGTATTTTGTGTGTATGGATGATAACGCCGATACCAACTCCTCTTTGGTACTTATTGCATATCCACAAAGGAGCTCGAGTTCAAACTGGTTAGGAGTGATGACGTCCACGGCTTGCGTGGAAAGAAGCTTCTTATATGCATCCACGCAGGATTTGTCGACATACAAGTGTCCCTGGTCACCCATGACGGTGTCGCAGATGTACAATAGATCTGGGTTTTGCTTCTTCAAAAGAGATACATTATGAGCAAGTACCTGTATCAAATCGGCACTCGGTATGTATCCCAGGATGATTGCATCGTAGCGACAAGAGATGTCGTTCAAGCCTTGGAAGAGATCCTTCATCTCCGCAGTGGACAAAGACGATCCCTTCACTTGTCCATATCCAGTATGGTTCGAAAAATTGACAGTGTTGAGATTATCCACATCCCAGCCAAGAAATTGGAGGGGAAATGTGGCGGCCCTCCCCCCTACATATCCATGCAGAACATGCGATTGTATAGAAAGTACGGATTTCATTGAGGAAGTTTGTGAGTGTAGTTTTTTCCTCACCTTGAGGGTAAAGTCATGTGACTTACTTTGCAGTAAATAATGATGTGCACCCAGAGTCGCGGGAGCCGCATACTCGCCGCATGCCTCACTGTATGGTCATTTATACGAGAAGCAGCAACGCAGACATATTGGCAACAATGACCAGCCAGCCTCGGGGTACAGGTCAGGCTTTAAAGTACAAGAGCAAACAGATCAAATTGATTGAGCGGCCTAAAACAATATGGTGGTTAACATTGTAAGCACTCCTTCCATTGTGCAACCCCACCGGCAGTTCCAACGGCTTCTAAATCAGTGGCTTCCACTGTACTGTATATGCACCAAAAGCGTGCGCACACGAGACGGCGTGAAATAAGAGCTTTGCGCCAAGAGTTCAACCCTTTGAATACACATCGAACAATGACACTTCAGGGCGGCATCGGTGCTGTACAGGTCACCGCCGAAAGAAACAAAGCCTTTTTTTTATGTCATCTCGTAATCTTACCTCATCCCCTTACTTGTAAAATATTTACAGATTTGCCCAATGGTAAAAGAGAAGTAAAGTCTTGGTGGTTACTAATGATGTGATCTGTGTTCGTTGCACCTGACGACTCCGCCCTTGTTGCGTGCATTGAAAAAGTCGTTAAAGGATTTAAGGGTCAGCAATGCGGCACATAATCCAATGGAATGCACTTAGAAATTCCTTTTCAAAAATATGGCTTCTCATCGCCCGCTTCGGGTGTGTAAGGTTTGAGCAGTACGCACCATGATCAAACAATGGAGGCGCATGGCCTAGAACGCCATAGCCGGCTAAGCGCACCCCTGCTCTAATTTTAACTGGTGTTCGACTAGCCCACGCGCATTGGCCTGCAGGTTCGCGGCAAGGGTTCTATTTTTTATATAAGGCGACCTTTTTCCACCCCCCTCAGTTGTCTTGAAATTGTCCCAATCCAACTACAATTTCGAGATATTCTGGAAAATGGCTTCATTGATTGATTCACACTTCAAAACCTCTTTGCCACCTCGTAAAAGGGCAAAGACGGATGAAGAAAAGGAGCAGCGTCGGGTGGAAAGAATTCTTCGTAACAGGAGAGCTGCCCATGCCTCAAGAGAGAAGAAGAGAAAGCATGTTGAGTACCTTGAGGCATATGTTCTTGCCCTTGAGAGTAACATGCTGGTATTAGCATCGAATGTTCAGAAATTGACGAACAGTATACCTAAAGATGCTATGCCCTGTGATTTGGAGACTACTGAGGATTTGTCAGACCTAAAAGCAAAAATTCATTCCAATTTGAGCTGCTCTTCTAACAATGATTCTGGTATTAACCCATCCACGGAACTCTCTGACTCTTGCAATCAACTGACGCTTTCCTCCTTGAGTGATGAAATGGAAGAGAATGATCTTGCTTCGAAACTATCACTTGGTGCAGTGAAGGTGAAGATTGAGGAATCTGAAGACTTTGAGTTGACGAGTACGCAACAACCACAAAGCTACTTTAACTACTTGAGTCCGGTTTCAATTAACTCATCTCCCAACTCACCTCTCGACTTGACCATGAAGCAAGAACCCGCCTCTCCAGAAGTCGCCTCCGCGGTTAGCGAAGGCTTTACATTGTCAGCTATGTCGGGGCCCGAATACATGGCGCAAAATCCAGCAGCGATTTTGTCACCTGAGGTATCTGCCAACTGAACTGTGCTTTGTTCGCGTCATTTGATATGACTGCGGGCGTTTGTCAAAGTTCTCTGCTTGCTCCTGCCTTCCCACTATATTAGTGGCTTCCTGTAATGGACTTATTAGATTAATTTCTTGCAGGAGAGTGGCTTGAGTTTACAGCATTGAAGTAACTTTTTCAAGGGGTATAAGTCGGTGACGGATATCTGGTCAGCAGCACCAGTCGGACTCGACATACATGACAATGCTTTAGCCAAGCAAATCAAGGATGAGAATGACTACGACGTTTTACATTCTCACACGGATGGTTCCATCTCTACCCTATCAAACTATAATTTCACAGAAGCCAATGTCGATGGCGATGGTCTCGACATCAATGACTTTTTGTGCTTTTAATTCAATTCTATTATGTCAAGTTATTGGCAAGTTAATGTGGGTGGTGTCTTACACCAGTTTTGAGTATCTCAAATATAACGGAAGGAATGATACGAAAATGAAAAGGTTAAAAAAAAAAGGGATGTTGGTGTTATACGAATTACTGAATAGTATCAGCCTGTCAGGGAGACATGAAGCAACTGCGAATCAAGAAAAAAAAATTCAAAAATCCAAAAAAAAACAGAAAAGTCAAAAAAAACAACAAAAAAACAACCCCATATTAACGCTAAATGAGGGCGCTTTTCTGGTTGAATTTGGATTTATACTTTTTTAATTCGCGGCAGTGCATGTTGACGATGAGCCCGATCATTCGTAATTCCCCTCGGCAATATGTTAGACTTTGACGTTATGGGCAGTATGGCGCTCCTGAATTATTCTCGGTTGTAGCGACGACGGCATATGATTTGACAAATGACAACATCTACCGAATATAGCACAATATTTGATACGAAACGAAGGAAAGTATAAACCATAGTGCATTCTTGATGCGTATTTTACCATTCTAAATTTCTCAAGTCCTCATTGAAACTGGCCTGATCCTTATGGAACTTTATCATCTCTCGGTGTGCCTTTTGCTTAGCAAAGTATATTTCACAATCGCCGTTGACGCAATAGTCTTTATAGCCTGCACCAGGAATGTGCTGGAAATTGGACGAGCATAACGAACAAGCTTTGTCGTAGTTGTAATAATTAACTTCCCTGTCTTTACCCACCATCGAAAGATTAAGTACAAGTCCTAGCTCATCCAGTTTGCAATCCTGACAAACCAACCTGGCGTCCGACTCAAGTTCCACTCCACACTGAACACATTCTTTGCTGTGCATGATTTCACTGATCTTCAAGATATCTCCCTTTTTGGACACATCCAGTTTGGTCGATCTTGGGAGGTTCTTATACCAATCTTTGACGTTGACACCCATCAAGTTGAAGATCCGTTCCAAGGGAGGAATCAATACTCGTGTTATGTAGTATTCATAGTCTAGCTCCATGGGATTGTCTGTGTTCGTGGAAGCAACGTACTGCTCTGGCGAAACGCAACGGTCTTTAATTCTCTCTTTGGAAGAATCTTTAGTGACCAAGTAGGGAACCCTTTCTTTGTATTGCGGTTCGCTTCGAGGGTCTCTTGCAATATTCTTCTTGGCCAACACAGCACCAGGTGGAAGGTATCGTTCATTCTTGTATGTTCCATGACGTACGACCTTTGCAAAACAAAAGTCACTGACATTGACTTTATTTAGCAATATTTTCCAGAATTGCTTGACAACATAGTCTTTGACCTTGGAGAGGTTCTTACTTTCAAATAGAATGCGGAGGCTCTTCCCCACTATTTTCAGTTGTGCGGGAATTCCATCTCTCCGGATGGTTTCTATACCCTTGGCCTCGAAATATGGGGTTGTTTGCTTCTCTGATTCGTAGCAACTGCCCACATATCTCTTTTTGGCGAGAAGTACGCACGGGTGGTACACTTTCTCGAATTTGAGTTTCACTGGGTCTGGAAACGCTTTGGTGACTTGATCTGCCAAGAGTCTTCCATGTTCAAAGGCGTATTCCTTGGTCCTGCCTGGGAAGTAAACAAAGAGTGAATCTGTATCCCCATAAACCACCTTAGCGTTGTAGGGACTGGACTCGATCATCTCAATGGACTGCGTGAGAATTTCTCGGCCCGTTGAAACAATAGCATCCGCTATATCAGAATTGGGCATTCGCCCACTGAAAGACGCAGATGTATAGCCGTAGGTGACGTTGGCGATCAACTTCAATGCGAGTTGCTTGGAGTTGAATAGCTTGCCCAATTCCTTATCGTCCTTAAATTGAGAAGCAACTGTCTTGATGTTGATTCTGGAATTAAGAATCTCCTGTAACATTCGGGACAAGATGGACTTGCGAAACTTGGATGTGGCAAAAACCAACCCATTAGGAGATATATTGAGCCCATCGTTCTTCTGTAGAATATCGATTAGCCCATGAGGAAGCGAGTGGTGGGTCATGTAGCCTATAGTATTCCTGTTCTGCTTGAATCCGTCCAACTTTCCTAGCAATGTAGAATAGCAGTAGTTATAAGCAATCATGATTGATGGATATAAGGATTGAAAATCCAAAACCACGAGCGGAGACTTATAGAAACTGGAATCAGGTTCCATTATTAAAGGAACAACATCCAACGCTCTCATGTTATGAACCTGCGTTTTAGAAGGCGAGTTCAAAAGGGTGTTTTCAGGCTTGGCAATCCGTATGAGGATCGATTCCACTTTGAATTGAGATCCTCGATAATAATTCGAATAAAAGTCAACCCCGATAAGCCGAGACAGCTCAACATTCCGGATCACCAACTCTCGGTTTTCTATAATCTTCACGATGAAATCTAGTTTGATTTTGTAGTAGTTGAATGCCATTAGGACTTGGCTGAAAGAACCGCTTCTTAGCCAATTCGAAACCTGATCATTCAGGATTTTAGGAACACTTTGGTGGAAAATGTTGAAAACCACGTTTTCAAAGGAATAAGACGTAAGTTTGAGTTCATCCCTTAACATTCTCCACACATTCATCATGTGCCGTCCATTGATTTTGATCTTCGATGTATGCCTATAGCCCCACACGTCACCGAATTTTCCGTTGCCTTTAAGACTAACTCTACTCAATCGTGGGAGGAGGTTGACATCATAGGCGACTTGAAACCGTTCGCATAAGTAGCCCCAACTCTGGGAATTGACCTCATAGCCAGATAGAATGTCAGGATCGAACATGTCCAACAAAAGCACAAATTTTTCAACCATCTGTTTCTCAGACTCACATATCACAATTTCCGTGTCTATAAGCTGACCAACACGGCCAACCATCTTATCCAGCGGCTCAATCCCATCCGTGTTAAAAAGTATCAATAACTTTTGTTTTCCTGACTCAAACATTTCGTTGGCATTGTCGAAATACAAGATAATAAATGTGATACTATCATTGTTCGGATTAGGTTTCATGTTGTTCTTGGTATTCACATGCAACTCCATACTGAGCAATGTCAAGTTGAGGAATCCACTAGGAGCTCGGACAACGCTCTGGGCCTTGAGGGAATACTTGAAGTTGTTTGTACGTGTGACGGCCGGCTCAACCTGGGACCTAAACTTCTTGAATTTGTACTTTTCCCGGATACGAACCTGCATAACCCAGGAAGCAAGATATTCCCTAGAAGGTGGCGATGCTTGATATTGCCATAGGGCTTGCCCCAGTGAGCCCTTATGGTCGGAAGCATCATAATAAAGATTTCCCATTCCATTGAGTTCTGCCTCGGGAATAGATTTCTCTGAGATAAGGGGAACAGGAATCACTTTGTTTGCAAATACCAAGGGAGTTGGGTGCATATCTTCTGGTCTGTGGTATGAAGGATCAGTATAAGCATGGTCTAGGATCCCAAGATCAGCAAGTGATGATGCCAAAAAGCGTTTCCCCAAACACAGAGGTACAGCCATCTCGAAAACATGATAAGGTGCCTTAAGAAGATCGTCGCATACCTGGCTCGGCGTGTTGCTTTCACTCGACTCATGCCCAGGCTCATCAGCCACAAATTTCCTTTTTCGCTGCGTTGCTTGAAAAATATCAATGTCAACATCTTGAACTGCTAGAGTCGTGCTCATATCTTGCAGGTCGGGTGAATCTGTCTCTCCAGACTGTGGTTTTTTAGCTGGAGAATGTTCCAAGGCAATTTCATCCAAAAGGCGATACTCATCATTTTCGTTTTCCTCCATATTCACGTTATCGTTCACATTTTCGTTTACATTTTCAATCTGGTCCATAGATTCGGGTAATGGAACAGGTTTCGTGGATTCAAAGGTATGATTGGGTTCATTAGATGTTTTGATTTCAAATAAGTTATCATAAGATGACCATTTGATCAAGTCATCACGAAAGTTCAAGAGGGGAACATTTTCATAATAATTAAGTGGCAATGTTTTAGTCACGAGCTCAAATGTGGTGGGTATTTCTTCATTTGGGAGTTTGGGCTTGATTTGAGTGTTATAATAGGCCTCCACGCTTGTGTGTGTGGTTGGATTGTTGAGTTTAGCTGCGTACTTAAGAGACTGCTCGTGTTGCTTGTTACTTTCCCAGTCAGTACCTCCAGTTTTTCCAATATTTTCAAAGACTTGCGAGTAGAATTCATGAAGCACATTGGAGGTGTCAGTCATACCTCGAATGCCACACTGGAACTTGAGGTCATCAAATGTGAACTTTAATGAGGATAAATAGGTTTTCTGGTCGGCTTGAGTTCCTAAAAATTCAGAAAAATCATTATGAGCCAGCCGTTGTTGATATTCTGCTCTGTTCATGATCTGGTCAGTGTGTATATCGATTTCGATGAGCGACCTCGACAAGCGTGGATATGCTGCAGTATTCAAGACATTATTAAAGAGGATCCGAGGTTTTAAGTACTCTTTCAAAGGTTCAGTATCGAGGTCATTAGAATTCAATATGGGAGTTCTGAAACAACACCCACTGAGCTTAAGCCATGCACATGGATAGAGGTTAAAATCAGCCAAAAACTGGGCATAGTAATTTATATGAGCCTCATAAACGTTAACATTTGGATTTTTCGAACTGGTGAAGTCACCCCACACTATGGAATTCAGTGAGAGTAACTTGAAAAGCCTAGTTTTGTACAACGGCAGAAAGAACAGAATCTTCAACACAGTTCGATAACCAACATTGTAGCCATAGACCTGCGAGCCTTTACAAAAAGCAATAGACGAAATGTATTTCAGTACCTGCCCCTCTTGCTGTGGAATAAACTCTTCTACCTCCGAATCAGAGGCGTCTTCTTCAGGGTCTAGGCGAGCAGCTTTCTTCTTAAAGGACTCACTAATTGCCAGCTCCAAATACGCAGTAAGACGCAGTAGGTATTCATCATTTAACTTGGAGCCGTCTCTTTGGGGGCAATCAATATAAAAGTAAGGATAGACGTTGTGGATATGTACTAATACATTATAGGCAGACACACGCGTGTTGGAGACTTTGATGGCACCATAAATACGTATAATAGGGACCTTGAGAGCGTTTTGAAATTGGTCGAGATGCAGCGGCTGCAGATGGTATGAGTCAATATCGCTTATCTGAACAAAGAGTTCATTTGACATGGGTTTGGCATTAGGTCAGTGATGGCAAAGCGTAGTGGTTTGAGATAACGTCACTTGCGCGGAACGCACCAAAGTGTTATGTTGTGACTGCAAAAAGTCGTGGTACGTGTGTAACAGAGCATTAACTCGAGGCTTGAACTGTAACTGGGAAGACTTGATATCCATGTATATAATCCTACTCTACTGAATCGTCAAATTTTTTTGTGACTAGAGAATGTGACTCACTTAGCTGCACATACAGACCTTGCTTCCAGTTGCAGTCTGCATCTAAAACCTTAATTTTAGACTAGCAAGGCAGAAACACAACGTCTAATAAGTAGTCCAGTGCAGCGAAGGATTGAGATAAGATACTACGAATGGGTAAAACGCGAAGAAGCAGGTTTATGTTACATGCACTTTCAGAATGATATCGTACCAGAGTATCCAACCGGCTACGAAATCCAAATGACCCACTATGACTGGCCAGTGAAATTGCTCCTCACGCGCAGGAAATGAATCTCTTTTTCGCACTGATTGATTTAGAAATTGTTTAAAAATTAACCAAATGGAAAACGTTAGGCGAACATCCGCGCCCCCATGGAACCTGGGCTGTCGCACGTGGAATTTCTTGGAGCTCCGTAGAATGAATGACTTTAGGGGGTTCTGGTGTAGAAGTGTTATATATGCTTATGGTAGAAGTATATAAGCAGATCTCGCGTTGCCTTGTGCGTTGAAAAGGAACCCCTTCATTGCTGACATACCAAATGTTCTGGACTGTGTGAAGTATACGCAAGCTCGTAGATTCTCCTGACTCTCAGAAAAAAGTGCAACAATTTAGTTCTCCTAGTATTCACACCCCGAGACATTACCGACCCCCTTGCCAAAGCAACTTCCTAATCCTGGCCATTTGTGTCCACGTAGGAAAGATTTGCTGTTAGTCTTGAAACATCCTGTGTCCCTAATTCCTGTCCTCCCTTTAGCAACAATCATTGCATTCCTGTATCAGTCTATCCTTTAAAAATCACATCAAGCACATTCCCAAGCCCAAGCCCAAGTTCAACACTTTGCCACTATGCCAGAAGAAAAAGACCTTATAGACACGTCAGCCAAGTTGGAGAGGCTCGGCATATCTTCTGCACATGGAACACCTTATGACGGTTCCCACTCCCCTCCAATCTCCACATCCCATGGACATATCAGCAGTGATATTCAAGCTAGAATCATGGCCTTCCAACAGAAACGTCAAACTGCTGTAGTTCCCAAAGATGCTGCCATGAACAAACCATTGCCCTCCCTTCCGAATGGCCTGTCCAGGCCTGCTTCTCAAGGCGATCTTTTGAAATCAGGTCTATTGTCCTCTCCTTCCCTTGATACGGCCCCCAAACCCACACCCCGCTCGGAGCCCAACATTCACATCCCGTCCCAAAATAATATTATGGCCAGCCCAATGTCTCCTAAGGTCGAGTTAACCAAAAAGCCGTCCTTGTCTCAAAGAAGAGGCATGAAACTCAACATGAGTGAGGCCCCTAGTCCACGCGTTGGCTCGGAGTCCGTCAATTCTGGAGGTGAGTTAGCCCGCCGTCTATCAGAAAGAAAAAATCGCCCTGAATTCAAGCTTAACCTCAATGGAAGCACGTCTAGTCCCAGCTCTAATGAGAGTCTGGCTACTGATAGCAAGGATTCTTCCGACCCGGCGCCCGCTGGTTTGTTTGCCAACTACTCCAAATATGTTGACATCAAATCGGGCTCTTTAAATTTTACCGGCAAGGCATCCCTCAATTCGAAAGGTGTCAATTTCTCCTCGGGTACGTCTTTTCACATATCTCTTGAAGAGTTCCAGCTTATTGAAGAATTAGGCAGAGGAAATTACGGAACCGTCTCTAAAGTCTTGCACAAACCAACGGGCGTCTTGATGGCCATGAAGGAAGTGAGGTTAGAATTGGAGGAGAACAAGTTCGCTCAAATATTGATGGAGTTAGAGGTTTTGCATAAGTGTGATTCTCCTTATATTGTTGATTTCTACGGGGCCTTTTTTGTGGAGGGTGCTGTCTATATGTGTATGGAGTATATGGATGGAGGGTCGCTAGATAAAATCTATGGCGAAGGTATAGTTAACGAAGATTGTCTTGCTTACGTTACCGAATGTGTCATCAGAGGCCTTAAAGTTCTTAAGGACACCCACAATATCATACACCGTGATGTCAAACCCACTAACATCTTGGTGAATAGCTTGGGTAAAGTTAAGTTATGTGATTTTGGTGTTTCCGGAAACCTCGTTGCATCTTTGGCCAAAACGAACATCGGCTGCCAATCTTATATGGCACCTGAAAGAATAAAAACGATGAATCCTGATGATGCTACCTACTCAGTTCAATCCGATGTATGGTCGCTTGGATTGACCATATTGGAAGTGGCTAAAGGTGGCTATCCATATCCTCCCGAAACGTTTGATAACATTTTCTCGCAATTGAGTGCTATTGTTGATGGGGAGCCTCCCAGATTAGATGAGCTGCACTTTTCGAAGAATGCGCAAATGTTTGTCAAAGCATGTTTGACGAAAAACCCGGAAGCAAGGCCTCCATATGATGTCCTCTTGCAATTTCCGTGGATAACGGAGCATAAAGGTAACGAGACCTTGATGAGTGAGATTGTCAAGATAAGTTTGGCAGAAGGATCACCATCGCGTAAGAATGTTGCAAAGGCGCCCGTGGCCAACGAGCCGGTAGGTGATGTCAAGGTTCCTGGAAGAGAAAGTGTCAAATCATTGCTTCGAAACAAGGTCAATGCTCCCGCTTTGCATCGTGGAGGCTTGCCGAACCAAAGAGTGCGTCGATAAACGAATATTCATCAAGCATTTGTTGTAATTGCGTGAGACTAAAACCAATAGACTAATGGAATCCGCCAATCTATATCAAATATTAAGTGAAACTTTCGTCTGAGTATTTAGACGAGGATGTATCTTCCACAATTTGGCCTTGCGAATCAACCTTAAGAGTGTGCGCAATTAAGATTGCTGATATTAGTAGATAGGACGCAAACGAAGTCGAAATATCTAATTTCTGTCTTGAAAGAGTAAAGTAGAGTCCGTGGGAAACAATAAGCACCATAACAAGAAGTCTTTGGATTCGGTGTGTAACTTTAACTAGTGTCTCCATTGAATACATTTTTGTTGTGTCTCATCAGTTTTCTTCAGTTAGTGTAAAGGTACGATTGACGTTAGGGCTGTAAAATTGCTGGGCTCCCAAACTTTATATAAAAAAAAATAAAGACCAGAAATGGAGTTCTCTTCAAATTAATTATTCAATTACCTTGTTTTTAATGTCGATGGTATTACAAAAGACATTAGTGAACTTGGACTCCAGTGCACCTCTGAGTGGAACGCAACCGCAAGCCCTGTGTGCAGTGCTTCCCCGAGGGTTCGTGATATGAGAACGCTCACCCGATCAAGCACTCAGAATCAGCTTTTGAATACACCTTCTTCTAAAAGCAGTGGATTAGTCTTCCGATATCGAATACTAAAGATGTTGCAAATTGAACAACACAATCTCTTGATAGAGAAGACGTTGTCGGAGCGGATTTTCCCGAACGCAGAATTCCAATTGAAGTCCTTGGACAGAATTATCTCCGACTTTGACTTTACAAACTATCACATTTCTTCCATCACGGACGACAAAACCGTCTTATTGATTTCCGTGTACTTGCAATGCTGGAACGACTTGGTTAAATATGGTGTCAACGAGCACTTGGACAAGAAGTACTCCAAGTTCTCCAGCTGTTTAACCATCTTGCCTGGCGACCAAATTGAGCTGAACTACAACTACTCATTCGTTTTGAATACTGCCCAGCTTGAAGCCGAGAGCGATGAGTTTAAGAAGAACTTGATTGACGAATTGGCGCTATTGAAGAGACACTGCATGGCCTCAGCGTTCGAAAAGGCTTTTGCTCGTTACGACGAACTTTCTGCCGCATACTCCAACTCGAACACCTACTCCGAGGAGATCCAAGCGGAGTTATTCAATGAGCCCATATTGCAAATCAAGTACCGGGGTGAAGAAGAGAGCATATACATCAAGCCTTCCTTTGACAGAGTCACTGTTATTTTCTCCACTCTCTTCAAAGATGATACCGATAAAATCTTTGGAAAGGTCTTTTTGCAGGAGTTCGTTGACGCAAGAAAGAGATCGGTGCAAACCGCTCCTCAAGTGTTATATACTGATAAAGAGCCACCTTTGGACATTCAGAATGTGGTGACCAAACGCCACGAGGTGGACAACAAGGGTTATGTGACTTTTGTATTATTTCCAAGACACTTGACCAAAGGAGATCGCAGAGAAAACTGTATATCTCACATACAATTCTTCAGAAACTACTTCCTCTACCATATCAAATGCGCCAAGGCTTACATGCATTCGAGAATGAGATTCAGAGTGAAAGAGTTCTTGAAAGTATTGAATAGAGCAAAGCCCGAGAATGTGGATGGCGATGGAAAAGTTGTGGATAACAGAAAGACTGCAAGTGGTAGAAAGTTTGACTCAGGGCGTGTTTAAATTGTGGCCAGAACATAACCATACCATTGTCGTGACCGAGAACTCAATAAAAATTGTATGAAGAATGGAATTCTCTCTATGTGATTAATTATTTACAAGAATGTTCAAGCTGAATTAGTCCTTGGGCTTCTTGACACCGTACTTGGACCTTGAAGTTGCTCTGTTGGCAACTCCAGCCAAATCATATGCCCCTCTTACTAGACGATATTTCACACCTGGTAAATCCTGGACTCTACCTCCTCTCACCAACACAACATGATGCTCTTGTAGGTTGTGTCCTTCACCTGGAATCAAACATGACACAACGTTACCGTTGGTCAATCTGACTCTGCAACACTTTCTTTGGGCAGAGTTAGGCTTCTTTGGTTTCACAATCATCACTCTCACAACAACACCTTTCTTGAATGGATTCGTATCTAAATGCGGAGCTTTAGAAATATATGGCTTCACTGGTTTCCCTTGTTTCCCGCTTTTAATCTGGTTCAAAGTAGCGTAGGTGTGACCTTGGAAGAAACTACTAACAGAGGGCGCCTTGAAAAGGGACAACGGGGTGATCCTCGTGAGTTGCTGGGGCCGCGTCAAAGCTTGACGAAAAGGAATCACCGTTCCGGACTTGAATAGACTTCTGAACATTGCCCGTGTATCCCAACGAATGAGTAATTAGACAGTGTTTGAGTGAGAAAAGAGCTTGAAAAAACCTGATGTACTGTATATAGACATTTCAGTCACGAAATGAAGTACAACCTTTTTCCGTAGTAGTTTGTATCAGATTTATCTCTGGAAATTAGAAATTCGAACCTGAATTCATGTTTAGACAGTTCCTCGTAGTTTTCGGCCAGAATAGTAGAAACTTACATAAAATACCAAGTAGTGCGTGTACCACGAAGTGCTTCTAGTTGTGTGCGACAGATCCAATCGAGAAGGTGCTTCTACTAGCTTCAAGATAGAAAATGTTTAGAGCAATTGCATCAAAGTCGTTGAGATTCCCTGCATTCCCAAGGGTACCAGCATTTACTGCTTCACAGTCCATCCGTACCTATGCTGCTTTCCCAACCTTGACCAGAGATATTGCAAAGGAAAGAATCATCGAGTTGTTGGAAGGTTTCAACAAGGTCGAGGGAAAAGACATCCAGGAAAGCTCTACTTACATCCAAGATTTGGGTTTGGACTCCTTGGATGTCGTCGAAGTGATCATGGAAGTGGAGCACGAGTTCAACATTCAAATCCCCGACCAAGAAGCTGATAGCTTGAAGTCGGTTAGCCAAACCATCGATTACATCATGAAGCAGCCTGATGCATGTTAATTTCAAATATATTTAAAGACGGCGTTTAAACTTAACCGGATGGTCTGAGCAGAGGAGGATACGGACTACCTGACCTGCATCAACCTTCTACTGAAGTATGAATGAATAGAGAAAAAGATAGTATAGCGATCACTTCAGAATTTGCTTCTAAACGTGATATCTGCCGTAGCCATCGATACCGTAGACGTGAAAACGAAACTAAAGCCAGAAATGACCTACTGAACACACAGCGTGTCACGTGACTAACCTTTCAACCAATTGGTGCGCGGTAAAAAAATCAACTGGTCAACTTCCTTCGCAAGACAATCTCACACTCACTTATCAACAATGGTATCCGTATGTGTCCAGCAATTAACTCGACGACATGTCGTAGATTGAAGAATGATGATTTATTCCCCATCGGTTTATCTCTAGACTTATTCTAACAGTTTAGTACATTAGAGGCCCAGCCTACAAGGTTGCCAAGTCTGGTTTGAACCTTAAAGCTCTTTCCGCTTACGGCTTTAACTTGGCCATCTGGGGTGGTGCTGCCGGTGCCGCCGTGGCCACTTTCACTGACAATGTTCCATTATTCAAGAACACTTTCTACTCGAAGATCCCCTACTTTGGTCAACACTGGGTGTACAACCCAGACCCAGAGGATGTTCCAGTCTAAGTGGATAATTTTTCTGTCTATACAAATACAACTAAGCATTTAAGTAATGAAAGAATATTGGTCATTTATTATGGCACATAGTGTAGAGTAGTTCCGTCTTCATCTCTTCGAATGAACTCGTTGGAAATGAGATTCTCAAGCAGCACCTTGATATCCAGAACCAGGAGCAGGCCTCGAGGAGTTAAAATTTCAATGACCTTGCCTAGCAATGCTGGGTGAGGTAGTGTACTTTGGTCCTTCATGATACGAACTATAGCTGCTCTGATTTCCGAGCCTCTGCTTTTGATAGTCAGCCTGCTGGCGTGATCAACCTTTAAGACGTCCTTTTCCTTCCCCAAGGGTAAACGAATCTTAAAGAGCTTGTCGTTGAAAGCGTTATTGAAGGTGATAGTTTCATTCTCAAGAATGAGTACGGGAAACCGCTTTGTTGCCAAAGATGCGATAATTCTGCGGAGAAGTTTCGAATCGACATTAGTTTCCTGTAGTATATGGCTAAAACTTAATTGCTGGGTGTCCTCGAATAAAACTAAAACTGTGGCTTGAAGCAAGTTGACATACAATTGTTTCGGTCCAGAATTAAAGTTCACTTGCAACACAATTTGATGAAGAGCATAATTCTTCCAGTCTAGCTTGTGGCGCTCATTTTTCACGTTCAACAGCTTATATTGCATTTCGAACAGCTTAAGCGTTTGTTGGAAGGCGGAGGGGATCTTCAACTCAGAACCAAAAGCTGGGAAATCTGGCCAGAACTTTTTTTCGAGAACAAGGGCATTGAATCCTGATTCAGGTGCATCAGAAACAATGAGATGTTGAAGAGCATTCTTGGAAGTCTCATAGTCACGAAACATGGCCCGGAGGTTAGCATTTTCATCACTATCTCCTACGACCCGGATAAAACTTTGGACTAGCTTCTTCTCGGTAGGCAAATCAAAATTTCTGGATAAAAGCATTCTTTTGGCAAGGGCCTTTTCGTATACGGATGTGAAGTCTGCTTTGCTTGCAATAAGCTTAAAAACCACAAGAAAATCGCTCTCAAATTTTCGGTAGTCTTCTTCGGACCGGCCGCTTTGTTTCATGAAGTTGTCACAAAACTTCAGGAGCAGAAGAACTGTGTGAACTGATATTTCTTTGGGTGCAAGGCAATTCAATACGGTGCTCCGCAATTCAAAGCCGTAATTCTCATCCTTGAAAGTCACAGAGCAAATCCGTTCCAACTCGTACCAGAGACGTACAAGGTCAGTTATGATATCCTCACTAGACGTCACCTCGGATATTCTCAGCTGGATATATTCTCTCCAGTATTTAAGTAATGCGCCTGATGAAGCAACCCCGTAGTCTTTCATGGAATCCTCGAAAAATTGCATCAAGGTGCTCAAATATTGCTCGTTCTCCAGATCTAGCAAAGTAGGGAAAGATGGTTTGACATAGCGCTCCATATCCGAAAGAAGATATTTCCACTTGACTTGAGATACAAGACGTTGGGTAAATGGCTTTTTGATTCCTGATGACGATAGGAATGCGGCGTCATCTGCTAATTGACTCAAAAAGGACAAGACGTAGGTGGTTTTATTTTTCATCCATTCTCTCTGGAAGACTTTATAATCCTCAATGAAACCAGATTCAATGGCAGACTCGAGACCTGTCGGATTTCGTTCGTCAATGGCACGAATTCTCGATAAGAGTTCTTGTGCCACATTCTCGCTAGCAGCTGAAACTTTCCGTGTTCTGACTCTTGTAAGCAACACGGTTAGGAGGTAGTATGCTGATTTTTTGCTTGAAATGTCTGAAAGGTCCGCATTTAGTTGTCTCATTATTCCTTGTAGTCCATACTCCACTATGCGAGCCTTTTTAGGATGTCCTTTAAGGTAGCCCTGATCTAGATACAAGAAAAGCTGCAGTAGCAAATCTAGCTTTTGCTTCCAGTCTTTGAGAAAAGAGACAAGCGTTTCAGATAATTCTTCGCTACTTTCAGGGGTGATTTCCTCGAGAAGCTCCTGTGTCTTGGGTGAGACCTCATTCTGAAGCCATCTATCCAATTCTCGGTACAAGGTCTTTGCTAGGCTTGATTGTTCAGAATATTTCGAAGTGCATAGAATCTCCACGTCTCGATATATGATAGCGTAGGGACGAAGCACCTTGTTTTCTGTAAGTAGACTGATCATATCTTGTTCTAGAGCACTCTGTAGCTCCATAGTCCGAGGATTAGCCTCATCTTTAAAATGCTTTACTCTTTTATTGCTAAATGAAGAAGCTTGTCTATCAGGTGAGCCAGAGCCAAGATGAGACACATTCACTTGCACAATGGGAGTATTGCCCTTGAGGTCTAAAATCTGGGCTTCATCCATTGCAGTCATTAGTAGTAGCAGTAGTTGAGGCTAGCAGGATGCACGCGCAAATTAATGCACACCCGTATCATCTGTTTACGCTCCCCTCTACGCTAGCTACGACACCTAACATGTCCAGAGAAACAGACAAAGCTGCAGTAGATGCAAGCACAATCGACCACAAAAAGCTAGCTTCGACATACAAGAAGAACGGATCTTTTGATAACCGGAGGAAGGTATTACTTGAGAACTTCAAAGAGTCCGAGACCCACTCCAACCTACTATTAAAGCTCAAGGTGATGGTGGAGAGCAAGATCAAAAATGATCCATCTATTCTTCTAAAAAACAAAGGAAAGACTGCCGCTCTTATCCAGGGCGAAGTTCTTAGCAATACGGCGTCGGGAAGCTCTATTTTAAGTATAGTGGATAAGGATATCCAGGAGAAAATCATAGACTCGCCAAATTTTCATCTGGAGCTCAAGGGCGAATTAAAGGATATCAAGAGGAAGCTTTTGGGTATCAGTGATGAGCAGTACGCGAAGCAACTCCAGGAGGAAGACACCCTCAAAGAAGAAGAAAACGCCCGAAAAGAGAGGGCCCAGAGGGAGAGGGAAACGGCCTACAAAAACAACTACAAGGTCAAGCAACTCGCTTATCCACAAAGAATTGCCAAGCCTCCTAGATTTAGCTTTCCACACAAACCCCCTAGAGATGGTAGGGATGGCGACGCGTTTAAACGTGGACCTCACTTTGGAGGACATCTCAGTTATTAATGTTCATTTCGTCCATCCTAATTCTAGACTTTATCTATTTATTCCGTGTCGAAGATCTCATTAGCTATGAGCATCAACTCTTCGACCACCTTGCTTTTGTAGCTGAGATCTTGAGGCGACATCAAATTATCACTGAGCAAAGCAGGACCCCAAATGATGGAGAGCGATTTGGCATTCATTCTGTTTGTGCCTTGATGAGCTGCCACCTTATTCAAATGGAAGATCAATGCACGCAATGAGAAGTATGATCCGTCGGGAAGATTGTAAACCAAGTGGTGTAATTTCTTAGCGATGTATGTTTCATCCATGGACTTGACGGTTTCAATGAAAGACTGATAGTATTCCGCAGTCAAGAGGGGTTCTGGCAAGCAGGTAAAGTAGATTTTCAAAAGCGATGCGGTGCAATATATGTCCGCATCTAACACATTATTAGGATCGATGTTGTTGCCAATCAACAAGTAGTTTGCAAAATTCGCGTCGATAGAATCCTTCAAGCTCTGTACAGTGGTTTTGTTACCACTTGTACGGTAGATTCCTTCTATATCTAGACCGTACGTTTCGATGACATCGATGCATCGCTTAACGACCAAAGGAACATTATCCACACCAGCGAATTGAATAACATCCTCAATGGAAACACCAAAAGTGGGTTGTGCATGGGGATTAGCTGCACTAAGAGACACAGCACCGTTAAGTTCTCCCGGTTGCCCTGTTGCAGGGTCCAATGAGCTGTAAGAATAGGACTGGTTATTCGACTTTTGATCCGTGAATGAATTGTTCGCAGAAGGATTAGGTAGAGCGTTGGAAGTGGTTGACACATTGCTATCCATAGTGGTAATCTTAGGAAGTGTAGCAGCAGACACGTTGGTATGAGCATTTGTTACTTTGTTGGCCAGCCCAGCGTTATTGAAGAAGGGCTTTGTTGGCTTGGCTGTCTTGGCAAACGAAGGATGAGCAACGTAATCAACGGGTATCAAAGACTTGTTGGTCGGTGTTTTCAAGTGTTTCACAAGAAAAAGGTATAAGTCTTGTTCGTTATCTATGGCAGCAGCGAGCGATTTCATTGACGCTTTACCAGCTTGTAAAGGAGTGATCAACACACCAGAGTTCATGACAAGGTTTTCGCTCCAAGTAGCAAACTTCTGCAACTGCACATTCATGGCAATGTCCATTTCCAAAATCAAGTTCTTCAACTTCTTGGAGTTCAAAGGCCTATGGATCATCAAGATCTCGTCTTTTAGCTTTTGGCAAGCAGCGACTTTCTGCCGGTAATCTTGGTCAGCAGCATCTGTCTTTCTCTGCAAATCATCTTCCTGCTGTTCGGCCGTTTTGTTGCTCAAGAAAGATTTCTTATTGGGATCGGAAGATCTGACTTTCTCCAAATCATCACATAAATGGTAGTATTTGTGCTTAGCCTTCTCGGCCAACATGATAGCATCTGCACAATCCTTCTCTTTCTTTTTGCATTCGTCCTTAATGATTTTTCGGGATCTGGACACGGTGTTGATCAAAGACATAATCTCGTCATGCATCACATTCAATGCCTTCACATACGAGCTGCCAACACTATAGAGTTTCTCGTCAAACTCCACGATGGAGTCGAACTTCTTGGCAAAGTTATCCTCCTTTAATGATTTGGAGGTCTTCATGCTGGTTCTTAAATTGATGGAGAATTTCTTGAGTTGAGAGTAATGCTCGTCCTCAATCATGGCCTTTCTCTTGACGTACTTCGCTATTTCATCACCCGTACCGAGCGACTGTTTGAGTCGAGTCAAAAGGATTTCAAGCGCACCGTCGCTATTCATAAACGCGGTGATTTGATCCAGTTCGAGTAACTTTGCACTCTCACTCATTTCCGAGGTATTCATGGTGTTTGGTGTAGTAGAGACTGGATTTTTTTCCTCTCTATCATAGCGCGGTGATGCTCGCCTCGGATTGTGACTGACGTCTGCCAACTGGGGTATTTGAGGACGCGCGTCCGACAAGAGCAAATTATGTACGGGGCCTAAGAATAGATTAGACTAGTTTTACTGTAGAATGTGGCACCCATTCCAGGGCCAAACAATAGGCTTATACGGGGAAGACGTGAAAACGGTCTGCAGACGTTTTGGGAACGATTAACACCGTTTGAAACCGGCTTTATTCACTAATCACGTGTACTTCTGCACTAATGGGTTATATGCCTTACTGTTAGTTCTAAATGTATGCTAGAGCCTTGCAATAGGAGGCGCACTCTCATGGAAAGATTGCGTTCCTATGAGCCTTAATGTCATGTCGATACAAGCCGAGAATAAGCAGCGGTATTTAGCCAAAAAACTGGCTTCCCGTTTTCTCACTCAGATCTTGGAATGCTGGAACACCCTGCTCGACATTGGCCACCGAAAACTCCAAGTCCTCCGATGTAATCATGTCCCAAAACTTGTATACCATCATTACTGCAAAAGTGTTTGCCAAAGATGCGAAAAACACTCCATCCACATAATGAGTTAAACCCGAGCAGATGGCTTCGTTGAAGACATACAACAAAATTTGGCCCACAACGAAGAAAAAGGAGAACAACACAATGGCACCGAGGTACCAGTACGAGTCCAATGCGAAAAAGACGAGAATGAGTTGCGACACGACGTACACCACCAAAATCACTGCGTTCAAGATGTACGACACAACAAAAACCGCCGTAGTAGAGCCGTTATGAAAAGAGCCCCACGAGTTAAACGTAGCCATCGCAATCACAAAATTAATGGCAAACCATGCCAAAGAGATGGTATTCAACGCCAAGAGCGACTTGCGAGACCCGTCCTCCCAAAATTGAAAGCAAATAATACCGTTGTAAAGCAAACACACGCACACAGCCGAGATCACTCCCAACTGTAACAGCACAAAGTATGGGTAGCTTCGAGATCCAGGAGGCGAGATTCCACAGTCAACTACCAAAGATGAGATGACTAAGGCCATGTAGAAGTAGAAGAAGCTCAACATCTCGGCTCTGCCGATGGCTGTGTATTTGGACCGAACGTTGAAAATGATTATTAGCAACACTATTAGCGTTCCAATATGAATGAATGCATTTCCTATTTGGAAGATCATGGTATTGGCCAACTCGACTGGTCTCGAGTAGCATTGAGGGACGATTCCAGTCGCAAATAAGGTAGTGTTGTGACCGAGAGGGGCCACAACAGAGCAAAGCGGAAGTCCGGTCTTCTGACAAATCGATTCAAAGCTGCCAAACGCCATAGTGTTCTAAGGAGAAAAGAAGATGCTCAGCGCCACGCTTGTAATCAGGTCGGTAACTGAATTTTTCCCTTATAGCGCGCAGGTTTGTTCTGGACCTACTGAAAGTTCTTACGCGCATAAACTTGGGGCGGAGCAGTACATGAAACAAAATATATTAGCCAAGTTTCCGAAACACCAAATCCTTGGAAAGATTAGGAAATTTGCGAAAAACTCTAGTATTTAGCTGAAGTGAAGTCATAAATAGTCATAAAGTGCACAGTAGAAGCAGAAGACCTAGTAAGCTTGGTCATTGCCTTAATATCCTGCTGCAGGGGCATTGTAGTAGGGTGGGGGTGGATTCTCAAAAATGGACTCAGAGAAAGGCAGTCCCTCACGAAGATGCTTCTTTTTGTTCTCCGAGTCAGAACTCCTCAAATTCAACTTGAGCTGGAGCTTTTCATTGATATGTTCAATGTTGATGCGGTTGATAGTTTGTCTGGCTTCAGCATGTTCTTTGTTTAACTTGGAATGCATGGATTCAGCATCCAAAGGTGATGCGGCGAGAGCATGTCCTGGAGACATGCTAAATAATGAGTTGCGCAAGCCAACGCTTCCTACTAAGGAAACACTGGAACCCAAAGGTGTTGGTGTGCCGTGCTCCAAATTCGATTGCTCTGCTGCGTAAAACGAACGCAAAGGAGGTCTTTTGGAGTCTTGTCCCTTTACCGGAGTGGGATGGTGGATACTTGTAGTTGCAGGATTTTCTTTTGGTTCCACAACCTTGCTTGAGAGAGAAACTTCTTCCTCGCTAGAGTTGTTAAGCGTAATATCATCCTCACTAGTACCTGATTTGGGGCTTGAACAAGCAGGCTTTTCTGGAACCTTGTCTTGAGATACGGGGCTCTTTGGACTCTTCTCCTTCTTCTTGCCTAATTTGATGGTTCTTCTCTTAGGACGCTTGGAGTCGTTGCTGCCAGATTTGTGTGATTTGCTCTGGATGCTTGAGATCTCCTTGAGAATGTTATCAACTTGCTTGTAGTCATTCTCAATGAAAAGATCCACGGGAATGTTGTTACCGGATTGAACCACTCCAGGAGTAGGCTTTAACTTGAGGGTTGAGTACAAGGAGTTAGCCAACGAGGGTGAAAGATTCTTGTTGAGCTTTTCCAAATAGTTCCGCTGCACCACTTTCTTGAGCTTCGGCACATTCCAATTCAAGGTTTCTCGGGAGCTGTATAACGTCGCAAGCCTTTTAAGATTGGTGTGCGAAATCTTTTCAAGCTCCAACACATCCAAGTTGATTGTGCTTGGTTCGTCCTTCAAGTGGTCAGCAATGTTGTTCATGAGGTCATTGTTTTGGAAGGTCGATGTGTACTTCAACGAAAACTTGTGGATCAAGGTAGGAAGAGTTTCTCTGAATAGGTCCCGGATCTGGTTTTCGATCTGGCTTTGCAAGAAATTTGAGAGAACCTGGACCGTGTCAAAAGTCGAGCTGACCTTAATGGAATCCAACGGGTCGTTTCTGAAGACTAATGTCAACCCCTTGGTTTGCGAGTAAACAATGATTCCAATCCCCGAGATTTTAATGTCGCTTAATTTAAGATCCAAGGGAATATTGAAAGCCTCAGTTGAAAGAAGAAACCTGGGGGTCACGAAGGTATGGTCCTCGGATATCTCAAGTTCCTTTGAGTTCTCGCTGTGTATCTTCAAAGGGTTAGCTTGCACTTTCGTATGCAACGTTAAATGAAAGTCACCATCGTACTTGATCTTAAAGATACCTCTGAAGCGGTCTTTGCCCAACTCCCCGATTTCCAAAATCTCAAAGTCGGGGGCTATCTTGCCAAAGTTGAGGTCCTTAATAGTAATATCCGAAGCAAGCACATTCGGCCGTTTTCCCGAGTTCAAGGCGCTGGTGAGTATATCGATGGTCCAGTCCCTTAAGGACTCAGTCTCTAAATTACTCCAGTTGACCTTGAAAGACATGATGCAGTTGCTTTGTTATTCTTAATTTCTCAGACTGCTCGTTCCATGAACAAACTATGCGGAGATTTATGCCTAGAAAGATAGGCTTCGTTGAGGGAAGCGAAAGAATGTAAATGAATAACCCTTAAAACCGAGCCGAGGGGGAGTAACTGGTATGTTTAGGGAAGAGCGGAATATAAAAAAGTAGTGCAGAAAGAGTTAGCTTCGTGTGATGTCAAGCGCGAAGAAAAGGCAAAAAATAATCCTTCCACTTTAGGAAGCCCGGGGTTCACGGAACAAAGGTGCTTCGATGCAGTACATTTCTTAGTGTGATCCAAGCGTGTACTCGATGAAGAAAAACAATACTATTGTGGATTCCAGTGCACAAGAGTCTGTAAAACAATAGGCACAAGTTGCAGGTTAATAGTGTGGATGTCGAGTCGTACTATTCAAGTACCAGGTTGAGAAGACCTCTAACCCCGAAGAAGAATATTCTCCACTTGAGCTTATCTCCGGAAAAAAAGTTTAAAATTTTTTTACATCTATTTCTATCAATGTCTTTAAAAACATCATCCGACCTTGACTGCATATTTACCCTACTGACATGACATACGTTTATGCGTTGCTTACCTTTCAAGTGGTAGGGTGCGGATGTTTTGTTCGCATCAAGTGCAGCATGAGACTAAGGCCGAAAAGACTTGAATGTCTCCTAACAGCTTTTACCAACTTCAAGCCACGCTTTCAGATGGCACGACTCTAGATTTCAGTGAACTACGAGGCAAAATTGTCTTGGTTGTCAATGTGGCTTCCCTTTGTGGGTTTGCTCCGCAGTATCTTGAACTACAGGCCCTCTACGAGGAGTACGGGCCCGACAGACTTCAGATCTTAGGGTTTCCTTGCAATCAATTCGGGAACCAAGAACCTGCTTCTGCTCTAGAAGTCCAGGCCCACGTGCAAACGAGGTTTCACGTGACCTTTCCCATCTTGTCCAAAGTGAACGTGAATGGACCCAGCACCCACCAAGTCTATCAGTACCTAAAGCAGAAGAAGCCGGGGTTAGTTGGTTTCGAAGGCGTAAGATGGAACTTTGAAAAATTTTTGATAGACAAAGAAGGAAACGTTGTGGAGAGATATGCTAGTGTCATCCTGCCTAAAAGCATTGAAAAAAATATTGCATTGCTTGTCAGCTCTATATAGCACCACATTTGGGTGAGCACTAACCTTGTGCATTTTTTAATTTAAACGAAGATCACGGTTGTCTGTAACTATTTTGTCTTTTGTTTCTTGTTTTGCGCAGCTCCTGACGCATTGTAGCTTCTCTTCACTGAAGACTGTGGGTTGATCTCTTTCATTATGCAAGCGATCAAAGAGTTGCATCTTCTCGACAATTCTGCCGTCGACCGTGACTGCAAGAAGAAGTCAAATCTGAGGAGAGGACTCATTCTGATGGCATCTCTGATGCGCTCATACAAGTCTGCCCGGTCCAAGCCATATCTGTACATCTGAATGATCAAGAACCGGTCTTCTTCGTCAGTGAAAGTTCTTTTGGTGGTAGAGGCTGGAGGATACTTGAGAACAAGCTCCTGGAGTGGGTACTTGTAAGAGGCAACCTTCCTGCGAAGGCTTTCTTTTTGAAGCTTCACTCGAGCAATCTTCTCCTCGCCCGCCTCAATCTGACTGATGTACCGTTCGTAGCCGTCGATTTCCTCGTAACTCGTCCAAAAGCGCTTGGCGTACTCTCTCACTTCTTCAACTGTTTTGTCTTCAAACTCAGCAGCAATAAGAGAGATGGCATTTCTGCCGTATTTAGCACTAAGCAGAATGAAGTGCGTGAAGTCCCTTCTGTTCCAATTGCTGAAGCCTTGCGACAAGAGCTTCTCCTTGAGTGCCTTTTCCTCGTCAGTCAATGCCCTCGAATTTTGAATTTCCTCTTGCTCAAGTTTTTTCTCTAACTCCCGTTCGGCCAAGTTCTTGGCCGTGCCAGCTTTCAAAGGAACCGAATAGTTAATTTGCTTGCGGTAGTGATTCTTTTCCATCTCGTGAAGTTCCAAAAGCTTCGCTGGGAAGAATTGGTGATCGTATATGTTTAATTGTTTGGGTGGTTTGGGTCCAGATTTGGATGCTGGCTTCAGCCCAGCACTCAAAACATCTTTGTAGTACAGGTCAATCGAGTAGTTTTCTTTTCTTTCTCTCTTGGCGGGGTTGATCCAGCCGTGACCGATGTTAGTGAACGCGGTGGGCTCCTTTTTCTTGAAGTTCTCTCCGTTCCATTCATAAACGGATTCTTCGTTAGTGAAGTTCTGAAGAGCGTTCAAGTCGAGCTTTTCATACTTCTTGTTCAACTCCTTTGTTTTTCTGTCTGACTCAGCGAGCAACGCTTCAATGTCAAAGTCCCCATCGTCATCAGTCTTTTCCTTGTCGTTGAAGAGCTCTGCGGCTCCAAATTGAATCATATTCAATAACTCATCCTTGGAAGCCACTTTGCTATTTCCTTGTGCCGCAGCGTTCACTCCACCGGCATTTCTTCCTTGTTGGATCACAAGTTGATCTAATCTTAACTTTTGCGTGGCTCTCTCCAAGACTTTTTCTTCGATGGCATTTTCTGTGATGAACCTGAAAACTTTGACCTGCTTTGTTTGTCCAATCCTGTGGGCTCTGTCCATGGCCTGCAAATCGGCTTGGGGGTTCCAATCACTGTCAAACAAAATGACAATGTCAGCTGTGGTAAGATTAATACCCAAGCCACCAGCCCTCGTGGTTAACAAAAACACGAATTTGGATGACCCGGGAGCGTTATAGTCATCGATAGCCTGGATTCTGTCTGCATGATCAGTTTGTCCGTCAATCCGACAGTATTGATAAGACCTGAACATACAGTAGTCCTCCAAAATATCCAACATACGAGACATTTGAGAGAAAATCAAAACACGCGAGCCCTCTTTCTGGAACTTTTTTAAGAGCTTGTCCAAAATGAGCATTTTTTGGGAGTTAAAAACCAAATGTTCATCTGTTGTAAATGGTGGACCGGGTTCTGCCCCCTCAAATAAGTAAGGGTGGTTGCAACACTTGCGCAATTGCATGACAATGTTAAGCAACCGTGTCTTGGACTCTTTTTTGCCGTTGGCACCATTGACGGCATCGAGATCTTTCTCCAACAACTTCTGGTACCATTTTCTCTGCATATCGGACATTTTAGTGTAAACATTCATTTCTTGCTTAGGCAAAAGTGACTTCTCCACATCCGATTTTATACGGCGTAGCAAGAAAGGCTTTAAGACCTTGTGCAATTGCTGGACAATTGTGTCGTCATTCAGGTCTTCTGAATCTTCGGCATTTGTGAACCATTGGTCAAAAGCATCACTATCACCGAAGACATCGGGCAAGATAAAGTTGAGCAACGCCCACAACTCATGTAAGTTGTTTTGCAAGGGTGTTCCTGTGATCAACAACCTGTTCTTTGAGTGGAAGAGTCTAATGATTTGCGAAAGTAGAGACTCTTCGTTTTTAATTCTGTGGGCCTCATCGATGATGATGTATTGCCAATTGAACTTCTTGAAGGAAGACTTCTCTCTAATGACAATCTCATAAGAGGCAATCACCACATCAAACTCGCAAGCCATCAATTGATTCGCTATGATGTCGTTTCTCTCTTCTTTAGTACCTTGAATCACCAAGACACGCACATCCGGTGTCCATTTTTCGAACTCACGTCTCCAGTTGTCTAACGTGGACTTTGGCGTGATCACGATGTGAGGCCCAGTGATGTTTTTGAAGTATCTCAAGTAACCAAGGAAAGAAATAGTCTGTAAAGTCTTTCCCAACCCCATCTCATCGGCCAAAATACCAGACAAGTTATTCTCGTACAAGGAGATAAGCCAGTTCAAACCCTGAATCTGGTAGGGACGGAGTTCACCGTTGATGTAGCTGGGACTTTCGGTGAACTCAATAGCTGTGCTCTCTTTCTTATCAGTACGCAAGAGCTCAGCATCTTCTTCTTTCTCGGTTTTTCTTTTTCTATGAGCACCTTTAGAAACCAGAGGCTTTTGGGTCAGTGTTTTCAACTTTTCAACCACCTCCAGAAAAACAGGATCACTTCTAGCCCTGGAATCTAAAAAATGCTGGAAAAGATCGGTCAAACCGAGCAAGTACTTGAATTTGGCCACAGTGTCATCGATGTTGATTTTTGGCTTAAAGTCAGGAGCAAAATAGCTCGTGTTGTGGGAGTTGCCACCGCCATTTTTCTCGTTTGGAGTGTCGCCCTCTATGTCAGATGTGCCCAATTGCTGCCTAGTTAGTATGGCCCGATGACATGATGGCGGGGAAGCTATACATACTGCCAGGGGGGATTTGGTGAATTCCTCCTCGTTAATTTTCTCTTCTACCATTCCGGAATGTTAGTGACTTGTAGGTAGAAGCGAAGCCTGTTACAAAAAAAGAACGGAATAATTTTCGATTGCCCATTCATGTGGAAGAAAATGCGTCTATGATACGCGCGTCTCAGATACTGCCTACACGCTCTCCAGCATCTCTAATCCGAATATAAGAGATGGTGAAAAAGCAATTATAAAATACCTTTGCCGCCTTGTGTAGCTTCTTTACTCCATTTTAGTTACGTATATGGTCACGCTTATGGCGGCCGTTCCAATTATCGAGCGTATAAGTGCAATAACCCACATATACAGAAATATAGGTCATGTGGGCTCAATAGCACGGCTGCATGGCGTGACTATGGCCGCCGGTTGATTTGACTCGTCTTGCTGGCCTTGATGGTAAATTAATGCCGGGCTTGGGTGATGCAAAATAAGAGTGTTGCACGTGACCCACTGCGCTCTCTAAATCTATCTACACAGCACGGTATGTGATCCAATGACCCCTTCTGGCAGCAAGACAAATGTCAGCTCAAGGATACTCCCGCAACAGCGTTCTAGGCATTGAATTCAATTCACAAGCGCTAAGGAATCTGGATCTGAGCTCTCTACCTTCTGGTTTGAGGCGGGGCCACACTTTGAGTCGGAAACAGCCTCAGTGTCTAGATCCGGATTCTTACCAGCATGTAAACGAACAATCATTCTGGAAGTTCCATATGATAAAGTTCGGGCCCTCCATGTATCTTACTACCAATCCGTCGCCAAGACATCTACATTGTCGCAATGCACCTGGGTATTTTATACGGCTTGAGGGTTCAACTGCAGATTACACCATGGTTTTCGAGGACATCGAAACGGGCGAGCTATTGGTGACGGTACAGAAACGCTACTATAAGAAGAGAAGCGAACTACACTATACTTTACATAAACAGAGAATGGTCCATGGTGGTGCTGTGGTGGATGCTGAGATTGCGCAGGACAAGGACTCGCAGAGAGTACATTCCCAAGAATCGAAAATTTCAGAGGAAAATACCCATGGCACGAGTGCGGCCAAGGAAGCCGTTAGTTTGGGGCCGATTTTCCAAGGAGTCCTATATAGAAAGCCCATCACTGGAGAAATGATTCCTGCGGCAACTATGGCACCGCAAATAAATCTCCAGGGCACAATGATCGACGGACAGCGTTGGAGCGTGGGTTCAATTCCCCGGGTGAGAGATTCCCGGTTGAGAAGCAACGAAGTCAAGTATATCAGCAAATTGAACGTGTACTTCCACTGCAAAGCCGAGAACCTGCAGGTATGGAAAGGCGAGGTTCTGTCGCAGGTGAAGGCCGTGTTCCGCGAGTGCGCAACCAAGTCTAAAAAAAGGCTCCTCCGCCAGATAAATAGGCTTCTGCGCGTTCCCAGTGCTGCAGAGCTAGGGTCCTCGCGCCAGTTGGACAGTCCATTCGATGATATAAACTACTACTCCAAATGCGGAGACGGACTTTATTATGATGAGACTCCTGCAGATGATGAGCCCGATCACCATCACAAATTGGGCTGGCTTACAGTTTACGATGACCCTCGAAAGTATAGGGTGCCGGGCTTTTTTGATCTAGTCGTCGCGCTCACCGTTGCGACCAGCCATGAGAATAATTGCTAGTGCATCTCTCAATGGTGTTGAGCGCGACCATTCACGCGGCTCTCTGCAAACATTCTCACACGAATCAACGTTGTGCATCTTGGAGTCGATTTTCTGGGCTCTAAACTTTTCGGTCTTTCAACCTCCTCGGCTTTAAATTCCCTTCGGATATAACTATCCTTCGGATATAACTGTCATTCGGGCTTGCATTTGAGATGGTGTCTCCCAGAATAATCCATGGGCTCTCGCACTCTCACCCCTTTGAATGTGCCAATCCTCATCAGACGTTGCGTGTGGCTTTGAATCTTAAGAACCTCATCGACCAAGTGGTGCCAACGGTATTTAAGGACGATGATATCACCAACTCGCGCTCTCCTATCCTTAACAAAAATGTGATCCGGTTGGCGTACCGTGCTGCTGGTGGAAAGGGCGATGGTAAGGTCGGGACCTCTTCCCACAAGTACCGCTCTAGTTTGGTTTTTGCGTTGTTGAAGGTTACGGGATGGTATTGGCAACAAGCAGACTATGAGCTTTCTGATAATGAGCTTTACTCTCTCAGGGCCACTGCAGCACAGACCTTAGCTTCCATAATCATTGAGGAGACCACCGACGACGAAACCTTGTTTTTGGCCATGTTGTGCCACAGATACCAAATGCATGTTTCTGGAGAAGCAACCGACCCCATCAGTGCCATTGAGTTAGCTGTTGATATGCACTCCACCATTGTGATTGGCTCGTCTGGTTACCAAAGATGTATCAAGTGGCTATGGAGAGGCTGGATCATCCAGTCATCTGAAGATCCTCATTCTTATAAGCTCTACAGAGATATCTCTTCCTCGAAAATCAGGTCCCACTTTGACCCTGAGCGCATCAAGACCCCGGCCTTCCAAAACACGTTGGAGATTGTTTTCAGCTTCTTATACTTGGCTTTATTCTCCATTATCTTGAACACAAATCAGGTGGAAACTGCGCCTGTTAGTATATTGGAAATATTTTTCTACCTCTTTACTCTCGGGTCAATTCTTGATGAATTGACTAAAATTTATCACGTTGGTTGGAATTACTTAGGGTTCTGGAATGCCTTGAATGACGTCATGTATGGAATCATAAGTGTTGCTATAACTTTCCGCTTTATGTCTTTAGCTAATACAGGAGACAAAAAGGACCATTATGACGAAATCAGTTTCCGTGTGTTGTCATGTGCTGCTCCTTTGATGTGGTCTAGACTCTTGTTGTACTTAGATGCCCAGCAGTTCGTCGGTGCCATGATTGTTGTCATCAAAACTATGATGAAAGAATCGCTACTCTTTTTTGTTTTGCTTGGCGTGGTGATCCTTGGTTTCTTGCAAGGATTCTTGGGGTTGGATGCTTCAGACGGAAAAAGTGAAGCCACCAAGCGCATTTTGCTTTCTTTGGTGAATGCAGTCATTGGTGAGTCTGGCTTTTCTGATGTTGGAAACCTTGTCCCACCTTATGCTGCAATCCTTTATTACATTTACTCTTTTGTTCTTTCGGTCATCTTGATGAACATTCTTATTGCCTTATATTCGTCTGCTTACGCCAACATTGTTGAGAATTCTACGGACGAATATTTTGCTTTAGTGGCTCAAAAGACGTTGAGATACATCAGAGCTCCTGACACGAACTTGTATGTTCCACCCTTTAACTTGATTGAGATTGTCATCTTGCCATTGACCTTCTTCATGTCCCCAAGATCGAATGCAGCCGTTAATCGGGTGGTCATGCTCATCATCTACTCGCCTTTTTTGGCCTACACGTCCATTCAAGAGCTTTCTAACGCAAGACGTGTTCAGTACAATCGTTTCAAAGGTTATGCAGACGACGCTAATGAAATTGATACCGAGTGGGACTTGACTGATGGCTTTGTTGATGAAGGTAGCAACTCCAGTTGGGAAGGCATCAGAAACCACACCAATGATATAAGAGAGGCGATGCAATTGCAGAAGCAAGCCGAAGATGCAGACCCCGAGTTTCCAATTGATCTTGAACAATTTGATAAGGACATAAAAAAGGTGGTGCAGCCTGTCAATGAAGCCAACGAGTTGGGTATCAAGTGGGAATTGTATGAATTGTATCTGAAGTTAGATCGTCTCACCACTATTGTTGAGCAAGCTCTCGCGGAGAATAAAATTCTCAGAGAGAAGTTGGGGAAAAAGTAAGTTTAAGAATAAGCGGGAGAGAAATAGAGTCTTAGTGCTGAACATGAAGAGCAAGTACAAGGTGTGTACTGCATGTTCATATGATTGCACAGAGATGAAACCATGTTGGCTATTGTTGAAGAGAGGTAAAGCTGGGGTTAGGTCTACCTCTCTGGTCTAGCTCTGGTATTATCTTGTCAAACACCATGTCGGTGGGAGTTTGACGACGGAGAAAAGAGGGGTGTATAAGAAAAGAGACGAGGTTGTACTTATGAGAGAGCATGGAATCAGCTTAATCTGAGAAGAGGGTGTTCAGGAATTCTAAGTATCGCTCAGATACAGAGAAGAAGAGGAGTGGTTGACATTATTACTATAGTGCTACGGCTATAGTGGAAACGACAGAACCGTTTCAGTTTATGCGAGGCGGACTAGAATGCGCAACATTTAGAGGGCAGCTAAGACAGAAATAGTTCTAAACAAGTTAAAGATGAACAGTTCTTTGAATTCCAAAAGAACTGTCTTTTTAGGAATAAGAGTTTTAGAAGAAGCGCAGAATTCTAGAAAAAATAAGAGATTTTAAAAGCTTCTCATAAAAAATTCCCAAGAAAAATTTCTCAAGATGAAAGTTTCATGCTCAGATCTCTTTATCACTGTAGTGTATACCTGCGGAGAGAGCTAGAGATCTGCGAAAAATCCGTGCCTCCACATAATAGCATTCACGACCATTGCAACATACTTTTAACCGCATCACCCACTTCTCGAAGCCCACAGATACAGTGAGCCAAATACAGACCCTTTTGTGAATACTTCCCAAAGGATCTAGCATGCCATGTCAGAAGTATCCCCCCATCTCCCGAATGGTAATCTGAAGGTGAAAATGAACCCATCCGACTCCCCGTTTACAAAGAGTGTCCGGGCCCCATTAGGGCCCCCAAACCGAAGAAAGAAGAAAAAGAAGACCAAGAGGACTAAAAAGACCAAAGATCAAGACCACGAGAGAAGCGGCTTTCTAATAGACAACATATCCCTCGCAGACCCCGATGCAGAGTATCCACTGTCTCGAGTTATCAAACTAAATCCCAATGGGGAATTGGTGGTGGAGAGCTTGGATGACGAGTATTCTCCCGAGCAAACAGAAGATAACGAAAATGCTTTTCCAGATCTACAAACCCTTGTTAAGTTGTCGCCCAAGCCAGATCTGATATTATTTCGATATGAAGAGGAAGTGGCCTTTTGGAACGGGCTCACTGATGAGGAAAAAGCAGACATTTTATCTGTCAGCTATGAAGAACTCGAAAACTACTTCAAGGAGGAAATGAAGGTGCATGGGGGAAACCAGCTCCATGCTGCCGATTGTAATGAAGAAATAGATTGTGAAGGCTGTGCAAAAGACCTCGTCTACATTAATGATGAGATAAGAAAAGAGATCGAGCCTTACCTTGATTACCTTATAAAAAGTTCTTGGTTTATGCAAGATGAGGGTACTACTGTCGAGTATTTTGACCCTAAAGACGAAATACTACCACTGGTGGTGCGAAGCAGCATCCTGCTAGGTCTTGTGAAACTGCTTACTGAAACATCTCGAGAATATACCGGGAAAAGCATCCCTACTGGTCTCTCCAAACTTCCACATAGAAGTGACGAACAAGAGCCTAATTTTTTAATCTCAGACTGGGAGCACAAGGCTTTTTGCGACAGCATGGCATTCGTGCGGAGCAACCACACGAGACAAAGATCAGACATGTCTATATACGAAAGTTTCCCTTCAGAAATATGTCTGAATTGTTTTTCGGAAACAAAATATACTGTCAATGAACTTAACTTCAGTCTGTTTGAGAAAACTCTCCTCATGGCAGAACGAATCCAATCTGTGGCTCTTTTTAAAAGCAGCCAACTTTTCCAAACCTACAAGTACAAGAAGGAGTACTTTCGTGAGTTGAATCCTTGTGTAAGATTTCAATTGGCAAGATCAAGACTCAAGGAAATATTGCCCATGTTTCCTTTTAATAAGCTTGAAGAGCATATGCCGGAAATACGAAAGATGCTCCTACGTCTTTACTGTCTTGATGAAAATATCTATCCAGTTCATGAATTAAATGGATCTATATGGTTGCTACGTGGGGATCTTGAGCCACATTTCAAAATTAAAGACATTCTCACTGGTGAAGAATTGCTTGAAGATTATATTCGCTTCCCAAGGTATCTGAAGGCGCAAGAGGTCACAAATGAGGGCGAAACCACGGATGATGTGATGAAATCAAAGCCGCACAACCACTGTGCTCACCAGGATAAAATGCCAGGAGGAATGCCTGAGCCAGTTTCTGAGAAAGCCGATGAAGAACAAGCCAACACCCTGGGAGAAGAAGAGGTATCCGATCACGAGTCTTGCGAGAAAGATTGTGCTCACGAGCATCAATCAAACTACAGTGACGATGAGCTGATCGAGGAGCTCGATGCTGAAGCTGTGGCTACATCAGAGCGATTCAGTGAACTTCTTGGGCTATTTTTCATTCAAAGCACTCAATACGTGAGAGGTAGATTTCTCGACGCTTTCAACAAAAAGAACTGTGATTTCCGAACCCAAGAATTTATAAAAGAATTGCAGGCTGAGGAAGATGCAAAGAAAGAGAAACAACTCAAAAAAGAATTGCAGAAGGAGAAGCAGAGGGAGCAGCGTTTGGCACAACAAAAGCTCAAAGAAGCCGAAAAGAAAAAGAAGGAGCTAAAAGAATTGGAGAAAGCTAAGCTAATAGAAAAGCAGAAGGAGGAACAGAGAGCAGAGCAGTTGCGTCAAAGAGAATTGGCTTCCTTGAAAAAAGAGCAGGAGAAGATGAAAAGGATAGAGGCCCTTAGAAACAAGGAGTCCTTGGAGAAGAAGAATTCAGCTCTGACAGCACCGGCATTGAACGGGGACAAAAGAGAATCTCAGAAGACTTCTGAAAACCTCCGGAACTTTGAGTCGCCAGTGAAGAATGCTGAAACGGATAAGGCACTGACTTCAGTGCCTGATATGCCAACTGCAGTTCCTGAAAATCCTGCTACAATACCTGAGAAACCAGCTTCAGTGCCTGAGAAAACTCGACATTCCTTCGAGTCATCTGTAACTCCTGTTGATATTAAATTGAGCCTGGAGCCTTTAAAGTCAAATGATACATTTGCAGCAGTGTCCAATAATCAAAATCCTGAAATGGAGGAATCTCAATTGCCCATCATCAACACGGAGTATATGGCACCACAAGATAATGCAAATCATGAGCCGGTAATTTCAAGGGAAGACCCAGTTTCAAGAAATCATTTACTTGACCAATTATACCATATACGTCCCAAATCGTTGTCATTTTCTCCGGAACATTCCCCGTTGCCCTCCTCCAGTGCTCAACTTAGTGAAAGTCCAGCGTTTGGTTTGAATCTTACTGAACAAAACTTCCCTGAACACAACTTCCCTGAACACAACTTCACTGATCGCAACTTCACTGGTCGCAACTTCACTGATCGCAACTTCACTGATCGCAACTTCACTGAACGCAACTTCACTGAACAGAACTACACTGAAAACAGACAGCCCTTAAGGTCCGACATTTGGCTGCCGCTAAGAACTTCTGTTTCCAGCGATCTGGTAGCTGCTTATGACAAACTCCAAATGAGTAGCAACTTTGGTCCACACCAAGACCTACAGCACTGGATCCAGACTGATTCTTTGCTTTCGAATTCATCAACAGTCCACCCGACTCTAAATGAGGCCCGAAGCAGGAGCATTTGGGCAAACGAAATCACATCTCCCGGCAGACCGAATTGGCGGCTGCAGACAATCAATTCTCAGATCAACCCGAATTCAAGTATCTGGAACTCACTGCCAACATTCAGGCCTATGCATACCCAGTCCAGCTTAAATTATGGCAGTCCGCAATCGATTCAAGATGCTGCGTACAACGCAATACAGAATTTGAAAGTCACTGGTGCGGCACCTTCTGGTGTCGCTCCTACTTTGCAAGTGTTCCACGCCGCCAAATCTATCTTAGGCATACACAGTCTTGGACTCTCTGAGTTTTTGAAGTCCTTGAGTTCGAGTACCCGATTCGAGCTCATATATGACGATACTGGTAGTGTCTCGTACATCAAAGAGAAGGCAACCATGGGAGGGTTGAATGATGCCCCAACACAAAATCAGTTTTTCGGGATTACATCCAACCCAGCTGGAGCTCAATATGATGCACAGACACAGCTTGGTTTGCCTCAACTTGCTCATTCGATGAATGCTTATGGCGGTCAAGAAAGGGCCACGAGTATTCACAACGATGGCTCAATTGGGTTTCAGAATGGACTGATGTCAAACCAATCAATTCAACTTGGGGCCTCTATTCATCCAGATAGTCAAGCGCGTAACCGCTTTGGTCTGTTAGCTACTGGTACTAGTGGGGCCATGGGTATGTCTCGCGATGGGATATGGTGAGAGGATGAAGGGTAATTTATAAAGTGGCATCGTTATTTACGAAGTGGGTATACCGAAATAAGTGGTCACCAGGACGTACGTCACATTAAGTGCGTCTCTTGCAATTTACAATGCTAGTAATAAATATCAGCTTATCGTGGTAATCAATAGGTGGAGTAGTATATTCATGAGACCTGAAGTGGGCTGATGCGTATATCAACCACAGGTCATGTGATGTGCCCTACTGCGGCCGTGCACACACAACACGTACCGCAGGAGAATAGTGGTTGAAACATCTCAACATAACTGATTAATGAGGAGTTGTTAGCATCCACGTTTATATTCTTTTGATACCAACAGGGCTGAATTCAGTCAGAGTCCATTTCCAGTCCATTTTTCGTATAGCATACAGTCCAGGTCTGCCCTCGATTTATTCTCACCAACTCAGCACCATCGATGCAAACACCAACAAGAAGAAAATTGGTGATCGTTGGCGATGGCGCTTGTGGGAAAACGTCTTTGCTTTACGTGTTTACGTTGGGAGAGTTTCCACTCCAGTACCATCCCACAGTGTTTGAAAACTACGTCACAGATTGCCGCATCGATGGGAAGCCAGTACAATTGGCCCTATGGGACACCGCTGGGCAAGAAGAATACGAGAGGCTTAGGCCTTTGAGCTACCATAATTCCCACATTATTTTGATTGGCTTTGCTATAGATGTGCCAGATTCCCTCGAGAGTGCCAGAACAAAGTGGGTGGAGGAAGTACGCAGAAGTTGTCCCGATACTCCATTCATCTTGATTGGCTTGAAAAAAGATTTGCGTCTTTCGTTAAAAGATGGAGCTCGTTTTGTGCAACCTGCTCAAGGAGAAAGAGTAGCCAAGGAGATTGGGGCCAAGAGATACATGGAGAGTTCTGCCCTCACAGGCGAGGGTGTGGACGACATTTTCGAAGTAGCCACGAGGTTGAGCTTACTTTTCACGGATAACAAAAAACAAACCTGCTGCTCCATTCTATAGAGGTGCGGGGCAAAGGTGGGGGTCCTGCGTCCTGGAGCACCTATATGCGAGTCCATGGGGTCCGATATGTGGACATCTGGGCTCCGAATTATCTAGTCATTTTTGCTTCCTCTTTCCCGATCTAGCAACATAGCGAATACTTGCCCCCAGTCGGACCCACACCCCTTTGCGTCACACCACGTCTCACCCCGGAAGATCCGCATTGGGCGCATTGGGTGCGGAACAATGCCAGGTTTCCCCGAAACAAGATCCGACGCGGCACACCGCTTATGCAGGCAAAAGTCCCGAACATTGCTCCCGACTGACTATATAGCCTGCTGTATTCGCTCCTCTAATTATCAATTTTTCAGTTCACTTGCTTTTCATAAAAATATCACAATGGTTACCTCTCACATCAACCCAGACGTCGGCTCTCTTCCTACCAAAGGCCCTGAGCTTGGAAAGACTATCCAACAGCTTTTCTCCTTGAAGGGTAAGGTTGCTTCCGTCACTGGTTCCTCCGGAGGAATTGGTTGGGCTGTTGCCGAGGCTTACGCTCAATCTGGTGCTGACGTGGCCATCTGGTACAACTCCAAGCCTGCTGAAGACAAGGCTGAGTACTTGTCTAAGACCTACGGTGTCAAGGCCAAGGCTTACAAGTGTAACGTCGGTGACTATGAGGATGTTGACAAGACCATCAGCCAAATCGAGAAGGACTTTGGTGGTCTTGACATCTTCGTTGCCAACGCTGGTGTCCCATGGACCAGTGGTAAGTCCGTTGAGGTCGAAGGTCTTGGTGACTGGCAAAAGATCATTGACTTGGACTTGAGTGGTGTTTACTACTGTGCCAAGGCTGCTGGTGCGATTTTCAAAAAGAACGGTAAGGGTTCTTTTATCATCACTGCTTCGATGTCTGGCCACATCGTTAACGTGCCTCAATTGCAAGCCCCATACAACGCTGCCAAGGCTGCTTGTATTCACCTTGCCAGATCCCTTGCTGTTGAGTGGGCTTCATTCGCCAGAGTCAACTCCATCTCTCCAGGTTACATCTTGACCGAGATCTCTGACTTCGTCCCTGATGACATGAAGGCTAAGTGGCACTCCTTGATTCCGTTGGGTAGAGAGGGTGCTCCACAAGAGTTGGTTGGTGCTTACGTGTACTTGGCTTCCGACGCTTCCTCTTACACTACTGGTACCGACCTTTTGGTCGATGGTGGTTACTGTGCCCCATAGATTATGTCCATAGTTAAAAATATATATACATGCAACGCTCATTAATCGTTTCAGTAATGTATTGGAGGTCACACTGGAGTGCACACTTGCGGCGTAGTGCACATATAAAGTCGTGCGTAAACATGGGGTAATTATACGTTGCGATGTGCAGGTTCCTGTATGAATATGATACATTACGCTGAAGTCATTTTAACATAAAATCGTGACCCAAAACGTTCAAATAGTGAAATTAGAAGCGGCATTATAATTTTCAGTCTCAGCCGGAAGCAACCTAGCTGAAATTGCGATTGCTTTCTCATGCGCCACAATGCATGCGCTGCTAATGAACGCGCGAAGATGTCATGAACTTAGACATAAGTAGTGCATCTTATTGTCTCATCTCCTGTCTGTTAAAGTTCGTCTAGAGAGTGTTTGGAAGATAATATTTTATATAAAAAAAAGATGAGGAATTCATAAATGTCATCAATGTCGTAAACATGAATCCAAAATTGTAGTGTCACTATCTTGAGTAGTTTTATCCTGGGACCTCTGTGCGGTCTATTTAATGTCACTCTTATTTTCGCGGTTCCCCTATTATTCTCAACTCTTTTTACATCTGTCGAAGTATTGCAAAATGTGCTCCGCAATAAATGGGGGCTTCCAAAAGAGAAAAGACATAAGTGTCAATAAGCATATACAAAGAGATGTATACATTTCCAACACCAAGTATTACGAAAACAATTTGAAACAAAATTTGGACAATCAGATAGTAACACAGAATTGACGACTCCTCGCGGGCCACCAAAGAAGGTACAGTGTTTTTCATAACTATTCAAAGGAGCGCAGCAAAATGTTCAAACCACACTAGCAAAATTAAACAAACTGATAAGTCAAAAAGTTTTGTACTTATGACTAAAAAAATGCTAAGGATCAAGGATTTGAAATAAGCTGTTTATGTGAAGTCTTAATTAAATATTCAAAACAGTAACTTTTTGAATTATTGATTTCTTTAATTTTGCTAGTGTGGTTTGAATTATTTTATCGTGGGGGGTTTGAATTGTTTTGAAAAACTGTACTATCGTCCGTCGAACCTGATTAGCGCGCTCAAGTTTCACATCCTCCACTGTGTATTCAAGTATTGGACGAACATATGAGCCACATGATTTTCTTCTTCTGATTAAGTCGAGGGATGGTGAAGTCAAAATTCAATTCATTCATGGACGGCATCACTATTATCACGATTGGCTCAATACCTTTACCGATGTTGACTATGGAGGTCCCACAGTCGAAGTGTTTATGCAGGCGTCCAGGGCCCTACACTCGGTGCGAATCTTCAGCCTTGTTTGCATTTGTTAGAGCCACCAAATAACACCTAGGCCATCAATTCTTAAGCGCCATGGACGACGACCTCACCGCATCCCATTGGGATGATGTTCTCAGCCCATCCAGTGGTCTTCAGAACCCTTCTGAATTCAGCCAACATTTCGGGTCCATGCATTTGGAAGATCCTCACAGAGAACCAACGAACATCTTGAACGACGAGTCTTCAGAAGACCACGACGATCCTAGTGCTCTGGGTCTTGCTGATGGAGCTCCGTCGGACCAAGCTTATCCTCTTGGATCCAGTCAACTTCCAAACCAATCAGCAGAAGCTGAACAACTCAATGAATTAAGAAGGCAAGAGTACGACACACATAAGTCAAACCTTTTGATGGAATTAACCAGTGGTGCCGACAGCCCTTTAATAACCGAGCTACCTTCTCCAACTAAAGCCACTGATTTGTCTGAGCTGCTTTTTCAAGAAAAGGATTCCATGGCAGGTTTATTATCTCCCCAGAAGCAAAATAATGCAAATACCACTTCGCCTATCAAATCTTCGCAGCTCAAGAACGGTAAATTTAAGGCTTCAAGAAATCGCAAGGTTCCTCTGAAAACCATCGTCAAGCACTTAGGTGGTCAAGTTAGTGGTGAAAATGATCCACTCAACGATAAACTCTTTCAACCCCCCCAAGCAGCGAAACCTGCTTCTATACCTGATACAAGTGCTTCTGATTTTGTTAAGGAAGCAGAATCGCCTTTGTACGACCTCAAATCTCGTGAGGAACAGAACACAGAGGAATTGGAGAGGTTGGAACAATCAGCACAGCTATTATCGAAAAAGACGAAAGCTGCAGAAGTCCCCGAAGGAAATATCTTAGAAATTACAGTCGGCGATCCTGTGAAGGTTGGAGATATTACAAATGCTCACATTGTCTACGGTATCAAGGTTCGTAACCATAATCCCGAATCGAACCATTTCCCAGAAAGAGATGAAAATATAGCTGTTTCGAGAAGATATAAGGACTTCAGATGGATTTACCATCAATTACAAAGCAATCATCCGGGCAAAATTATTCCCCCACCTCCAAGTAAACAGACCTACATTGGTCGGTTCAATGAGAACTTCATCGAGAATAGACGGCTTTTATTAGAAAAGATGCTTACGAAAATTAGCAAGGTTCCTGTGCTAGCGAATGATCCAGACTTTGTTATGTTTTTGGTGAGTGAAGATTTTGTGAACAGTGCCAAGGAGCGAGAGCAGATTAGCGGTTCTAGTGCTTCTATTGAGGCTGAAGGAGGCAACGATGATGGCTCTGAACGTAACTCTATTTCGGCCACCGCAACCCTTACAGGCACAGGTGGTGGTGGGTTTATGTCGTCTCTTTTTTCGATTCCAGTTAAGATCACGGAACCTGATCCGTACTTCTTGAAGAAGAAAGGATACATTGAAGACTTAGAGCACAATCTCAAAACGTTTTACAAGTCGCTTGAATTGATCGCCACTCAAAGAGTGGAGACCTCTTCAGTCATTCAGGAAATTGCAAAAACAATGGAGGACTTGGCGGACTTGGAAATCCTGAAGACCACGAGCTACTTGCTTTCAGCATTCGCTGAGGTTCAAACAAAACTTAAAGAAAATCTCGATCGTATTAACTTGCAGGATCAGTTAACATTGGGATTCACGATTGAAGAGTATCTTCGCATAATAAGCTCAGTGAAGTATACATTCGACACTCGGTCGAAGATTTATCAGCAATACCAGAATGCAAATCAGGAATTGTCAAAGAAGGAGGATTCCCTAGAACGCCTTAACTCGAAGCATAAGTCTTCTGTCGATAAGATCAACCTACTCACATTTGAGATCGACAAGCTTAAACAAAAAGTGAGCTATTTCGAGGAGCGCTTCAACACAGTCAGCGATACCATCAAGAAGGAGATGGACAATTTTGAGATCGAGAAAATTGAGGACTTTAGAAATAGTGTGGAGATTTACATTGAAAGTTCTATCGAATCTCAAAAGGAGTCCATAGAATTGTGGGAAACATTCTACGAGCGTCAGAAATTAGAGCTGGTATGATGCTACACTTGCATATATTATTTAATTCAAGCTTGGTGATTGTTTGTTTCCGTATTAAGTGTATTCGTCGTCTTGGATCGTATGCAACCATGCATGCATTTGTCTCATTTACGATTGCAAGTAACCTGGAGATGCGAAAAAATAACTTAAGCGCACACACATAAATTAGTCACAGTCATCATATAATACAGGCGTACTGCTCCACAGTTTCTACAGTTTTTCTATATCCTTTACTTGCTTCTTCATAATGATGAACACTCAAGTGTACTTGAGTCCCATAAGGTTATCGATCATCTCTATTCCTAGATCTAAAGTGTGGCTCTTCAATGCTGCAATACTCCAGTTACTTAGTGAAGAGGCCCAACAGACTCCCCGGTCCTTACTAGATATCCCTAAGGGCGGGTCTCGTGACACATCAGAGATTGAGATTTCAGAGGACGAACTGGAACTCTCTGAAAGTGAAGAAGATTCTCTTGTGGCTGGTGCAAATGCTCCCCACCCACCATCTCCTTCGATGACTAGACAGACATCTAAAACAGATAATTCAAGCAAATTGAGGTCATCAACACCTCCTTCTGAATGTGGCTCAGACTATTCAGAGGAGTTAGACGGGGGTTTGTGCTCAAGTGATGAAGACTTGGACTGCCATTTCTTTCACTTTGCTTTTACACCTACTGAATGCACACTCATCTTTCCACAGAAGCACATAGACCGGTTATTCAGGCAACCAATTGAAATTTGCAAATCCCTCGGATATGACGATGTGATTCTTCTCGAAAAGGACTACCTCAATTTACAGGTTGATAGCGAAGGGGAATTCAACAACTCTGCGAGAATCATTGAACTCACGAAACCGCTCTCTCAGCATAATATATCATTATTCTTCCTTTCAAATCACTTCACAGATATTGTTCTTATACCGTACGATTTGAAGCAGGAAGTGATGGAGATTCTAGCGGAAAATTACTTCGAATTCTCAGATATATCGAACAGCTACATATCCATTGATAAGTCTCCCAAGAGCACATCCACATTGGGCGACACTAATGAGATCAACACTTTGCAACTTCTCGGTGAAGCCAACATCAGGCCTAAAATCCATAAGAAGACCAAGCTTCTTCTAACGGGTGCTCGTCCAGGTGAAGTTAAACAGAGCATACTAAAAGCATCACACTGCATTGCGGCAAATATAGTCCCGCCCTATTTCTCCATCACAAGGTCTTCCTTTACTGAGATTTCACTCATCCTCCCAAGCTCTTTGACTCAAAGATCAAAACTTGGATTTGAGTCCAGAAATATCATAGGCTCCACTCTCGATGCTGTTGTGCCTATCACCGTGGATCTTTCTCAGTTACCCCTTAGCACCACAGGTATAGTGGCCGGTTTGGCAGGAAGTTTGTTTGAGAGTATGAAGAGCAATAATGAAAACGACGCAGAGTTCTTCCTCATGAATTACCTCTCCATGGCAAGATCAGCTGTCGTTTTAATTCCACAGGAACAAATCTACGCAGTGAGTGAAATGATTAAAAAAATGGAATTTAAAGACCAGTGAAAAAGGTTTAATATATAAAATATAAACGTAATTGCCACCTAACAGAATTAGTTTCTTCTGCCCTTTTTCTTAGACTTGCTGCTCGTACTCCATCCATCATCGTCCACAAGCTGGACCTTGTCAGCACTTGATGCAATGGCTGCAGACCAAGACTCGGAGGAGCCAATCTTGTTTTCAACCTGTTGTCTCTTCTTCATAAATTCCTGTGCGAATCTTCTACCATCCATAGTAGTCGACGAGCTGTAGATGGTTTCTGCAATCAACTGGGATGACTCTGGATGCAAAGGCAAGGTAGTAAAGATCTCCAAGAGGTCGTTCTTAGAAACAGAAGGGTATAAGTTCGTCATGGAGGAACGAGCCCAGATCAAGACTTCTTCTTTCAATGCACTAGCAGTAACACCTGGTGTATTGTTATACTGAGCAGAAGCACCTCTCAAAGCTTGAGGATCAATAGCTCCAGACATTGCGGAATAGGAGAAACTAGGCTGAACTTGAGTTGGTCTTTTGGCCACAGATGGCTTCTTGCTTGGAACGGTGGTCCAAGCTCCATCATCGTCAGTGGATGATGTAATACTTGCCAAGGTGGCAGCCAAGGTGGCCTTAGGGGCCACACTGGCAGACTTTGCGGCTTTGGATTTCAAGAGCTCAGCTTCCTCCTCCTTTTGAATTTCAGCTAATGTCTTCTTGGCGTTGACAGTTTGTGGCGACTTTGCCCAATTGAAGGTAGCCTTGTCTTGAGGCTTATCTTCAAGTTTCGAAGCAGCAATTGCATTGGCCAATGCAATTTCTTGCTTGGTCTCAGCCTTGATTTGCTTCAATCTTTGCAAACGAGCAGCCTCTAACTCTTGGATTTGTTTCAACGTCATAGTTGGTTGTTCCTTCTTAGCTGCGGTTTTAGGATTTGCCCAAGGTGCAACTGAAGGCTGGCTTGATTCTGGCTCAGGTTCACGCGAAGCTTTAGGCAATTCCTTTAAAGTTTCAGTTTCAGTACTGTTGCTGGCTTCCTCAGTAGGCTTAGGTTGAAGTTCATCTTTTTCCTCCACTATTACATCAACCTTTTCTTCCGCCTTGGTTGGGATCGGAGGAGGAGTGCTTTGAGCTTCTTTCTTTGGAGATGGTTGCTCCTCGGGAGCAGCGGTTTGCAGTTGATCAAAAACAGGATTGGATTCTAACTTTTGCACAGGCTCAGGTACAATTGAAGACTCCGTTGCCAAGGTATGTGGCGCATTTGAAGGTGGGTTTTCGGGCATTGAGGTATCATTGTTTCCCAAGATATCGCTCACAATGGTGTTATGATAATCTTGAAGTACATTATCTTCCGTCTTCAAAGTTGCCTCTCCAGTAAGACTAGATGAGGGAACAAAAGGAGAACTCACACGTGACATAGATTGAACCCTATTCAACCAAGGCGACATGGTACCGGATTGATGATGCAGGCCAATTGACGTATTTACGCCCCCCAAAGGAGCGGGCGCAATTACTGATGGTGAAGCAGGGAGACTTGACTGAATTGATGAATCAACGCCCCATCCACTATTTGTACGTGCCAACAGTGGTTGCTGGGACTGAATCTGATGTTGAAGCAATGAAGGCATGTTCAACTGGCCAAAATTCCCGGTCAAGTTTTGATTCAAAGAATCAATGCCGAACAGGCCTTGCGCAGGAAACTGCTGATTCATCAACAGGTAATCAGAATTACCCATGAAATCAAAAAGCTGCAGTTGTGATGAGGGTGTCCGAATATTGGCAGCACCTAAGCCCCCATTTGGTAGCAACTGAGAATACAAGTTCGTTCCAAAAGCTTGCTGTGCAGACCCACCGTTGGGACCAGCTTGATTGAAAGAGTTGACACCTCCAAAGCCACCACCATTGTGGCCAGCATGACTAGCACCAGGGTTCGGGTGGTTTCCAGGATTCACTGGGAAAGAGTCAGGAGCAAAGGTATTAGCCACGGGAGGCAAGGGAACCTTGAATGGCAGGACATAGTTTTGAACCAGTTCACTGAACTCACTTAAAGTCCGGAACCCAGTGTCCTCTCTCCGTCTGATCTTTAGATCAAGTGACAAATAGCCCTCACTTAACCATTCTTGCATCACATCACCACTAAAAGGACCTTGTTCGTTACCAGCAGGGTCGAGATAAATCCACATGATGCGGTCAGGCAGCACCAATTCACGAGGATTCGATGAAACACGGTCGTGCTGGTTGAAAGGAACCTCATTTTGAATTGGCACCGATGTTTGCACTGGGAGTTGATCTTGTACAGCACCCGGAGCCTCCGAAAAGGTTTTCTCAACGCCCGTTGTAGCATCAGGACCATTTCTGGCATGATGCAAACTCAAATGATAGAGGTTTTCGGGTTTATCGAGCTTGTAATTTTCACCGGCCTTTGTGGGAGCAGGAGCGGCGGATAAGATTGAGTCCTTGTTGTCGAACCAAAGTTTAAATGCTTGATTCATGGAATACCTCCTACCATTAACATTGAGAGGTATTCCCGAGTTGATATCCGAGACACTAGTCTGATGAGCGCCTAAAGCGTCTGAATCAGAACCGTTACTCTCCTTACGGGGCCTGGAACTGTTAGTACGTGACTTAGAAAGGGACAAAACAAACTTAGCAAGTGCGTCCAGCGTCTATTAGAATTTTAGGTAGAACCAGTGCTAAAATGATGATATAACATACCATGGTTGTTGTTGGGAAGTTTCGAATTGCATTGTCGAATATATTCAAGTATTCAAAGAGAAAATTCAAGCTAAAAAGATCGGTGGATTCAATATGGATTTTTTTTTCAATCGGAATGAGTGGGTGAGCTTTCACGATGATTTTAGTGGTTGAAAAAGAAGCGAGCGATGCTGAGAAAATTTCACCATATACACTCTATAACAATACCACATTAGCCCTTTACTATCTAGTGCAATTAAATCCTTAGATAAATATTTTAAGCTTTATTTTTTTTTTCTGGCCTTATTTGATAATGATGTAGCATTTATCACTACTAAATAAGTGACCCTATCCCTGTTGCTACTGTCGCACGTCATCACGACCACCACTATCGACTTCCGTCACAGACCTCATGCCCCAACCTTGTGAACATTGGTGGAATTTTATAAGCCGAGGGATTTCTCTATCTCTGAATGGAAGTCACGGACTTCGCATCCGGCTTCGAAGCCGCCCTTGTAGACATCTTCCCAATCAACACTTGCTTCTTTGTTCAACAAAATATCCTTGTGCATCGAGTCTGAACCTCCTAATATCTGAGGTTTGAAGTCGGTAGCATCGACGATGTTGAGCTCCATTGCTCTTTTGATTGGATAACCAGCACCAAATACACGTCTGTACATCTCCAACTTAGTGTCTTGTTGAGTGGTTTCCCAGTGTTGAATTCTCAGCTCGAGAGGGTGACGGTCATTTATTTGAGATGCAATATTCAAGGGGCCCTTCTGTGCTCTTAACGTGTCTTGTAAAGCAGGAGTGTTTTCCGACACTTCCCCAAATGCCGTTGTGTTGACCGAAGACAACTGTTTGTTTTCTGGAACAAGCCTCAAAGACTGGTAATGTTAGTACTAATTGTGTATATTACGAGTGTAATCACATACCATTTTATATATATATATATGCTGTATGGAGCGTGTAATTGCGTTGAGTGGCGATTAGTGAGGTAGTAGGTAGTGCATAGTGCCAATTTTGAATCGCACTCGATTTGTCGGCTGCAAGTCTGGTACCTCGTTTCTATCATGGGCGTTATATGCTCACTGTTGCAAGACTGTTTTCCTCCTTCAAAATTTTTGGAAACCATTTCAGATTCTCTGGATGCAAAACTCCGTTGAACCAAAGTGTTCCAAAGACAAGCGTAGCAAACCCAATGAATTGGATGAAATCAAATTTTTCCCAGCCCAAGAACATGGCCACTAGCCACACCAATGTAGTACGACAACTATCAACTGTAGACCTGGAAGTGGCAGACAAGATATGAGTCAAGGAGATTCCGCAAAAATTAAAGCATGAAATGCAGACCATAATAAGCAAGGAGCTTCCTAGAATATATTTCAGAGAGAAAGTTTGCGAGAAGGCTTCACCTAAATTGAATGCGGAGTGTAAGAATTGCTCTTTACTCTCCAAACCTTGAGCCGCGAAATTGAAGATAATCATTATGGTCACCAAAATGGTCACCCCAAAGAAGCCTTCAGTATACACCAATTCAAGCGGCGTCATCAGGTAGTGGGACAAGATTTTTTCCTCAATGACAAACTGCGTGGCTTGAAGTGCAACAGCAACAAGAATGAGCGAAATGCCAAAGAGAACAAGTTCGGGATCGCCATGTTCACTCGGTGAGCCTGAACCACTATAGCCAACAATGGCAATACCAAGCGTAACAAACACCAACGCAATCCACTCGTGTCGTTTTATATGTCTTTTTAAAAAAATGACAGAAAAGAATGCAACAAATAAAACAACAGCTCCACGGGTCATCTGATAAATGGACACTGGAGTATAGACTAAGCCAACATTCATCAAAGACGTGGCTAACATGTCACATACCGATGGAATCGCCAAGATTAACCTGCGATTAGACGAGCTACCAGCTTCATCCCGAGGCTGGATATAGCCGTATCTTTTTGAGAAAGATGATTTATATAAAATGTAATAAACGGAATAAATGCACATTTCGCCAATAAACATCTGCAATGTTTGGATGGCCGGCTGTTCATAAAGAACATGCTTGGAAGGGTCAATATCACTACAGTTTCTGACACATTGATTATCCTGAAACTTTGTCAAAAGGGAATTCAAGCAGCCACAGACGATCGTGCCAATCACGATTAAGATAGTTTGCCACATGCTTTTCACAGAAGTGATACTTGTGGAGGCGAAGTCACAGTTTGGGGCCGCGTCCTCAATCGGCTCGCGATAACAGCTGCACACACTCCTGGTTTTGACACATGCAATACCCGGGGTTCTTAATGACTCAAACCACTTTCCACATCTTTGAAGTAAGCCATTTTTCTTTGATACAGGAAATTGGAATAATCTGCTTTTGAAGGGTAATTTTTAGTACAAAATTGAGCCACCTTCCTAATTAGGAAATATTCCGAGCCGCACGATGGTCATCGTTTGCTTACCCCGGGGATCCATCTATCTTAGCGACCACACAATTTAAAGCAAAAGAGAAGCCTTAGACTCATTCAATATGTGGGATTAATACTTTGAATTGAATTTCACCAAATTTACTATACTGAATACAGTTTCACGGCACCCCAAGACCCCATCATACTTAAAGTGTGCATTTCTGCATGTATAGTCACATTTATCATTGATCTTGACAGTTTTTTAGGTCACAATCAGTGGGTAATGATTATAAAAGACCCCTCAGAGACTTTCAGAGATTTATTCTGTTTGCATACTGTGATAGTGACAAGAAAGTCCCTGTCAGCTGGGCTCATCAATGGCAGTTACCCGCACGTGTGCCTTCATACAGACCGAAGTGCACCAAAAAAATTTTCTCATTTTACTACATCTTTATATCCTACAACACTAAATAAAATGGCATTTGAACAAAGAGGAGGATCTAGAGGCGGTGCCCGTGGTGGACGTGGAGGCTTCGGCGGTGGACGTGGAGGCAGCCGCGGTGGTTTCGGTGGAGGCCGTGGCGGAGGCCGTGGTGGATTTGGCGGTGACCGTGGTGGAAGAGGTGGCGCCAGAGGTGGTAGAGGTGGCCCAAGAGGAGGTGCTAGAGGCGGTGCCAGAGGCGGTCGTGGTGGTGCCAGAGGCGGAGCTAGAGGTGGCGCCAAGGTTGTCATCGAGCCTCACAGACACGCTGGTGTTTTCATTGCCAGAGGTAAGGAGGACTTGTTGGTCACCAGAAACATTGCCCCAGGTGAGTCTGTCTACGGTGAGAAGAGAATCACCATCGATGAGCCAGCCAAGGAGGAAGGTGCTGCACCAACCAAGATTGAGTACCGTGTGTGGAACCCTTTTAGATCCAAGTTGGCTGCCGGTATCATGGGTGGTATTGACGAATTGGGTATTGCTCCAGGCAAGAAGGTCTTGTACTTGGGTGCTGCTTCCGGTACTTCTGTCTCCCATGTGGCCGATGTCGTTGGCCCAGAGGGTATGGTTTACGCCGTTGAATTCTCTCACAGACCAGGTAGAGAGTTGATCAGCATGGCCAAGAAGAGACCAAACGTCATTCCTATCATTGACGATGCTCGTCACCCTCAAAAATACCGTATGTTGATCGGTATGGTTGACGCTGTGTTTGCCGATGTGGCTCAACCAGATCAAGCACGTATCATTGCTTTGAACTCGCACTTGTTCTTGAAGGACCAAGGTACTGTTGTCATTTCTATCAAGGCCAACTGTATCGACTCCACCGTTGATGCCGAAACCGTTTTCGCCAGAGAGGTTCAAAAATTGAGAGAAGAAAGAATCAAGCCTTTGGAACAATTGACCTTGGAACCATACGAGAGAGACCACTGTGTTGTCGTGGGTCGTTACGTCAGAAGCGGCTTGAAGAAATAAGCAATTATTTCTACGTCGTCTTCTTCTCACTTGTATTTTACACCAGTATATTAGCATAGCTTTAAAACATTGTCACGGATTGCATTCTGTAGAGAGTGGTGACCTAAAACCTATTGAGATTTTCGACCGCGACCAATGTGCATTCCCCATACCGCCTTTGGTCCTGTAGTGCACAAGACCACATCACACTCATACCACTTGAAAAGTTTTCCGCCTTTTGCCACCCTCTTTCTGACCCCATACCACTGTGCTTTCCCCCTAAACAAACAGTCTTGAAGTTTTTATGTCCCAACGCACTCCGATGCTAAGTCAGCAACTTTGAAATGAGCGATAGACTGGAGAGTAAATCAGCAACGCCATCGGTGGTCGAAATTAATAGCGATGAAGATATCGACTATGTCCCCCTTAGCACGCAAACTGATTTACAAGGTGACGATATTATCGAGATCATGAGCAATGCTTCAGACGATGGCGATAACGACGAGATAGAGATCGTCGGAGAAAGCACTCCTGTTGCCGTTGCTAATGATGTGGTAATCACCGGCCTGCAACCTACAGCAAACCCGAGAACCCTCGGTCCGGATCCAATATTATCTCGACGAGGCCAGCCCAGCCAAACCGAATTCAGACGTAATACCAGAAGGCGACGAAACCTGCCTTCGCGTGAGTATTCGGAGCCACCAGTATTTACGGAAGAAAACTCCCTTTTTCTCTCTGGTATGTTGCTACAACACCAAAGTGTTCTACGAAGAATGTTTTACGACCGTCAAGGCGAAGTTTCTGCGTCTATCATGGAAAGAATCAGGAGGGAGGATGAGCTAGATATGGACCGCAAGATGGAACAAGAAAATATCCACAACAGGAAAATGCTAAAGCAGAAGCAGGAACTAACCAGAAGCGAGCTTAGTGGATATTCCAATGACATTTCGCTAGATCACAATATTTTATGTGAGTTGTGTGGAATCGAGTTGGGTGAAGGTATACCGCAAGACTTCACACCAAACCCCGAATATGACGAGACATTCGTTGATCAAGTTGCTCGATGTCATGTTAATGCGCCATGGTTTTGTATGCGACAGTGTTTCGATGCTGACCGGGATTTGTCCAAAAGAGTCTTTTCAGCGAAATGTGGGCATGTCTTTTGTGGAAGGTGCATAAAGAATATCGGCAACCGACCTCCCAAAAGAGGTAAGGTGAAGGAGAAAATGTCTATTATTAATCCTCAAATCAGTGCCCCACGCAAGTGTCCTGCCCAGGATTGTGGTATCGTCTTTAACAAAGGAAAACGGACATTCACTGAACTCTTTCTTTAATCAAAAGACAGACTTAATTATTACTTTCACATGCAACACATGTCAACTACAAAGCGGTTAATGTATCTGAAAGTAAGTTTAAGACGTAAACGATTTTATGAATGGAAACGGCGATAATACAAATAAGCACTTCAATCTACCCTGGCTTCGGACAAGGTCAATGGCTTGATGTTGTTGGAGAAAATTGAAGATCCGTTCTTGAACCTATTGATTTTCTTCAACTTTTCTCTCACAACCATAACTGGAACCGAGGATTTCGTGACAAGATAGTTGGACAATGATCCCAACAAAACACCCTTTATAGCACTCAGTCCCTTTGAGCCTACCACCACCAACGTTGGTTGCAAGCTATCGATGCATTCTAAAATCAAATGTCTAGGAATTGGGTGGTGGATGATCTCAATGACAATATGGATTTGGAGTTTGGTCAATTTCAACAAACTCAAAACCTGCTGCTTGGCTCGATTAAGCATGTTTATCCTGACACGTTCACGAGCAGATTCATTGGAGGTATTGCCTTTCAAAGAGTGGTTGTTGTCGTTCTCTTCAATGACGCACACAATGAACAATACAGAGCCATCAACTAGAACAGTCCCCAAACACCATTCAAGTGCAAAAATGGATTCAGGACTGAAATCCATACAAAGCAAAAACATCTTAGGCTTGATTTGGGGGTTGATTAGCTGGAAGAAATTGCCTCTCGTGATAGTCTGGATGACACGAGATTGCAGGATATTCGAGTCCAATTCGCCTTCCTTTATTGTTTCATTTAGCTGTGAGGCGAACTCGGAATCCAATTTGTCCTCCACAGCAGAAGTATAGGGGATCATGAAGTCTTGGTCCTTGAGGATGCCGTCAGATTTTTCTTCGACCTTTTGAGAGACAGACTTGTTCTGAGCACGTAAAGCCTCGTTTTCTTGATCGATGATCTTCTTCCTGTAGGCTTGATATGTTTCCAATTTCTGTCTTCTCTCTTCAGCATCTTGATCGGATCTGTCGAAGTCCAATTCGTCCTTTCCCATCAAAGCATGCTTGTTCTCAGTCAAATAAGCGACAACGTCATTATCAACCTCAGAGCCTATGTTCCTGGCATTTGCAACAGCTCGCTCGCTTGCTGTGAGAGCCTCAAGTTTTTTGATGGTGTTGCTATCATTCAAATTGGAGTTTTCCAATATTTTCGATATCTCGGACATTTTCTCGTCTTGACAAGCGTAATTGGGTAAGATATTCCCCGTACCATTGTACTGGAATTTTTCACCATCACCATCATCACTAATATGCTCTTCTTCACTCAATTCATCGTCCCAAAAGTCGTCACCTTTGTTGGAGTCAGGAGCGTTATCACCACGTAATCTCTCCAGAGGATCGTGGTTGGTGATTGACCACTTTAGCTCTTTATTTTGAAAGTCATCAGTCAGTGCTGAAGGAGACCTGGAGGTATTTCCAGAAGGAGAAATAGATCTACCACGATTCGACAACGATTTGTGAATTTTGGCCAACTTTTCGGCTTCTAATCTCGCTTGACGGCTCATGGCAATAAGTTGTGGGGCGCAAGAAAGGGATGGATGACTGGACGCTCTCTTAGAGCTTGTGGTATAAAGATCGGTACCTTTTCTGATTCAGATGACAGAAGGCTGTTCTTTGTTGTGTTAAAACGAGTCGGTGGAAAGCTGACTGTGGTGGTGTATTTGGGAGGGGAGGTAAGGTAGGGAGCACTCAACTGAACACAGCCAGACACTAGCCGCACCACCCTCGCACCCGTGCATCCGTCGTTCTTTGCTTATTGAGCGGCCATCTGTAACGCCTGGAAATTCCGCCCGCGTGCCGAGGGCGTTTTGATTCAAAGCAGCACTTTCAATAAGCCAAGATATGATGTTCTACATTGGTGGAAGTTGAGGATTTTCCGACGGTTTATGCTTGCATTTTGGTGATGTTGAAGATTTTAATAGAGAAAGAAACTTCAATTTGAAATTGCCGTGTTTTGTTTTTCAAGGAATTGGAGTTTGTTGACTTTGGTTTGACCCTTTCGGGGAATGTAGTGTTGATCATTCATGGACTGTGGTCTCGCAATTTTGGCAAAAACATTGCACCAAGTCAGGAAAATGCGAAACATGCTATTGAGTGTGAAATGAAAAACCCTTATATTATGTACACCAAAAATTGTTGATTCTCGTCCTAACTTTCTTCTTCGTCAGCATACTCAAACAAAACATTATCGCCTGATTTTAAGTCGCCATAGTCTGCAATTGTGATCAATGAAGCGGGTAAAGAACATTTTGGAAAAGGCTTGAACAACTCAAATGAGAAAGTAAAAGTATCAATGAACTCGGAGAATGTCATCTCTTGATTAGATTGCTCGCTTACTGGTTCCTCTGGCTCTTCAAAAACTTTGGTTTCCACGAATAGGTACAACTCACACATTTGACTATCCTTGTGGAACTTCTGTACGATTCGATTGCCCTGGGGCAATTTGATCGAAATTCTCACCAAATCTGCTGCAGCTGCATTCTTGATCTTAGTTTCAAAATAATCCGTTTTGATAAGGTTCAAAATAAATTGTTTCCTGGTCTGTTCGAGCTGCTTTTGCATCTCCTTCTCCCGTAAGGTATTCTCCTTTTCCAACTTCTTCATTTTGTCACTATTAAGAGACTCGACATAAGCTGCATCTTGCCTTTCTTTGATCAAGCGACTAAGCTCTATTTCCTGTTTGTCGAATCGTTTTGTCACTAGCTGCGGGTTGTAGTCAGTCAAATGCTTTTGAAGATTCTTGCTTAGTTTTCTGAGTAGAGTATCAACCTCCTCTTCATCACCCAAAGAGCAGTTTGCTTTATAGATCACCGACATCGAGGACATTATACTAGGATCCCTAGACACATTACCCAAAAGACTGAGGAAAGGCGTCTTTCTGATCTTATAAGTTTTAGACACTTCAAATGCTTCTGGTGATTTGTCTATGTTATTGATGAAGATCTGCGTGTCCTTGAAATCTCCAGTAGACTTGTTGAGCATGTCCTTCACAAGTTGTTGTTCAAGAAACTTCTCTAAAAAGCTTTCGGTGTTGTTGTCAATTAAAATGGTCAAAAGGAAAATGTATTCCTGCGAGGCATTGTCATGGGCCGCGTTGAAGTCGTTAAAGGTGAGGTTGTAAAGTTCTTTTACATCTCCGATACGCTCAGAAATAGAATCATTTTCATCAAAGGCGTCGTATTCGAACTTTTCTTTCACACCCGTGGGTTTTGGGGTAAGAACAAGGTCCAAACCGAAGAAATAGCGAAATGCGGAGTACACCAAGGAGAGAGTTTTGGGGAATATAAGGACAAGAAGCCACCAAATAGAGGTCCGCTTTTCTTGAGCTTTAGCTTCAACAGGCTCACGTTTCTCATCGGAATCAAACGCTCTTCTGGACATGTGGATTCCCAAATCGAATTGCCACTTGTTCGAGATCTTAGGTGCCTTTGCTAACCTAGGTAAGAATAGTTCCAACCCAATATCATTCTGAAGGCTTTGAAGAGGATTAGGATTGGTACGCGTTAGCTCGTTTTGAAATGATGTGGACTCTAGATCAAACGGAGGCGCTGGGGATGGCTCCGGAATTGGGACTTCGAGACCTGTCTCAAAGAAAGCCAACACAGCATTGTTCAAATTGTAGTTGTGATGAGAGAGCAAGTGGATTGCGCTTTTTTCTGTTTCTTCAGAATCTAGAGAAATCCCAATAATCCCAACAAACTCGTTGATAGTATCCTGCTCCAGGGTCGAAAGGTTGTTCATTGCCAGAGAAGTGACACGCAGGTTGTACACTCACCATGAAGGCTGGGCCGCACTATATACAGGACAACCCAACGAAACGAAGTTAACTGGATTTTTAGGAAACGAGCATTTCCAGTGCCAATTATACATAGGCCGAGACTTGCGGAGAGTTGATTGATAAAATTTTGACTCATACAGAGCTGTTTTGTTTTGGTGTACGGGTGTTCTATATCAGGGGAACCCCACGTCCTCCACATTCATGCATGACCGCTTGTGTACAGTGAAGATGAGAAAAGCAACCATGGCGGCGAAGGTCCGAATTATATTCATACGCAAACCGAAACATCCCGTCGACTATGCTCACCGACTACACCCAATATCACAAATTATCCACGTGATCTCTGGGGTCTCGGAAGCATCCCCGAATGTGACTCACTTCATATGTTTGAAGTTCCGGTGGTGCGAGATTTTTACCGAAAACCTCGGTCTCGATGCATAACTCGGCGGCTTACCTGAGACAGACCACTTCGTTCAGCCACTTTCTGGGCTGGTATCTGAAAAAAGCCAGTACCTGAAATTAATGATTTTTTTCATTGCACTTGCGACTCATCGATTCGTTTGTTGCTTCACTTGCCCTGTGCGCCAGACTTGAGCCCTTATCTTCTGCAGTAACACCTCTCACTTTCTTTTTCTGACGCACCGGGGCTCCGCAGCTCCGAGACAGGGCAAAAAGTACACTAGCATAATACAAGGTCGGCAAAAATTCTCCTTCTTTTACATGGTAGGTAACTATAAGTATTGCAACACTCCAAGTCGGGAGCGTTGAACCCTATTCCGGCTTTGGTGTCAACTTACCATGTCCATTGGGAAGCGAGATTTTTCCGAGTCGGCACGCAATCCTCCACGGTTGCCTACATATTAGATGCCGCGGTCTTATTTATTCCGACCAACTCGCCAGGCTTCGAAATTTTTCTTCACCCACTCAAACAACCGTTGGCCAAATACAGGACTCGTCGAGAAAGTCGGATCAAAATCGCTAAGACTCTTTTTTGACCTCATCTCTCGCTATTGCCAATCATGTCCAGATTTTTTAAGTCGGCCCTTGCGAAGACCGCCTACGTCACCGGTGGTACTATTGGTGCAACCGTAGTGTACTTGGACTTCATCAGAGCACCAAACACTTCCGAGTTCTCCAACTCTTACAAGCCTTTGCTTACCACTCTTGATACGCCTCCTTCCAGAGATGAGCTTTTGAACAGATTGAAGACGACTGAAAAATTCGATCTCTTGGTTGTTGGAGGTGGTGCTACTGGTACCGGTACTGCGCTTGACGCAGCCACCAGAGGTCTCAATGTGTGTTTGTTGGAGAAGAACGACTTTGCCTCCGGAACGTCTTCTAAGTCCACCAAGATGGCTCACGGTGGTGTGAGATACTTGGAGAAGGCTATCTTCCAGCTTTCTAAGGATCAATTGGACTTAGTCATTGAGGCTTTGAACGAGAGAGGAAACATGCTTCGTACTGCTCCTCACTTGTGCTCTATTTTGCCTATCATGATTCCTGTTTACAAGTGGTGGCAAGTTCCTTACTTCTTTGTTGGTTGCAAAATGTACGATTGGTTTGCTGGCCACCAAAACTTGAGAAACTCCACCATTTTCTCCAAGGAAACTACTGCATCCATCGCTCCAATGATGGACATGTCCAACTTGAAGGCCTCTTGTGTCTACCACGATGGTACTTTCAATGATTCTAGAATGAACGCCACCTTGGCTGTCACCGCCATTAGCCACGGTGCTACAGTTTTGAACTACATGGAAGTTAAGCAATTGATCAAAGAAAACGGAAAACTTGTTGGTGTTTTAGCCCGTAACCGTGAAACCGGCGAAGAAACTGTCGTCAAAGCAACTGCTACTGTGAATGCTACTGGTCCAATGGCTGACAAGCTTTTGGAGATGGATGCTGACCCTGAAGGTTTGCCACCAAAGACTCCTCAAGCTCCAAGAATGGTTGTTCCTTCCTCCGGTGTCCACGTTGTGCTTCCAGAATATTACGGTCCTCAAAGCATGGGTTTATTGGACCCATCTACCTCTGACGGTAGAGTCATGTTTTTCTTGCCATGGCAAGGAAAGGTCTTGGCCGGTACCACTGACACCCCATTGAAATCTGTCCCAGAGAACCCTGTTCCTTTGGAAGAGGAGATCCAAGACATTTTGAACGAATTGCAAAAGTACATTGTTTTCCCTGTTCACAGAGAGGACGTCTTGTCCGCCTGGTCCGGTATCAGACCTTTGGCTCGTGATCCATCCAAGCTCCCCAAGGGCAAAGAAGCTAACGGCACCCAGGGTTTGGTTCGTTCTCACTTAATCACGCAATCCGAGTCTGGCTTGGTCACCATCTCCGGTGGTAAGTGGACTACCTACAGAGAAATGGCTCAAGAGACTGTTGACACTGTTGTTAAGAATTTCGACTTTGGTAACAAATCTGTTGGTCCATGCAGAACTAACGAGCTCATCCTTGTTGGTGGTGAGGATTACTCTAAGAACTACTCTGCTAGATTGATTCACAAGTACAAGATTCCATTGAAGTTAGCTAAGCACTTGAGTCATAACTACGGCTCCAGAGCCTCTCTTATCTTGGAATTGTACCAACAGAACGATTTCAACAAATTGCCTGTTACCTTGGCTGCCTCCAAGAGCTTCAACCCATCTACTGCTGCTGCAAACGAAGACAACATTTTGTCTTACCAATCTTTCGACGAGCCATTCACCGTGGCTGAGCTTTTGTACTCCTTGAAGTACGAGTACATTAGAACCCCACTCGATTTCTTGGCCAGAAGATCCAGATTGGCATTTTTGAACGCAAGACAAGCTTTGAATGCAGTCGACGGTGTTGTGGAGATCATGAAAACTGAGTTCAACTGGGACGACGAGACCACTGCAACTTTGACCAAGGAGGCCAAGGACTACATCGGCACCATGGGTATCAACTCCGACAAGTTCAACGTTACTGACTTTGTCGTGCAGTAATTTTAATTCAGTCTGATGTGAATGCGTTCCACCTGGACTACTTATTTATGACATACATACCACGCGACAACGATTCTTGCCTATAGTTTAACTTGTGTTGAAAATATACAATGATATTATAAAATGTATTAGGATATTACAAAAGGGTCCCTTTTAAAAATCACTAGTATCGAATGCAGGTTTACTCCAATGCTAACAGCTCCAACTCCTGGTTGACTTTTTCTTCTCTTGCTTTTTTCAAGTCGTTTGCACGCTTCTTGTCTGTCTTTGAGAATCTATCGATATCACTTCTGGCGTTGGTACCGAAACCATGCGAGTACAGTTCAGCCCCATCGGTTCCAAACTTGTCCTGATACTTGGAGGTAGGAGCTTTGAGTAACAGCTTGACGTTGGGGTTGTCCACAAGCTGATCATGTAAACCGAAGCCAAAACACCATTTGAGATGTAATAATCTAAAGTACAAGAACCAACTGTTGATATTAATGGCTTTGGACTTAGACAATTTGACCAGTGTAGATACAAAAGATGACGCCAAAAGCTCCACACCTGCGGGAGACAACTTGTAAATCTCCTCTCTCTTTTCTTTGTCGGTGTAGTATTCAATAGTCTTGGCAACTTCCCTGAATACACTATTAACATCCTTCTTCTCTTTTCTTCCTATCTTTTTCGAGGACAAGTTTGAGAGGCGCAGCAAGACATTGAGAATGGCTCCTTGCTCATAGTATGGCGCATTGTAATTGAATTCTAAGTCTTCTTCGTCATCGTCCTCGGGATCTTCGTATTGGAAAAGTTCATAACATAATGCAAGAACCTTCGTAGCAGCTTTAGAAAGCTCAATGATAGAATCATTGTCTATCATTTCAATGAGTTCATTAGCCACAAAACTAAGAAGTTCGTTCAAGTACTCGCCTCTTCGAAGGAGAGTGAGCAAGACTCCCACGCCGTGGAGACAGGCAATGGCGATGTTAGATTCGGATTGAAGATGCAATTCTTGGTCATTGACTAAACGCTTGTCTTCTCTCTCATCCATGAGTGTGGAATATTCACGTTCCCCAGTCTCGAGCTGAGTTTTTATAGTTAAAGAACTCCGAACAAAGCCTTGCGCTAGTTCCAAAAGCCATTTGATTTTGTCATCAACACCAAAAGCCGAAGTATCTCCATACAAGACCAAAAGCAACCCACAGTAGCCCGTAATCATGCTGGCTTTGTTTTCGTTAGTGACATTTGAGTTTGGAGTGTCTGAAATTAGTTTCTCAATAGAGCCTAGGAAGTCTCCGCTCACAAGATCACCGAAATCTTCTAGATCACTGGCAAGAAGTGCAATACAAGACCTGTAGAGCAAGATGAACTCACTAGCCGACTTGTAATTGCCACCGGTCAACTGGTTGATTAACAACAGGACAACCTCCTCGGTAATGTAGGTGCGAGAGTCAGCAGACTCTTCATTGAAACGAGGCACCGGCTTTATGACTATAAGCTTGTAGAGCTGAGCTAGAAGAAGCTCGCGAGACTGGGAGGAAACCTGCGACCTTGGTTGCTGTAAGGAGTTAATGATATCATTTACGGAAGTGTGGTTGGACTGGATCCTAGACTTGTTCATCGACTCAGCATTTTTCTGTCTAAAGTCTTGGGAGTCGGCAACCATGGAATCTCTGTTTTCAGTTTCGTGCTGCTCATTTTGATACATTAATGCTTGGAGAGACTCGAGCTTTTTGGAGAGAAGCTCTTCAATCGACAGAAAGTTCACGTCGAGAGCACCATTTTCCTCGCTATCGGGGAGGGGAGTTCTCACTCGAGAGGCCGACCTCGACGAAGAGTTTGATAATGTTTCTTTGAGCAAAGACCGAGATATATGGTTCATGTTGCTGGTGGCAAGAAGAATATGGGGGTGGTTGATAAAGGAAAAAGTGAGAGCACTTGATTGCGCGGCCGCATGCATGACTCAAGTTCATGCCAGTAGTAGAGCTTAATTATGCAATGCACTACAGCTGCCAGAATTTAGACGTATTAAAAATTCGAAAAGGTCTTGGAACATTTAATTTTAGGGGGTTTGAATATTTTGAAAAAAAAGAAAAATTAGTACTCGAAATAAGTTGGAGTAAGTTGAAATGATATGAAATGGTTTGAAATGACCTAAAATAATGGGCCGAGTGAATGAGGGAATCGGAAAATGAGTTGAAATATTCAAATGGGTTTGTAGCATATGCTAAAAAATGACTTGCTCGGGCAAAACGTAACATTTCTCGCCGTGCTCTCGGATAGTTTCCTTCTTGACATCCCTCGGAAGGGCCTTCCGCATATCAAAGGCGTCGATGTTATCGTTCACCTTATTCACATCTGTGGGATAGGTCGAGCCATAGTAGCCAATGACTCGCCGGAACACCGAGTAGCCCAATTTTTCGTATAATTGTCGAGCGACGTTGTTGGTGACCTTGACAAAGAGATCTACGAATAATACCTCATGCGGGGGAATCGCAGTGATGTTCTCAAGATGTGAACAGAGGTTGGATGCCAACTTTATGCGCCGGTAGTTGCGGTTGATAGTCACTGCAGTGATGTGTGTGTGCCACTCTTTCTTGCTGAGTTTTCCTTCGGTCTTGCCCATCATGTATCCGCTCAATTCCTCGCCAAATGTCGACAGTTCCACCGACTTGAAAAATAGCGTGGGCCAGTTGCATATGTACTGGAGGTAGAACAGTAGGTTGAAGTTCTCGGTGAAAGTATCCAAATTAACAGGGTTGGCCTGGAAAAGGTCCTCCATTTGGAACGGTCTTAAAGACGTCATAGCGCTTGTATTTGTATTTTGATTAATTGTATGGACTGGTCTCAGTGTCAATTTGGACCGGTACGGTCACGTGCTCACGCTGCGAAAATTTTGATTCATAATATCTCCAAGCACATTGCTGTAATACACTATTTATTATTATGTTTGGCGGACCCGGTGCTCAACCTTCCGAGGAGCAGAAGAGACTTCAAGAGAAAATGTCTATTGACACTTTGAAAATTGCTGGTTTGATGGCCGGTACATTGTGGGTAACCCCAATCATCTTTCACTACATTCAGAGAAAGCTCTCTTAGGTGATAGACAATTCTTGACTTGGCAGACGAGCCAGTTGGAAACAACCGACTGAAATCGGTCGAATTATCCAAAACTTTGTATATACATATTATTCGTGGGAAGCGGATTGAATAGATTTCATTGCCTGTTCTATTGTAGCTGGCCTATACATAAGCTACTCCTCCTCCTCTTCTTCGACCTCGTTCTCTAATAAGTCTTCTCTGGCCTTGTTAATTTTGATTATCAAGTTCGTGAAGTTATGGCGTTCGGCAATTTTCGTAGCCGCAGAAAGTGCCTTATCGTTCCTTATAAGCTTCACCACGCTAAAAGCTTTATTGAGGCGCGATTCTTGACATGCAATGTTGAAGAGCTTAAGAAGGGACTTGTCGAATGCAAGACTGTATTCTGTCAAGGTTTGCATCAAATCCTGCTCTTCGTCATCGTTCTTGGAATCTGCCAACGAAGCTCCAAGTAGCTTGCCCAACGAAGCACTTTTCAAAAACTCCTCCTCTGGACTTTGCTCCTTCAATGTCTGAAGTTTCTCCGCAAGGCTGTCGTCCTCCGTGGCATCATTCTGTAAGTGTCTGAAGCTGTTGACAGGTACTCTCAAATCCAACTCGATAGGCAAAGGAAGCGGGAACCCGGGATAAGTGTCGTTGTTCTTCAAGACTAGACAAACCAACTTATCTGACTGCAAACCAAGTGGCCAACACTTCCAATTCTTTTTCGACAGACTTAAGCCGTAGTCCGTCACAGTTTCCCCGCAACTAAGCAAAGGCACCCACCTGGAATTATTAGTGTCTCTCCAATGGGATAAAACAGTAAGGGTATCGTCCACACCGGCAACAAAGCATGGATCAGAGTACTCGTTGAAAAACAAGCCCTTCAACAATACATCTCCGGAGCGGCTCAATGGCATACTGCATTCTTGCTGAAGAAATTTGTAGTCATTGGCAACACTGATTAAAGAGTAACAGAAGTGGTCTGGTCCCGTCTGGTGAATACTAAAAACAGTGTTGATGGCAGAAGAAATAAGAGAAACCACGGGTGATACTTTCATCAAATTTATGCAAAGCCCAAACAAGTTGAAGAATCGAAGGTACCCGAGATTCGTGCCCACAACTATGATAGAGTCACTGGAATTGTCATTGGCAGTGCTGGTCAAGCAGATGGAGCTGATGTATTCCCCGTTCAAAAGAGGAATATTTCTCTCCCATGAGTCGCTGATATTGCTGTGGTTTCTGTAGTAGATACGACCTTTATGTTGCAGATTTGGGTTCGTGAAGCCTGATGAACCAAGAATGATTCCTGTCTCATTCATTGAGCACAAGTCATAGTCATAATGATCAATAAAGTGGTAGTCTTTGTTTACAGACCTATCAAAGAACGAGATGGTGATACTCTTCTGGTCTGAGCCGGAGGATACATTTTGAACACACCATGAGTAACCTATGGAGTTCATGAACAAGTAGCGTCTTCTGGTGGATACGGAAGAGTCTGAAGATTGAATCCAAGGCGTTGATCCTGGCGAATAAGGTGCCAATTGAAGGTTAGAACTTTCGCTCGGAAGATCAGCAAAGCGGGCTCTCTTTTTTTGGTTGGACAGGTAGTGGTGTCCGGTATCGTTATTGCGTTCTCGATCCAGAGGCTCGTCAGCATCAGAAAAATCATCCTCTTCGTCAATGATCATGGAGTCATCAAGAGCATTGCGCTTTTTCGGATTTTCCGATTCCTCTGTACCATCTGACTCGTTGGCTTCGTCCAAAAAGAGAGCGTCCACTTGTGCGCTAGTTAGATTAGGCTCCGCGGCCTTTTCTAGACTGATGGGAATCGAGTAGAGATCCCCATTCACTCCTCCAACATAGATGGTCGAGTCCAGCCAGGTGATACTCGTAGGAACAGAATCGGGCTGATCGATATCGAGCAACTTTAATGAGTGTAGTGAGTTAAGACTAACCACATCGATAGCTCCATTCTTGTAGAGTAGTGCAACATTCTTTTTGTTTGGAGAGAGGGAATGATCAATGAGTGTCTCCAGCTTGGAGGCAGACTCTACATCAACAGTCCAATCCGACCTATTGAAAACTCTGATGGACCCACTCGAAGTTGGCACGAATAGATTCTCTCCATTGGACGACCAGAATGGCTTGGTACTCACCAATTCATGTGCATGTTCGTCGGTGTAGTCAATAATATCTGTAGAGGTGTTTGATTTGGTAGCTAAAACCCCTGGGAGTTTTTCCACGAGTTCGGGTGTTTCGTTGACAAGAGAAAACACGTGCACCTCACCGTTACCCAACGCAACAGAAAGAAGTTCCCCCACTGCATTATATGAGACGTTAAGAAACTTATCCAAGATAGGGAACTTGGATACTTTATTTCCGTTGACACAGTCGACAATAACCAAATTGGTATTGTCGGCACCACAAACAATACGTTTCCCTTCATTGACGAAAACAGCATCTCTGAGTGGAGTTTCCGTCTGGTAGATCAATTCAAAGTCTTCGTTACCAGTGACTTTTTCTTGAAACGTCAAACGTGCGAGCTGGCCCTCGGTGTTGGTGACTAACAACTTGTTCCCATAAGAGCTCAAGGACGTAAGGTTGTCTGGGATGTCCACCGAAACAGGCTCGGAGTTGGGCTCATTGAGGTTGAACACCTTCACTAGACCACCAGAATTTCCAACAAAAAGCTGGTTTAGGGTTTCGTTGTAGTGTACAATAGAATTCCCGTCGAGGAAAGCCGGCGTTTTTGTCAGCATATCGTGGTACACTTAATTGATGTTTCTTCTGGATTGTATGTGATGTGACGCGCCATATGAAAGAACGCGCCTACGAAACGAAAGAAGCTGTGCACACATGCAGGACCAAGAATAGTGTAAATTATTAATTCATTTTCATCGGGTCAGATATAGCTATCTCGGCCTTTGTTTTGAAGTAGCCATATTATTTATTTCTTCTCCCGTCTAAGTGTGGTTGTTTATGGCACGTGACTGACCACGCGCATAAGACCCCTAGACAATCCATCTACCACACGCGTCTGCTGATCTCATCCTCCTACAAGTATCCAGTATACACAGTACAGAAATAATCTGGTCAAAATTCGAAAACTTATTTGATCTGCCATGTCTGATAATATCGACCAAGATGATGAGGGCGTCTCTGGGCCATTGTTGATCGAGCAACTCGAGGGCAATGGTATATCCATGGGAGACATCAAGAAGCTCAAAGTAGAGGGTTACCACACTGTGGAAAGCGTGGCATATGCACCAAAAAAAGCGTTGCTTACAGTTAAGGGCATATCTGAGGCCAAAGCCGAACGTGTTAGTCAAGAGGCATGTAAACTTGTTCCAATGGGCTTTACCACGGCCTCTGAATTCCACAGCAGACGATCTGAGTTGATTTGTCTCACCACAGGATCAAAGCAGTTGGACACGCTTCTTGGCGGAGGAATTGAAACAGGATCCATTACGGAGATCTTTGGCGAGTTCAGAACGGGAAAGTCCCAACTTTGCCACACTTTGGCCGTCACGTGCCAGTTGCCCATTGATATGGGCGGTGGCGAGGGCAAATGCTTATATATTGATACTGAGGGCACCTTTAGACCTGTTCGTTTGGTTTCGATTGCCCAAAGGTATGGATTGAACCCCGATGATTGTCTTGACAATGTGGCTTATGCACGAGCATACAATGCCGAGCATCAGTTCCAGCTCTTGCATCAAGCCGCCCAAATGATGTCGGAGTCTAGATTTTCGTTACTTGTTGTTGACTCCATTATGTCGCTATACCGTACAGACTACTCTGGTAGAGGAGAACTTTCGGCCAGACAAACCCACGTTGCCAAGTTCATGAGGACCTTACAAAGGTTGGCAGACGAGTTTGGAATCGCTGTGGTTATTACTAACCAGGTTGTTGCCCAGGTGGACGGAATGGCCGGTATGTTCAACCCAGACCCAAAAAAGCCTATAGGAGGGAATATTATCGCTCACAGCTCCACTACCAGACTATCATTCAAAAAGGGAAGAGGCGAACAGAGAATCTGTAAGATATACGATAGCCCGTGCCTTCCCGAAAGTGAATGTGTTTTTGCCATATATGAAGATGGTATTGGGGACCCTAAGTTAGAGGACGAGAAATAGCGATTCTTCGGATTTTTTTGACAAATCGGAAAACAATTTTAGAGATTCCAGTAATCCTGGATATTACACGCATATGTGATGTGTAAGTTCTAAATGCCTCTTATGGATGGAACCGTGCTCATAGTACAGGGGGAAAAACTTTCCAGTTTTCTTTGATGCATCTCTTAATGATGAAGGAAAGTATCATATCCGAATGTGCTATAATGATCAGTTTTCGCAAATTTAAATAACAAAGGGGGCGAGAGCGACCGATGCTTTGTTATGAAAATACTTTTTTTGCAGGAAATATAATACCACACCATCTACTCACTTGCTCTTAGCGCCTAATTTTTAACACTACATGAGAATTCAGCAAATCAGCTGCGATCGTTGGCGTGGAGCAGCGGCTTTTTAATTTTATCTAAACGATCAGTCATTTTTATGCAGCTCGAACGTAATAGGAAGGCACCTCCTGCAGGCGCGTGTAATCTTTTTCATCTCGGTCGGGTAACGACGCAAGCCCATGCAAACTAACAGGTTTTTTCTCTGCACTTTTCGAGCCTCCTTGAGTATAACCGTCAATTTCCGCTGAACAATAGCTTTCAAATCTATCGAACTTCTTATATTTCATTCTTTTCAACTTCTATAGAAGACTGCTGTTGCGTTTTGTGTCATTCAAAGGCTAAATAGCGAGCCTTATTCCTGATTTAGTTTCGATTTTGTATCTCCGAGGTTTACCCCGATCTACTGTTCAAGTGTACCCGAGTACTGATTTCCTCAAAATTCTTGCAAAATCATTGTACACGCTTATATATACCCGAATCTCTGAGTTGAATTGTCTCAGCTTTTGCCCAAGCCACAATGAAATCCATTTTGCCAAAGCCGACTAGCTCGGTCCTGCTGCCCTCTCCTATGGCACAAAAGCGAAAGCCATCAAATGCAGATAAGTTTCCAAAACGAATCAAACAAGAATTAGATTCTCCCTGCCATACGCCTACCCTTATGTCCAGACCCCAGTTGTCGCCCGACGTAACGCTTGAAAAAGATGAGTCGGGCTCGCATACGAAACAGGCCAGACCTGTCACCAGTTGCACGTTCTGTCGCCAACATAAGATCAAATGCAACGCATCTCAAAACTACCCCGCTCCGTGTACCAGATGTAGCAAGTTGGGGTTGGGATGTGAGATTGATCCTCAGTTTAAGCCCAAGAAGGGGTCTCAGATCCAAATGTTGATTGGTGACGTGGAGGAATTGAAGGCGAAAATCGAAATGCTTTCCAAAAATGAGCATCTTTTGACTGAGGCTCTAAATCAACACAACCTCAACTTCTCTCAGCATGGTGCTGGTCAAAGGCACATACCAGGGGGCCTCCAAAAGACTCCAAGCAACCATACGCCTGCTTCTGCAATGGAACACATCACTGGGTACACCTCCTCCCCTGCATTTAGTGTCCACTCCAATTCACACTATACCACCTCAAATGTTGCCTTCAATAACGAAGTTCCTACACCGGCTGTTACGGACTTAAGTCGTGTTTTGGCTCTACATTCTACTGACAACTCGCCCAGGACTCATTACGATGACGGCAATTCTGAACCAGATACAAAACCTGACATGCCCGTTTACTCCGAGTTTGTGCTAGGAGACGTGAAGCTCACACTAGAGAAGGCCGATGAGTTGCATGACAGATTCATGCTTAAGCTTTCTCCTTTTATGCCCATTATTTCATCGACCAGCGCAACTCTGCTTTACAACAACTCTCAATTGTTGTTCTGGACCGTGATGCTTACTGCATCTTTATCTGAGCCTGAGCCAACTTTGTATATGTCCTTGGCGTCCTTGATCAAACAGCTAGCTATTGAGACGTGCTGGATCAGAACCCCCAGGTCAACGCATGTGATCCAGGCACTCATAATCCTATCGATATGGCCTCTCCCTAACGAGAAAGTTCTAGATGATTGCTCTTATCGGTTTGTTGGACTTGCCAAAAATCTCTCCTTGCAGCTTGGTTTGCATCGTGGAGGTGAGTTTATTCAAGAGTTCAGCAGAAACCAGGCGTATTTGGGCCCAGACTCAGATCGCTGGCGAACTAGATCTTGGCTTGCAGTGTTCTTCTGTGACCAATTCTGGTCGTCTGCTTTGGGGTTGCCTCCTTCCATAAATACGACGGACTATCTTCTTGAGAATGCAAGAATTGATGATAGTCTCCCCTCCAATTTCCGGTGCCTTATCTCTTTATCCATCTTCCAATGCAAGTTGGTGAATGTGATGGGCATATCTGTGACCAGGTCCGATGGCTTGCTTGAGCCTCTGAATAGAGCAGCCTCTTTGAATATTCTCGATAGAGAATTGGAGAGACTCAAGTTTAAACTTAACATCGTGGAGGGATCTTCGGTGGAGATTTACTACTTATACTTGCGACTCATGATCTGCTGTTTTGCTTTCTTACCAGGAACTCCCATCGAGGACCAAGTCAAGTATGTGAGTACCGCTTATGTTTCCTCTACAAGAATCATTACGATTTCGTCTCAGCTTTTGAGCTACAACTCTGTTTCTTTGATTGAATTGCCTGTTTATGTGAGACAAGCCCTCACCTACTCCGCGTTCCTTTTGTTTAAGCTTCATTTGTCTAGGTATTTGATTGACAAATACGTTGATAGTGCAAGACAGTCCATTGTTACTGTCCACAGACTCTACAGGAACACCTTGTCATCATGGAAGGATTTGCAAAACGATATCTCGCGGACTGCAAAAGTACTTGAAGACTTGAATATTGTGTTGTACACTTATCCTCAAATATTTGTGCCTGCCGGATCTCCTAGTTCGGGAGGCAGTATCATTAGCAGAATGAGATCACACTTGACGGCGTCACTTTTCTATGACTTGGTATGGTGTATCCATGAGGCCAGAAGACGCAAAACTTCCGATAAGTTTGACCAAGAAGAACCTCTGGCTAAACTCGAAGCCTCTGATAATGCAGACATCTCAAAGCGACCACAACCTTTGCCATTCTACAACCAGATTACCAAAGATGACTTCAAGACCATCACGACTACCACACCAAATGGTACCACCATTACTACGTTGGTACCCACCGACCAAGCCCTTCACCAAGCTAAATTAACAGCTGGTGACAACGGGCAAAAGCCTCTTGAAATCAACGGTATTCCCCTCTCAATGTTAGAGGCTACTGGTAGCACGAAGGATTCAAGGGTTTCTCAGCCACAAGAGGTCTTTCGCAATACAGATATTTCCAATGCTGAAGGCATGACAGCAAAACGAGAGGATGGTCCTCATGGCACCGACGGATATGGTGGTAGCATCCCACAGTTACCTTCGAATTCAAACGATTTCACTGGTCCAAGCCAACAAGCGCAAACCCTCTATGAATTTCCAAATGAAGAGATTGGGTCGCAGGGCAGTCCATGCAATTACCGGCCAAACCCTAATGCACCTGGTATGGCCGACCAATTGGACTCTTTCTTCCAGCAGCAATCGCACGGGTGGCTTAACAATGATAACGCCGAAGATGATTTTTTGGGCTGGATTGACGTGAACATGATCCCCGAGAAGTAACTTGTATATAGAAGTCGGGATCCAATGAGCTTATGTGAATTTTATGTGATATGACGTTTACCAAGTCTACTAGTAGATAAGTGGGTCATTAAGATTGAGTTTGATGACTTTACACAGCTTGAGTTGAACAATGTTACAATAAATGTCATCTCATCTATAACAATCTGGAGCTGCGACATAAAGCAATCGAAAAGCCGCAGTCTCAGGAAGTGCAGAATCTTAATGGATTCCAGCGCCCAAGCTTACAGGTGCATCACGTGGAATCGCACTACTTTAAATTCATCCCAATTGCCATCGTTTCTCCACAACCAGAACAATTTTATAATGTTTAAGAGTGTATTGCGTACGTCTGCTTTGACCAGACAATCGTCCCGCCCATTGTACCGTTTTGTCGGGCAACAGGCTTACTCCACCTTCAAGGCCGAGGACCAGCCAAGAATTAGAATTGGGTCTATTGCTCCAGACTGGACTGCTGACACCACTCAAGGAAAAATCAGCTTCCACGAGTACATCGACACCAAGAAGAACTGGGTGGTGCTCTTTTCCCATCCTGCAGACTTCACTCCCGTGTGTACCACTGAGCTTGGGGCTTTTTCCAAGTTGGCTCCAGAGTTCAAGAAGAGAAACGTGACCCTCTTGGGATTGTCTACTGAGGATGTCGACAGCCACAATGCTTGGATCAAGGACATTGAGGACGTTACTGGCGGCAGTCCATTTTCCTTCCCCATCATTGCAGACCCAAAGAAGGAGATTGCTTACAAGTATGACATGGTGTCTGACGAGGACTTCCAGAAGATGGCCAACAAGTTGGTGGCTACCGTGAGATCTGTGTTCATCATCGACCCATCCAAGAGGGTGAGATTGATTATGACTTACCCAGCTTCCACCGGAAGAAACTCGTCCGAAGTGTTGAGAGTCATTGACTCTTTGCAATTGACCGACGCCAAGGGTGTTGTGACCCCAATTGACTGGACCGAGGGCCAAGATGTCATCATTCCTCCCACTGTGTCTGACGCTGATGCCAAGACTAAGTTCGGTGACTTCAAGACGATCAAGCCATACTTGAGAACCACGAAGGTTCCAAACTAAGAGCCTGATCAATGATTTAGACTTGAGTAGTATAAGAAGATATTTCATTCAAATAAATCTTACTCCTAAAATCTGTAATACTTTAATCATTTAACCTTGTAAATCGGTCTTCCATTGTATATCTAACCATGGGCATTTGAAGCTAGTAGTGCATACAGCTCTAGACCGAAGCGCGCTAAGACGACTCGTTTCGACAAGACACCCTCTGGCATATAAGCTCGTCTTTCCGCATTCAGTTAATTACACGCGTCTTCGACTTTTTTCTTCTAGTCTAACCATCTCCCCAACCTCCAATCAACCGTTGAAACTGCCGCTAAACACCTAGCGATAGCCCTTATATATACCATTGGCTGCCCTTTCAATGTCTAATTTTGTTTCTTCTCCAACAAGCGTGCCGTCGGACGCCGCCCATTTACTTGATTCCCACATAACTTCCTCCATTGGAAGATCCACCAACTCGCCTCTGAGCAGTCAGCCCAATGTCGCCTTCAGTGATGCGCTGCAAACCCAAGGGCTTCTGAATAGAGACATGAAGATGCCTGCATCCATCAGAAAACCCGTGGATGTACCAAAGGTGGTTGACGTCACCGGTGAAAAAGTACGGGAGTCCTTTGAGCTGTTCATCGAGGAATACATAGATCCAGAAGCCGCTGACGATGAGTGGCAGGGAAAAATTTATTTGGCTCAGATTGAGAGTATGCGTGTTTTCGAATACAGCACGTTGTACATTGACTACCGTCATTTGGTGGGTAGGGAGAACGGAGTGTTGGCCACGGCCATTTTGGAGCAGTACTACCGATTCACGCCCTTCTTACTCAAAGGTTTGAGAAACATCTTGAAAAAACGTGCTCCTTCCTTGTTATTCATGAACTTATTGGGGTCCAATGAAGCGGACATTAAAGATGGAAGGACAGATGAAGGCACTTCTGCCACATCTTCGGGTTCCACTGCAAACGAGCGTGTGTTCCAGATCTCCTTTTTTAACTTGCCAATCACTCATAGAATTCGGGACATCAGAACAGATAAAATCGGCTCTTTGATGGCCATTTCCGGTACGGTGACCAGAACATCTGAGGTGAGACCCGAGTTGTATAAAGGTTCGTTCACCTGTGATATGTGCTCGGCTGTGGTGGACGGTGTTGAACAAGTTTTCAAATTCACCGAGCCAAGTGCGTGCCCCTCGTGTCCGAACCAGTCGTACTGGACGTTGAATGTAGCCAAGTCTCAGTTCATCGATTGGCAAAAGGTTCGTATTCAAGAGAACTCCAATGAAATCCCAACCGGATCAATGCCTCGTACTCTTGATGTCATTATGAGAGGAGAGGCTGTGGAGAGAGCTAAGCCGGGCGACAAGTGCAGGTTCACTGGTACAGAGATCGTGATACCTGATATTACCCAATTGGGGCTTCCAGGTATGAAAGCACAAAGCATCAAGGAAAACACTGCGGCTGCCTCTAATCTTAATTCAGGTGTCACTGGGCTTAAGGCTTTGGGTGTGAGAGAGCTCACCTATAAGATTGCTTTCTACGCATGTCATGTCAGTTCGCTAGTCTCCAAGCTGGGCGACGGTTCAGAACAATCCGAAAAAGAAGTGGAATACCAAGGCCCCAATGAACAAGAGATGTTCTTGAACTCTTTGACTGATGGTGAAGTGTCCCAATTGAAAGAAATGGTGAAGGACGAGCATGTGTACGATAAGCTAGTGCGGTCTATTGCACCAGCAGTTTTTGGCCATGACACAATCAAAAAGGGTATCTTGTTGCAACTTCTTGGTGGTGTCCACAAGCAAACTGTTGAGGGAATCAACTTGAGAGGAGACATCAACGTCTGTGTTGTTGGTGATCCATCCACATCCAAGTCTCAGTTCTTGAAGTATGTCTGCAGTTTCTCTCCCAGAGCAGTTTATACTTCGGGTAAAGCCTCTTCGGCGGCCGGTCTTACTGCTGCCGTAGTTAAAGACGAGGAAAGCGGAGAATACACCATTGAAGCCGGTGCTCTTATGTTAGCGGACAATGGAATCTGTGCCATTGATGAGTTCGACAAAATGGATATCACTGATCAAGTGGCAATTCACGAAGCCATGGAACAACAAACCATTTCCATCGCCAAAGCAGGTATCCATGCCACGCTTAACGCACGGACTTCGATTCTAGCTGCTGCTAACCCAATTGGCGGTAGATACAATAGAAAGCTTGGGTTGAGAGCAAACTTGAACATGACTGCGCCAATTATGTCCAGATTCGATCTTTTCTTTGTCGTTCTAGATGATTGCAATGAGAGAATCGACACCCAATTGGCATCTCATATCGTTGATTTGCATATGCTTCGTGACGAGGCAATTGATCCACCTTTCTCTGCTGAGCTGTTGTCTAAGTATATCAAGTACGCCAAGACCTTTAAGCCTAAAATGACCAAGAGTGCAAGGGACTTCCTTGTGGCTAAATACAAGGAGCTCAGAAGTGACGATGCGCTGGGTTTAGGAAGATCTTCCTACAGAATTACAGTTAGACAGTTGGAATCCATGATCAGACTTTCAGAGGCGATTGCCCGGGCCAACTGCACAGATGAAATCTCGCCTGCTTTTGTCTCTGAGGCATATGACTTATTGCGGTCTTCTATCATCAGAGTTGAAATGGATGACATACAAATGGATGACGATGTCGAAGACGGCCCAGAGATCGAGCAAGATGATGACATTGCAGAAGACACCTCAATGCAGGACCAACGGGTCACTGAACCTTATGTCTCTACGACAAACCGCCCTGCTGCACCTAAGGCAACTATTACATACGATAAGTACGTCGCCATGATGAACCTTATCGTCAAAAAAGTATCTCAGGATGATACTGAGGGTGGAGACGGTTTGACGCAGGACGAAATCGTTGATTGGTACCTTAACCAGAAAGAGGACGATTTGAACTCTGAGCAGGAGTACCATGTGGAACGCCGTTTGGCCTACAAGGTGTTGAAGCGTTTGGTTAAGGATAAAATCTTAATGAGCGTCACTCACAGTGTGAATGAGGATGTACTTGCGGCAGACGAATACGAGAGGGCTCAACAAGCTGTTCGTTCCGTCTACATCATCCATCCTAATTGTGCAATCCTTGATTTCTTTGACAATCAAACTCGGGAAGACGATCAGGATACTGCGGAAACAGACTAGGGGGCTACTCATTAATGGATGTACAATAAAGAAGAATGTAAACTCTATCAGTCAGAGTCATCGTTTGTAGTTAAAGCTTTCCAAACTGCTGGTTTCAGCTGGACAGCACATTCACTGCAATGATCCAAGAATGCTTTGGTAGACTCAAACATTTTCTGGCAAGATCGACACCAACCCGGGTCTGGACCGGGATAGAGCATTTGCCTGTCTCTAACGTAATGCATCAAACGCAAGTGCCTCTTCAAAACATCCAGTCGTGCAAAGGAACCACCGTTACGGTGACACGACGAATCGTTGGCATAGTAAGGACAATGGAAAGCCGGTGCCCGATGCGACTTGGTATGTCTTCTTAGGTCAGAGGGCCTGGAAAAAGACCATGCACAACCCTTATGGGTGCAAGCATAATTCTTCTGTGTTGGTGAAGACTCAGCATCTCTCAAATCACTGCTTGGTTGGGGGTCTTTCAGTATGCTCTCTTGTGTAACTAATCGACCTGTATACTTCGCAGTAACACTATTCGAGCCTGAAAGTTGACTATCTGTCAAGTACATGTACCTGAAGTTGCGGTCTTTTATTGAAGAACTCTTCTTTAAGATATTGGGTGGTGGATTACTATCGGGTGTAAGGATGCCGTGTGATGATGGTGTGGGTATAGGATGATGGGCATTTGGTGTAGAATGAAGTGGTGAGAATGTATGGATTTGGGATAAGCTACTACCAGAGACATCGGGCAGTTGTGTCAGCCGTTTTGGACCGGCTTGTGTAACGGCTTGTGTAGCAGCTTGGGTTTCGACTTGTGGGATTTGAGATCCGGCTTGTGGGTAGACGGTATGTAGATCCTGTGTGGATTCGTAATGCGATCTAGAATGTTTTGACAGCAAGGGCTCTATTGTATTGGTGGGTAGACCAGTTCGGTTGTAGTCAAGTGAGGAGCTTGAAGGATTCAAAATCAGGCCCAGCCTATTAGCGAGATTCGGGTATAGCTGCCCAACGGCCCCGTCATCGCCTGTAGGTTGAGCAGCAGCCTTGATTAGCTTATCTAGAGGTAGGTTAGACTGAAAAGTATGCCGTGCCAGAGACTCTTCAAACCGAGGCATGTTACTTCTATTGATTACATGTCCATGAGGATTGGTAGCCATGTAAGTATGTGGGAGCACGGCGTGGGTGTCAGCTCTACTGCGTGCGGTACACGGTGTGGTGAGCAGGACTCGTGGGTTCCTTGGCGTGCACATAATCTACAGGGCATCCACACCATTTGGGAGGTGAAATCGAAACTCGATACCATGCACCAGAAAGAGAAAAAAAAAACATTTGTGCTGAAAGGGCAATGTTAAACGGATTGCTTCTGAGTCACCAAAGTTCCATAATTGGCCCACATCACCACTTGACAAGTTTGCTGCACTATCTCCATTAAGGAAAGGAAATTGAGCTCATATTAGCCATGTCGCTATTCATGTGGTAAATAATGTCTCAATCAAAGTGCACTGTTTAGTAAAATTTTCCATTTTAATAAGTCTCTGCACTCTTGTTGTCGAAGCGTTGGGTTGCTTGCTGCACATGCGCTTCAATTACTAAAAATGACAAATGTTGCCCATACTGCAGGCGGAAACATCCGGGGATCACTTAAGTAGCCCGCAGCCCCGCCCACTTCCTTTGAAAACAAATCGCAAAATGTCTAACGTATGTTGTTCACTTTGAATCATTTGGCTTTCATACTGACTCCAGAAAATTGAAATCCAAAAGTTCGCCGATAAAGACGGCTCCTATAAGAGGTTACCTTCTCAATTCCGGGACTTCATTTCCTCGGAACCCGGAGCCAAGTTCCCTCCAGAAGCAAACAGATACCACTTGTATGTTTCGTTTGCGTGCCCATGGGCTCACAGAACGCTTATTGCCAGAGTGTTGAAGGGATTGACTCTGTTGATTTCCGTCTCTGTTGTGCACTGGCACATGGACGATAAGGGCTGGAGGTTCCCCACAAAGGAAGAACTCGCCGAAGACCATGGCAGTTTGCTGTATGGTACAGAGGACCACTTGTATGGATTATCTAGAATCAGAGAGCTCTACTTCAGGGTTAACCCTGAGTACAATGGCAGATTCACTGTGCCAGTGCTTTGGGACAAGAAGCTCGAAACCATTGTCTCCAATGAGAGTAGTGAGATTTTGCGCCTGTTCAACTCAGGTTTTAACTCAGTGATTGACTCACTGCATGCACAAATTGACCTCTACCCTGAAGCTTTGCAAAAGAATATTGACGAGGTAAACAGCTGGGTTTACGACAACATCAATAATGGTGTTTATAAGGCAGGGTTCGCAACCAAACAAGAAGTTTATCAGAAAGAAGCCTTCAACGTCTTTGCCCATTTGGATAAGGTGGAGGAGTTATTGAAATCCAACTTGGAGAAAGATTCCAAGAACAAGTTCTTAATTGGAGAACAATTAAGTGAGGCTGATGTGAGGCTTTTCACCACCATCGTCAGATTCGACGCTATCTACCATCAACATTTCAAGTGCAACTTGAAGATGATCAGATATGATTACCCTCACATTCACAACTGGTTGAGATTGTTGTATTGGAAGATCCCTGGGTTCAAGGAAACCACCAACTTCGAACACATCAAAAAACACTACACCAAGTCGCATCCTGCTATAAACCCATACGGAATTACTCCAATCGGTCCTCTTCAAGAGATCTTGCCTTTGGACTAGATCCAACCTGGCTCCTGCGTTTAAGTTTCACCACTTTCTAGATGTATATGATTGCAATAAATCGGCGCGCTTGTACGTACGGCGTCTATATAAAGCGAGGCGGTTTCATACTTCAAACCTGGACAACTACGATGCCAAGGTCTGTAAAAACGCAATAAAACCCGACGGGTTGATTTCTAGACTGATTCAAAGGAATATCCAAACTAAACTATGACGATTTTAAGCTGTAGCGGCACAAAATCACATGCTTTATTTAGACTATTGTGAAACGAGGGCCCATTTTTACGCGAGCTTCAAGCCGGTATAGTGCATTAGCAGACAACATTGAAAAAAAGAAACATTTCGCTTCACGGACCGACGTAACCTAATACAACCGTGAAACACCCACATTTGCTATACTATGAGAGGTATGTATCAGATGGCCAACATGATACAAGTGCTGAGAATATAATGAGACGACCCGCCACAGTCTTCTCTATTTTACCACGCATACTAACATGATGATAGACTACAAGATTGTTGTTTTAGGAGCCGGTGGAGTTGGTAAATCCTCCGTCACCGTACAATTTGTACAGGGGGTCTACGTTGAAAGCTACGACCCTACTATTGAAGATTCTTACAGAAAGCAGATTGAAGTTGACGGGAGAGCATGCGACTTGGAGATATTAGACACAGCCGGTGTTGCCCAGTTCACGGCCATGAGAGAATTATACATTAAGTCCGGTAAGGGATTCCTTTTGGTATATTCCGTGACAGACGAAAACTCCTTGAAAGAGTTGATGGCATTGAGAGAACAGGTGGCCAGAATAAAGGACTCAGATAACGTCCCCATGGCCTTGATCGGTAATAAGTGTGATTTGGAGGAAGACCGTGTGATCTCCATAGAGGATGGTATTAAAGTTTCTCAAGAGTGGGGTCTTGTGCCCTTCTACGAGACATCAGCCATGTATAAAACCAACGTGGACGAAGCCTTTGTTGATGTTGTTAGACAAATAATGCGTAAGGAAGCCCAGATGAGCGCCGAAAAGAAACAACAGAAAGAATTACAAAAGCAGCAGGCTGCAGCATCCAAGAGTGACAAGATGAGCGAAGGCGCAGTCAACGCCTCAGAAGCCGATGAGAAGGCGTCCAAGAAGAATCGCAAATCGCAGAGTCTGAAAGCGCCGTCTGAAAACAAGAACAAGTGCTGTACTATAGTTTAGAAATCTGGACTCAGCTGCAATCCCTATTGATCCGGTCCTTTAATCGCTTTGCCTGTGCCTGTTAGTATAGCTAATTAAATATTTACTAATCTATTACCAATTAAAAGCATCCCCGAGTATCATGATAATCAAGTCTTCATAGCTTTCGTATTAAGTTTGTCCCTAAAATAACCTTTTCCGCCAACTGAGATGACCACGGTATATAAAGTGAGCATGTGTCCACAGGACTAGCCATCTATATATAAATATGGAATTGACGATAGCCTGCCTGATAAGTCCTCGCATTTTGCATGCGCATAGACTTCGCATAATCAGAGCTTCCCAGACAATGTCACCTCAAGGCGCATTCATCGATCATTACCAGCCATGCTTTCCTCATCGCCCATGAATCTTCCGGATACCCAACGACTACCTTTAATGAACTCACTGAAAATTTCGCCGTCCCAAGAACCACGGCTGGGGAATTCTCAGGGCTTGAAACTCAACACTACGCTCTCCAGCTATGGCTCTAGCAAAGACCTAATAACGTACCTCATTCCGGACTTCAAGGCATTCGACTACTTCTACAAAGAGTTTGTGAGCCTAGATGAGTTCAATTTGACTGAAGTGACTGAAGCTCCTGGTTTTGAGGTATACTTGGTGGACCAGTGGGTGAGAGACCGAAACATCGGCACCATTGTGACGGTGTACACGGGGAATGCTGACTCCAAAGTGAAGGTGAAAAAGCTCACGATAATCAAAAAACCTTCAAAACAGTATCCTTCGAGATTCCAGGAATATCTCAATGAACTTTTGACTAATCATGCTACATTCAAAAAGATGGATGTTTCCCCAGACAACGCATCTCAGTCTGAGACTGAAATCACTCAAATACCAAGCTATGTGTTGGTGACCAACATTTCTGCTATTCCTCATAATCTTAATCTTATTGCCATAGTTGGAGGTGATGCTGGTGCTATTGACCACAGATATATGATCAACTCCAATTTGAGGAAACTAAATTGCGGAGGTAGATCCTTATCGCTATTATCTGAGAAGGTCTCAGATGCGTCCGAGGATAAGTTCAGACAGATGTACCGAATCTTGAACGGTTCCATTCCCATAGACTTTGCAATCCTAGAGCTAGTCAACTTGGTGCAGGTCTGCCTCTTTTACTTCGATTTGCTTGATGCAAAATACGCAGATGGTCTTCTCTGCCAAAAAACAGAGGATGCCATCAACAGTTGGTGGAATCTTATAGGACTCCCCCATTTTAATTCTAAGCCCGACCCCAAAGCTGGCATACTTCCTTCCAAAACAGTTGCAGGCGTGATCAGTTTATCAATGAGTGTGAAGACTCGTTTGCAGATCTTCGGTGGATGTGACGTTCCCAAAGACCTCTTTGACTTCGAAAACTTCATGATATCCGTGGGACAATTTCAAAAGCAAACAAAGATCGAAAAGACGCGAAAACTCGATTTGTTGACTCTTTCTCGACTTTTTTATTTCACTAACCAAGGGAATCTGACAGATAAAGATAGCTTTCTATATTCTGTTTTTGGAAACGATGTAAATTTCGACGAATATGAATATGGCCCATCCTATGAGAGCGGATCTTCGTTGGTGGCACCTGGCCTCAAACAAAAAGGTCATTCCAATTCGGCTGCCAACCCCACGGCTTCTACTTATAGGAGAAACAAGCTTTATTACTCAAAAGAACTCAAAAAATTGACCAAGGCAATGAAGAACACTGTCCAGGATCATATAATTGTCAAGGAAGACGAAGATGATATATACGCTAATTCGCCCACCAATAAGACTTCAGCCAAGCTCAGACACAAATTGGCTTTTAAACTCACTGAGAGTCTTGCTCCAGCAGACATGGAAACGCTAGACATTGAAATTTTCGTCAAAAAGTGCATTCTGGGCCACACTTTGAAACGTTTATGGTTGGGTGTTTCTGATAGCAGCTCAACACATCGAGACACATTAAATGATTACCAGAGAGACTCGAAAAGTGACCCGATTTCAGCAACTTCAGAAGGAGAAGAATCAAGACCATATGAACGAAACAAAAACACTCTTGATAAGCATCATCACCATCATCACCACCGTCATCGTCATCGTCATCACAGTTCTCACAATTCTCCTTACCAATACAAGGAAGGGTTGCAGTCTGAGAACTCAAAACACCATCGAAATGATTACGCTTTCGTCAGCTTCCGGGACTCGATTCCATTAACGGAGGAAAAAGCAGTTTACTCTGATCGAACAGGTAGACTTGGCAGAATGCGGTTTGCTTTCCAGGGCCGTAGGGCCTCAAACAAATCGGGTTTATTGGACCCTGTATACCCATCATATCGTGATGTTTTGGCTGAGGACGGATCGCCTCTGTTACTTCTTGACACTGAGTTGCGAAAGATTACTTCACATCCTGAGAGTTCACACAGCGACAAATTCCCCGATCAAATTGCTGAAAAAGACAAAAGTGTTCTGGTGGCAGATCTCTTGAATAGGAGAAACTCATTCCCGTTTATTGCTTCCAAGAACGAAGCTAACTTAAACGTCATTGAGGAAATCCATACCATTCAATATCAAAAAAATTCAAGTGTCTTTGAACCTCTGTTAAATAAAAGCGCCAGTTGCTCGGATCTTGTCAACTTACTGTCTCTGACAGAGATCATAAGTCGGGAGAAAATGAAAGTTGACTTTCTTGAGGTCGTTGCCGATGTTCTCAGGTTAGAGAAAATTAAAGGGGACGTCTCTGATTATGAGTGCCAGGCAGTGAACAAAAGCTATGACCGGTTGAATTTGGAGCTCGCCAAAATTGACGGAGCAACGTCGCTGATGGTTGCTACAAAAGAAAAGTTTGAAACAGAGGAATCGGAGGTTCTCGACCGTTGGGTGAAAGACCTAACGGAAAACCTTGATCGAATGGCTTTCAGGTCCCGTGACTTACAAAAGAGGGTGGATGAAATTGAGGTTCTCCTGCTGAAGTTTGAATCACGTTTGCAAACTGAATGTTTGTTGAAGATGGAAAATTTAACACATAAACTCATATCTTCGGCTAAATTCTCCCGAGTTTTCGATGATGAAGAGAAGAGGAACAAAGTGGTCTTTGCGTTATCTGGACAAAGACATGTGAAGGAAGAGAAAGAAGAGTCTTGTATCTACGGGATGCTTCGAATTGCTGCAATGTTTGTCTATGAATTGATGGTGAGCATATTGCAGCTATTCTACTTCGACCGCTCCAGAATGAATCTCGACAGGATAAGAGGTCAGTATAAAAAACTCGACCCCAATCGAAGATACATCAACAGGGCATATAAGTTCATCGGCCACGATTATGATCTTAAGCATGAGGCTGCAGATGACTCCACAAACATTGCTCATGCTAACACTTCGAAACGTGATAATTTGCGAAAACAAATCAAGTGCCAGTCAGAAGTAATTTGAAACCGTCATTTAACGAGTCTACCAAAGAGCGCAATTTTTCTTGAGCGTCCGCCGATTCAAGAAACTCAATTTGGGTCTGCAGAACCAGCTGCTTAATTGAGTCACATAGTTTTGAAAGCACATTCCTGAGTTCGCTAATATTTGCTCTTATTAGCTGCTCAGTCTCATGCGATAATGTAGGCTGCGAAGAATCACCCTCCTGCTGCGAAGCATCCTGTTCACTCCCACCATTGGCATGTAGGTCTTTGTAAAACTGAGAGACTGCATGAATAAGTTCGCTACTTTCGCTGACCATAGCCTTGAGCTTTTCCTGGGCGAAATCTTGTTCTTGGATCTCCATGATTAAGTTGAGTCTCTCTCTTTCTAAAGCCGCGATTACGGCTTCTTCTGCGTCCTGTTGTAGAGCACCAGACTCATCAATGTTTTCAGTAGTGGTATCGGCTATATTTTGAGCTAATGCAAATGAATTGATGTTGCTTTTCAATGACGAGATCTGTTCATCCGTTTTGAGAATGTGGGAGTGAAGCACATTGGCGTAAGAAGCTATTGAGCAGTGTATCTCATATGAGCTCTCCATGATAGCGAAAATGACGACGTGGAAGTTTTAAGATCAGCTTTCGAAAAAGATTCCTTGGCCTTAGATCCAGCCACTAACCCAAATTGGAATAAGCTCGAACGGGGAATTACAGCGAGTCTTGAATGAGAATTGATGTGCATGCAAACGGAGGCACGGGTGTGTTGCGCCTCACAACACGTCCAACATAATTTTATTTCTCAACTGACACATATCATAACTAATAACATGGTCACTATTGCAGATGCACACGAGGATTTGATCCATGACGCAGTGCTAGATTACTATGGCAAGAAATTGGCCACATCCTCGTCCGATAAGACAATCAAAATCTTTGAAATTGAGGGCACGGACAACTACAAATTGGTGGAGACGTTGATCGGCCACGAGGGTCCTGTTTGGCAGGTAGCCTGGGCCCATCCAAAGTTCGGATCTATATTAGCCTCATGCTCTTATGATGGAAGAGCCATTATCTGGAAAGAACTGCCGGAAACCCAGCAGTGGTCCATAATAGCCGAGCATACTATACACCAGGCAAGTGTTAACTCCGTGTCCTGGGCCCCACACGAATTGGGAGCAGTATTGCTTTGCACCTCGTCGGATGGTAAGGTATCCGTTGTGGACTTCAAGGAAGACGGTACGACCTCGCATGTGGCCTTTGATGCCCACGCTATTGGGGTTAACTCCGCATCCTGGGCACCAGTTAGCACCAGCAAAGAGAACACTGGGCTGCAACAAACCTGGCAACATCAGAGAAGGTTTGTTACGTGTGGATCAGACAACTTGGCTAAGATCTGGAAGTTGGACCCCGCAACTGAGCAATATGTTGAGGAGGCCAGGTTGGAAGGCCATACTGACTGGGTTCGTGACGTGTCATGGTCGCCATCCGGGTTAATCCGGCCTTACATTGCCACGGCCTCTCAGGACAGGACTGTTCTCATTTGGTCTCAAGGAGCTGATGGTCAGTGGAAGAAGCAGCTCTTGTGTGACGACAAGTTCCCTGACGTTTGCTGGAGAGCTTCATGGTCATTATCAGGGAATATCTTGGCAGTCTCTGGAGGCGATAACAAGGTCAGCTTGTGGAAAGAAAACTTGCAAGGAAAATGGGAGTCGGCTGGTGAAGTCGATCAATAATTTTACACTCATACGACACAATACAATCAACGCTTAGAGTTGGCACAGCTTATACCGTCATGTAGATACTATAAAGCATCAATCGTGGCTTCAATGATGTGCTGTACATCCTTAGATGCTTCATTTGCATTATCCAAAACCTCATCATGTGACGCCATGCCCTCGTCCAACCGCTTGGGGTTTGTTTCAAATGCACTTGGTGGCTGCTCTCCTAATCCAGCGTTGGTGATTAACGAGAGTGCCAACACATCCATACCACAGTGACGAGCCACTATGACTTCTGGAACAGTAGACATACCAACAGCATCACCTCCCAAAGTACGAATCATCCGCACTTCTGCCCTTGATTCAAACGTAGGTCCAGCAGCGAAAAAGTAGGTGCCCTCATAGATTTTTCTGGTGATAGACAATTCCTTGACTTTCTTAAAAAATAAATGTCTCAATTCGTGATTATAAGCATCAGACAAGGGCTGGAACCGGGGCCCGAATTCCTCCAAGTTGGGCCCGCGTAAAGGGTGATAACCTGAGAGACCAGGGAAATTAATGTGATCGTTGATAATCATCAAGTCGCCAGGCTTGTAGTCTGGGTGAATGCCTCCGGCTGCATTGGTAACCACCACTTTGTCAACCCCGAGCAATTTGCATAAACGAACGGGGAAGGTGGTTTGTTGGAAGTTGTAACCCTCGTAGAAATGAAGCCTACCTACCATGCACACCACAGGCACCTTGTTCTCGCCAATAAGACCAAAAATAAGTTTACCAGCATGGCCAGGGACGGTGGAGACCTGGAAGCCTGGAATTTGATTATAGGGTACCTCAAGTTTAGGTTCAGTGTGGAGAATGTTGGCTATACCACCCAATCCAGAACCACAAATGATAAGGATACGAGGCTTCACAATAGGGCTCTGAGAGAAACCCTCTAGCTTTTCGTTTAAGCTTTGTTGGGCTTCTTTTAACAATTCGAGATATTTTTCGGGCAACAATTGATCGGTAGGCATGGTCAGGTGTGTGACTTAGATCGCGGCGCTAGCTTATGTACTGGGGTAACCATGGGGGGTCGCACGGTGAGTCTTGCCAGATCATAGAATGTCCTGAATGAGGTAATAACAGACGAGCGTTTATGTTCTCACTACATCTCATTCTATGTCTATAAAATAATCTTGAACTGCGTTGTTTCAACAGCAGATTTTTAAGAGGAAAGTTCATAAGAAAAAGAAAAAAGAAAGCCCGATGCGGGGCTCGAACCCGCAACCTTTTGATTGACCTTATAAGATTAAGAGTCAAATGCTCTACCGATTGAGCTAACCAGGCTTTGTTGCAAATTAAAGTTTCTTGGATTATTAAGAATTACCTATAATAATAAATCATTCGCTAATACTTGTTATAAATCAGCGGTAATTATGGCTGGCCCCCTGGTAACTAAATACTTCCGTGAAACGTAGTAAGGATGATTGTCGAATATGCAGGAATGTCCGTATCGGCTACGTGTTTTTCTTTTGTTTTTTTTTCACTTACATGAAACTTTTCATTTCTAACTAATAAATTATTCGATATGATCAAATTTTAGCTCTCACGTGGCACTCATGGTTTATTTTCGCAACTGTTTCACCCAAATCACAGGTCACTCAAATAAATCAGCTAATAAATAACTTTTTAAATTTTCATCTGAGAAGATATTTTGCTATTTCATGGTTTGTGGATGTGTCCGCTGAGCTTAGAGTAGGTTCGCAGGGTTTTGAGAAATTGTCAGTAATCAGAATAAAACGAAAATACTTCTGAAAACAACGATCCTTAACACCAGTATATACTTACAAAAAATATTTGTTCAATGTTCTAGTATTTTCGTTGAAGTTGATGTAATTAGATTCAAATGTAGTTTAACGATCTATGTCTATGCTCTATTTTTTATGACCTTCATACTTTTTCCTCTTGAAGTGGCTCAGTGTACGGACTAGACTCACGGTGTGGAACATATGACATGGTAGTGTCTACTCTTCTCGCAGTGTGCAATGGAGACGAGGGCTCACGCACTCCGATATTATCTTTAGGGCCGTAGTTCGCGAGGAATGGCGAGGAAGGCATGTTAGATGCTCTGGAGGACTCTTGTTCTTCGCGGACCGGAGAAACCACAAATTTCTTGCCCTTGGTGCCATTGAGGTCTGCTCCTGGGGTACCAGCAAAGTTATTGCTGTGAGGTGTTGTGTTATCCTTTGGTGTTGGTTCCCCGAACAATTGTGCCCATTCATCTTGCTTCTCAGGACTAGATTTCAGACTGAAGGATCTAATCATCATCTGCTCAAGATTATCGTACTTTCCCGGTGGACAATTCTCTTTGTCCTCCTCATTTGTAGGAATGTTTATGACCCTTGTGTTGCTCTTGGTAGCTATCATGGGAGGTGTGTTTCCCTGTAAACCTTGGTTGGAGTCATATGGAATATCCACATCAGTTAGAGGTCCTCCAAAATTATTCAACTCGGCCATGAAATCATTAAGATCCAGATAATCTTGCCCGTTAGGGGTTTGATCAAAGGCAGAGTTGGGCGTGTCCCCACGGGAAACCTTGCCCTTAGCACCGTTTTGATGCTGGATAACTGCATTGATTGCAGAAGGAACATGTGACGGTGTGGCGAATTTGTGGAATTTGGGCAACCCTTCAATAATGGGAGACGAAAATCGATTAGCAGACAGATTGTTTCCGCTGAAATGCTCTCTCATTTTAAGCTCTTTCTTGTACTTTTGTTGCTGCAAGTATTTTTTAACAACAGCTTCTGGCCTCATAAAGCCTTTATTTCTCAAGAAAAGATAGCATGCATTGCACAAGGGACCAAACATTCCATCATAGAGACTCTTGTCGAATTGTTTTGACCTCAGGATATTGAGATAGCTTGCCTGAAACTTTGTCTCAAAATATCTCCAGGTCACCGAGTCCGCTGCCGCACAGTTACCATTGATGCAAATTAAGTCATGGTCTGCTGGAAGCCTGGTGCTTGGAATGGTGTGGGTTTTTTTGCTGTCCAATTCTTCAAGGTCTGGAAGAGAATGGAAGTGATGCCTGTCTGAAGATACGATATTAGTTGCACTATGCATTTCACTTTGACTTTGCTTGTATGGTGGCTGCTGCGGCGTATATGGCGAAGAAGAATCTCCCTGGACATCGAAGTCGTCCTCCTCTTCGTCTTCTTCATCAATTGGTCGGCTGTTGTCATTATAGTCAGTATCATCCGTGGCCTCGGAGAATGCATCCTCATTAATGGGAGAGGAGGTAGGCTGGTAATTAGAGAACATAGACCTGGTACGGACAGCCCTTTGAGGTTGTGGCGTACTCGAAGATGCCTGGACCGTTGGAGTCAACGGAATATTTGGCCGCCTCTTTTTGCGAGTGGGTTTGTCAATGATCTTCGCCAGTAAGAATGGTGCCAGATTGAATCTTTCCAGAATGCTTTTGCTGTCGTACTTGGGAGCAGTGTTAAGTTTGTCAGCGTTGATTATGTTGGAGATGAGCTGACTTGGAGGATGATAGAAGATCGGCAATGACTTTGTTCTTGTAGCTTTAGCGGCGCTACTAGATGATGCAGAGGCAGATGCAGAGACGTTGGCTTGCGGTCTTTTTCGCTTGGATGACATGGAATGAGTAAGAGACGTCAGCATAGTGCTGCTCTTGGGAGCGGGTTCCGGTTCGGCATCCTTGAATGTGGGTTGCTCCTGGCTCATTTCTATGACATGGAACTTAAGTCGTATCTCTAGTGTGAGTGAAGACGCGTTGGCCTTGTCTCCAAACAAGAACGATGCTGAGAGGTTTTGACAAACTCTACCAGGGATCAAGTCAGGTTTCGGGCTAGCCAAAAGGGAAGACATGACGCCGTTGGCCACAAACGGTTCGTCGGGCTGTTCCGTCACGTCTTTGTAGTAAACTGCATAGTCCTCGGTTTGAAGACGGAAGTTTTCCGGAGAGCTCCTGACGACCTGCTGAACACAGTTTTTAAGGTCGAAAGCACCCAAGGTCAAAACCTCCTCCGATTCTTCAAGCGAATCAATGGGAATCTGCGCCACCTTAACCGAAAATTGCTGTTTGGACCGGGTCAAAAACACAGTAGGACTATTATCGAAAGAGTACAAGACTTTGACCTGCATTCTTCTGTGAAGCTGGTCTTCTTGACTCATGACTGGACGTGGATGCAAGATTAAGCGTTGCTGTTTTTGGGTGGTGGTGGAGTTACCAATGTGGAAGTATTTGTTGTGGAAAGATAAGTTGTAACGAGAGGAATTGCTTTGGTGACGCGATCACGCAACCGATGACAGTCTTGTATAAAGTCTCGCAAAGCCCACGTTAGAACGAAAAAGCAAGTGCTTGTAAACAATGCGGATTGCAGGAGAAAGACACTGGGAAAAAGTGATAATTAAGCCCGATCTCCTTGCGCAGGTTTGCAGCAAGATTTTGGTGCCAGGTGAGAAACGTTCGGGTGCGTAAACAACGCGACGCGGTCAAACATTTCGCGTGTGTCTCACGACACAATGACTCCACAGCCACGAAGGTTCAAAGCAGATTTGCATTGCATATAGTTTCAGACTAAAATTTTATCGGAGAGGTCATATTTGATCTCTTTTGAAACTGTAGGTGCATCAAAATACTTTTACTCTTTGGGTGCCTTACAACGTTTTATGTGTTAGCTGCAAGACACGAATGTGGTTAACGTGCACGAGCGGATCCATCGCGCCAATGCAGTGAGGTGCGCCGAAGCTAGGGTTTACTTGTTCCTTTCGACCTTTATACAAGAATTTTAACTATTCACATGAGACCCACAAGCTTCTTAATCTCGCGTAAGTTTTCAGACGCAATTGCTCGTGCCCTCCTCTGGCCCTCGCTACACACTTGGTCAAGGTATGCCTTGTCCTGCATGAGCAGATTGTACGTGAACCTCTTGTCTTTAAACTCCTCCACAACTAGCTCAGTAACGTAGTCCTTCAATTGCTTATGGCTTTCCACCCATGCCAAATCTGACACAATTTCGTCCGTTTCTTGCTCCTTTATCCCTCCAATTATATTGATGAGATTTGCAACCCCGGGACGGCCGACAGGATCGTAGGTGATTGGACCTTGGACCGAATCCGTCACTGCTTTGCGTAACTTCTTTGTAATTGTGTCGGTATCGTCATTTAAGTAAATACAAGACAAATGGTCTGGATCCGATTTCGACATTTTCTTGCTGGGGTTTCGCAACGATGCTATCTTTCGGGTGGGTGTCAACAATGTCTGAGGAAGAGCAAAGAACTTTCCGTATGTGCTGTTGAATGTTGAGGCTATTCCTCTACATAGTTCCAAGTGCTGGCTCTGATCTTCTCCCACAGGCACATGTGTAGAGTTGTATAACAAGATGTCTGCGGCCTGGAGCACTGGGTATAGTAGGATACCGGCTTTCGTAGCACCCATAGTCTTTTCGCTGAAAATGCTAGAGGCCTCTTCGACTTGAGATTTCAGCTTCCATTGCGTCATTCTGTTCAATGCCCCTATACTGGTGAGGCACGTAAAGATCCAGTAGAGCTCCGTGTGCTCTGGAACACTCGACTGATGAAAGATAATACACTTTTTTGGGTCCACACCGGAGGCAAGAACATTTGCTATAGCACTATACCGATTGCTTTTGAGGGTTTCTGCATCGGGAATAGCCGTCAAAGAGTGGAGGTCTGCAGTACCGAACAAGCACTCCTTCTGGGTATCAGTCTGGTCAGATATTTTCTTCCAGTTTCGAAGTGCACCAAGGTAATTTCCCAAATGAATGGGTCCGGTGGGTTGGATGAGAGAGAAAACTCTTGAGCCTGTGGTCACTGTTTTGCTCAAGTTGTTCATTACTTGCACTGCGAGGTCAGGTGGTCTCGATGTTGATGTGAGTAATAGTAATGGGCGTGCGACAGCAGGTCTGACTATTGGGTATCAACTTACTCCCACAAATTCTGTTGGTGCATGTATACGGACCATAAAGTAGCAAATTTTCACAGAAATCGGAAAAAGAGAAATGAAACAATATACTATTATACATTAATTAATATGAGGACACGCTGGTAAGAGTTTTAGGTGGTCAGTTTCTTCTCGTCAACAAAACCTCCACCCACGTTGGACATATCTACACCAAAGCCTTCAAGCCTCTTCTCGAGCTTCTGCCTCTGCAAATTCCGCCATCTGTCTAACTTGGAATGTTCATGGATTTTGAAACCAAACATCTTGGGCACGTACGTTTCCTTGCTATGGATGGGGAGTGCTTGCGGGAAATTTTGGTAGAACATAGCTGGGAAAGATGTTCCAAAACATGCACCATCAACCACAGCATGTCTTCCAGATTTGGGGTTGTACAAATCTTCACACTTGGCGCAGTAAAGTTTGACGGAATTTATTCTTGGCTGGTCGCTCAAGCCAATGGGTAATAGCGGGTGTAGTTGACAATGCACACGAGGACAGTATCCAAAGTCACCATTCTTGTACTTTTCGTACATCTTGCTCAACCCACGTTGAGTCAATATGTATCTGGCGTGAACCAAGCCGTACAAAATACGGGCGTTGTGTTCCAATGCTTCTCTGTGCTCTTCTGGCTGCTGCTCAATATCAGTCATGTCGGTGATTATGTCCACGAGGGTAGGCAACTTACTCACCTCCTGGTTCAAGCCAGTCAAGTTAAACCGGTCTCTAATGTAGTCATCGTCGATGTCGCAAAAGTATTCGTTCCCCTTTATTCTCAAGAACAAATCAATCCAGTATTCTGTGAATTCAGAGCTCGAATCAGATACGTTATCCCGCACTGGGTTAATGTCATGGTAGCTCGGGTATGACATCCTTCAATTATCAGCACCTTGGTTGTTCGTCTATTGTGTATTCCAGAAGGCTGCTCGTGAGGATGTGTGGGATCTCATTTTCTTCTCATCATTTTGCCTGTATAAAGGACCAGGCTTGAAACACTACCAAGGCGGAACCAGGGCTACTATGGGGGCAAAATTCCGAGACAAGACTGTAGGGATAAAATTAAATCATAAAAACAAAAACTGTTTTTTTTTGTTCTAGATTTTTTTTTTTTACATCTGAATATTTTTGAAACTTCTCGGTTATGTGCACGAAAGGGCTTATAAAATATCAGACCACATTTAATTTGACTTCACAATGCCACTTAATAATAGACATTCGAGAAACCATTTTAATAAACTGAGCAAAATATTCTGATTCAGGAGAATATACCCTATGCATGCTTCAGATCAGTCTCAAGTGACTAGCGCACTGCATATAACCAGCGTCTGCTCGATTCTTCAAAATATAGCGCCTACTGACCAACCACTTAGCCTGGAGTCAAAGTTATGAGATATTTAATTGTACCGCAAAAGCTTCACGGTGGAGAAATTCAGACAGTTTCTATAAACAACTCCAATAGTTTGGTGGCCACGGGTGGCAAGGACCACTTGATTAGCATATGGAAGGCTGAGGAACTTACTCGCTTGACCAGAGCTGACCCAACAAGCCTAACCGACATTTCTCCATATCTACAAATAGCGGCTCACGCGAGTACAGTGAAGGTGATACGATGGTGTCCAACAAATGACTCCATTCTCGTATCTGCCTCCGACAATGGAGTGTTGATACTATCAAATCTTGAATTGACGACACATACAAAAATCTATTTGGGGCTGGACTTGAATAATGAAACAACAAGCGCTATCTTGGATGGCTGCTGGTCTCCCGATGGCAGGCTCTTTGTTTGGAGCACGCTCAATGGTAAAGTCCACATATACGATACTAAAAAGGAAACCCATCAATATCTTGTGAACGGGGAAGCCGAATCGGCCGACAAGAAAGTTACTGCCCAACAAAGTATTGCATTTGCGCCGACTTTTAGGTGCTTAATCTGCATGGGCGATGATATGCTTGTACAGACATTCGAGTATGAATACGATCAACATGACAATTATCAATTCAAGATGACAAGAAAAATTTCGAAGTTCATTGGGAACAGTCCTGCCGATAGTACCAATATCAGTTACAAGCGTATCTCATGGTCATGTGACGGCGAGCTTGTCGCTGTACCAAATGCTGCAAATCAGCTGTCGTCACTCATTACATTATTATCATCTTCTGACGCTTGGGCAACTAAAGTGAGTCTTTTTGGCCACGATACTTTGTGCAATTCGGTCATATTCGGGCCCAAAATCCTACAGTCGGATGGTCCCACGCAACCACCAGGCACTCTTTCCTATTCTCCGGACCTATACCATATTATCGCCACAACAGGCTCTGATAATACTTTGGTTCTATGGAACACATCCAAAGAACTCCCTATCGCTATCATAAAAAATGCCTCTCTGAAGCCGATCTCCGAAATGTCATGGTTCAAGTCGGGTCAGGACCTTATAATGGTATCGTTAGATGGCCATCTCATACTTGTGGGCTTCGCTGAAGATGAGCTAGGAAAAGTTGCTCCAGATAAAATCCTCGAAGATATTGTTGCATCACAAAAAATAATGATTCTGGCACATTCCTCTGTAGATGGCAATGGCAAGGACTCACCTGCATCTAAGAAGATGAAATTGTCTTATCCTGCCGTGGACCAGAGAAATGCCAAGTCCATTTATTCCATACAACGGAAGTGCTCAAAAGATGGCGATATCGTTCAGTCCACGTCTACTAATCAAGCTAAGGATCAACCGAAGCTCAATGCCTCCGAAGCTTACGTGACCGATATATCACCCCAGACACCATCTTCGGAACCAGTCAAGGCCGTCGGTAATGTCAGCTCATCGATAAACAAAAAGGATCTCGGAACGTCGCTAGCTTCTCTGTCAGATACTGCCAAAACAACCAAGAAGTTGCCACTCTCAAAGTCGCCTCAAGATACTGTTGGGCAAGTACAAAAGGTGACGCTGAAAGACGGAAAGAAAAGAATCGCACCTACTCTTCTATCCAACAAATCTGGCCCGACTGCAACATCTTCACAAGTTCCAACATCGAAAAACCTGCAAAATGACTCTACTGAAGCAAAGACCGCAATGGAATTTGACAAACCATCATTGATCGTTTCAGAAGATCAATTGGATGGAAAGAAAACAAAAAAGCACGCAGATAATGGGACATTGAAGAAAGCTAAAAGAGATTTGGAGGCAGTGAAATATATTGGATCTGTGGTTACTAATCCAAATACTAGTTTCGCCAAAGCTCGTCTTTCGACGCCACGAGTGAGACATGAATTCAGAATATCGGACAATTTCAGTTTTCTCGATGTCAAGAATGGCCAAGGGAATGAAACTGCACCTTCTAGAATCTCCAACTTTAAGAATGAACTTCAGGTGTGGACAGATTTCATTCCTAAGTTTATTCAACTTGCAGTACAAGGTAACGGGTTTTGGGCAGTCAGTACTTCAGATGGACAGATAATTACCTACACGCGTGACTCAGGAAAGCGGCTCCTTCCTCCCATGGTTTTGGGTTCTCCAGTTTCATTTCTAGAAAGCAAAGGCAAGTATTTAATGGCGGTGACCAGTATTGCCGAAGTTTATGTTTGGGATTTGGAGCAAAGAAAATCGCACATAAAGACTCCTCTGTCACTTGCAGCATTGTTGGATTTGAATATGAAGTTCAAAGATGAGACTCTCAGCAAATCTGACAGCATTACCATATGTTCCATCACTTCACAAGGTATACCATTGATCACATTGTCGAATGGCTCAGGGTACATCTATAATCGTCATATGGAGGTTTGGCAGACCGTAAGCGAAACTTGGTGGGCATTTGGATCACACTATTGGGATTCTATTGGTGATGACAATATTTCGGCGGAGTCCCTGTCTACAGATTCTACAAGAGATTCGAAGCAATCTTCATTGATATCTTTACTTGAACACCGGACTAATGAGGAGCTACTCAGAAAGAGCAGAGCTGGCCGAGGCAAGTACTTCAGCAAGATATCGAAGAACATGATCATGAAAGAAGGCTTTGAGAATTTGGAAAATACCATATCATTGTCTCACCTCGAGAACCGGATCTTGTGCTCGGAAATACTAGGAGAGCAAGCAGATTTCCGGGATTTCCTCACCATCTACGCCAAACGCTTGTGTGAGCTAGGACTAAAGGCCAAGCTTTTCGAGATCTGTGAATTGGTCTTGGGGCTGCATGAACAAGAGTCCATTCCAGAAACTAAGATTTGTGGTTTGGATAGGAAAGATTTACTTAAAGAGATCATCGTCGCATGTGCCGAACACAGAGATGCGCAAAGAATCTTGGTTCATTTTGGCCAGAAGATTGGTCTCATTGACTTGGAGTATAGCTAGCGTTATCGATAACGTGTGCGCGCATTTTTTCAATCGCTGCCTCAGAGCTTTACCTTCTAGATATAGACATCACTCATTCACACCACGGATCTTGCCTGATTGGAATCTAAGCGATGGTGCTGTTATTAAAATCTATCAAAGCCCATCCGGACAAAGTCTGGGATTTGAGCTCTCATAATAAATTGCCTCTCCTCGCAACTGCCTCCAGTGACAAGACCAGTAAAATCTACAAGCTTTCACAGGAACAAAACTTTCCTCTCGTTGCAACCTTGGAGGACACCCACAAAAGATCGGTACGGAGTGTTGCATTCAAGCCTCACCTCGTGACTTCAGAGAAAAATTTCATCGATCTTCCTGCTCTAGCATGTGGATCATTTGACTCCACCATTTCAGTATGGGGAATCGATGAGCCGGAGGAGTTCCTTGACGAAGAAAGCGACGACGACGATTCGAAAGCAGGGAATTCAGCAAAGAGCCAAAGAGAGGCCGAGTTGCTTTCGAGTTCTCAAAATGAATGGAACCTCATGGCTTTAATCGAAGGCCATGAAAATGAAATTAAGGCAGTTACCTGGAACAAGTCAGGCAATTTGTTGGCATCCTGTTCTAGAGATAAAACCATATGGATCTGGGAAACAGATGCTGAGACCTTGGAGGAGTTTGAGTGTGTTGCAGTACTCAGTGATCATGAGCAAGACATCAAGCATATCACGTGGCACCCCACCATGAACCTCTTGGCAAGCTCTTCGTACGACGATACCATAAGAATTTTTAAACAGGATGACGATGACGATGACTGGGCATGTGTTGCAATTTTGAATGGCCACAAGGGTACCGTGTGGAGTTCCCAGTTCGAGGGCCCAGAATCCCCACTTTACAATGAAAATATCCTCAGGCTAGTGTCTGCCTCTGATGACATGAGTGTGCGGATCTGGAGCTGTTCTCTAGAAAACAAAGTAACTCAAACGAAGTCCGATATTCCTAGCTCTCTCAAACATCAAAGGGAAGAATTGGCGTGGGAGCTCCAAAGTGTGCTTCCTGAAGTGCACAGGTATCCGATCTATTCCGTTGCATGGTCCCCCAGGACGGGGAAAATTGCAAGTACAGGATGTGATGGTCTCTTAGTAGTCTACAAAGAAACCAATGGAGTGTGGGAAGTGGAGTCTACTCAGAAATCTGCGCATGGAGTATTTGAAGTCAACAAGGTCTTGTGGTGCCAGTTGTCCAATGAGAAAGAAGTGCTTGTGACTGCTGGTGACGATGGATGTATTAATTTGTGGAACAGCGAGTAAATGCTCTTGCCCAATTTATAGAACTCATATTAGAATATACATCATGACAATTACACTCATACAATAGACTCATACAATAGACTCATACAATAGACTCATACAATAGACTCATACAATAGACTTATACATACACTCATACAGAATACTCATACAACACTCATACAGCACTTATACAATAAAATCATACTCATATTCATGATTATACTAAAAAAAACTTATATAACTTCCTCAAAATATTAGACCAATCAACACGACCGAGCCAAAGACTCCAATCAAGATCAACAAGCAGCAGAGCATCCTACTTCCGGAGCGTCTTTGGTAATGCTCGGCTCGGCGAAGCTCTGCTGCTGCCCCTTGGACGTCAGTACTATAGGTAAGAATGTTGTCTTCAATAGAGTCGATTTGATATTGCTGCTCATGCACGATATCCTGTAAGCTCAGAAAGATATCATTGATCTCCTGAGTGTCCTGGGATATTTGCTGGATTTCCCTCTCTCTTTCTTGAGCTAAAAGCGCCTGTTCCTCTAGTTCCTCTGCATGAATGGGTTCAAATGAAATACTGACTTGTTGCTGTTGCTGTTGCGAATTGGTTGCACTTGGATTGGTGCTGTCTTCAGACCCTGGTAATTTCCCCAGAATTCGCTCCAACCGTGTATATTTCCGCTGGTAACTCTGAAACTGCTGCAAGGCATTTTTCACTAAACCAATCTGGATAGCCTCCTTTTGGCGCAAGTACCGCAAGGAGTCTTCGTCTACATGGTCGGACTCACACTCTCTCAAGTACCTATTGAGAGATTGGGCTGATGCATTCAATGCTTTGAAAGTCTCGGCACATTTGGAGGTGAGTTCGGCATACTGGTGGCTCGAAGTGCCGTCTCCCAGGCTCTCTGATTCGTATTGCTGGATGAGTTTCCGTAAAGAGGGTAGGAGTTTGGAGTTAAGGGAGTGGAGTGAGGTATCTATGGCTTTGGAATGGGTTTCAAAATCTGGGTGGTCTGAATAATGTGCAGAGGCACCATCACCTGCCTCGAGATCGGGTTGCTGGTTGAAAGACATTGGGTTAAGCCGTGTTGGCTAAAGAGAGGTAGTTGGGCCAGGTGAGACTGAGATAACACTGGGTCACATGACCGCGCCTCAGTCATGGGGTTCATAGTGGAAAGTATATATGGCTACGGATGTCTCAATGGGCACTATCTATATTAAAGCTTGTGTAATAGTCAGTCCTCTTCTTCCTCGAATTTCGCAAGGAGGTCCAAGGCAGCCATGCAGCCGGTACCTGCGGATGTGATAGCTTGTCTGTATTTGCTGTCTTGCACATCACCAGCAGCGTAAACGAATGGGACGGAAGTCTCGGCAGTACCTGGGGTAGTGAGAATGTAACCTGCGTCATCGGTCTTAACTTGGTCTGCGACAATGGAAGTAGCAGGGATGTGACCAATGGCGTAGAACAATCCATTGACAGCAAGCGAAGAAGTCTCCTTGGTCTTGTTGTTCAAGATATCCAAGCTGTTCAACAACTTACCGTCACCCTTTGCTTCAACAGCAGAGGTGTTCCACAAGATTTCGATGTTCTTGTGGTTCTTGGCACGCTTCTGCATAATTGGAGAAGCTCTCAAAACGTCTCTTCTGACAAGCAAGTAAACCTTGGAGGCGTATTTGGTCAAGAACAAAGCCTCTTCACATGCAGAGTCTCCTCCACCAACAACAGCCAAAGGCTTGTTTCTAAAGATTGGCACAGCACCGTCGCAAACGGCACATGCAGAAATACCTTGTTGCCAGTATTTGTCTTCACCTGGAATGTGCATTCTCTTAGCGGAAGCACCGGTGGCAATGATCAAACCATCTGTGGTGATTGGCTCCTCGTCTTCGCTGAATTCAGGCCAGATCTTGAACGGTCTCAGGGAAAGGTCAACCTTAGAAATGGTTTCTGTGATGATCTGAGTACCAAATCTTTCACTCTGCTTTCTCATGTTGTCCATCAAAGCAGTACCTGTGAGTCCATCTGGGAAACCAGGGAAGTTTTCAATTTCAGTGGTAGTGGTCAATTGTCCTCCAGCAGCAATACCGTTAGCCAACATTCCCTCGTACATAACAGGCTTGGCCTCAGCCCGGGCCAAGTAGATGGCCGCAGTGTGGGCAGCAGGGCCGGATCCAATGATAGTAACTCTGTGGTGAACCATTTTTTTAAATGTCTTGTGTGTGTGTCTATTAAGTTTGTTAAAACTATTGAACATACGCTCAAGCAGATTTCCGAGGTATATATACCAAAAGTGCCGAGCGGTCTAGCCGCGTGCATTTGACAAATCATTGCCAGACCTGCATGTATCTCGGCAATTGTTCAGAAGATAAAGCAAGTGCGATTCGGGCCAGCTCCTCGCACGTGACCTCTTATTTCTAAGCTTGTTTGTCAGCTGAGGTCTAGACAGGTGTGTAGAGACTGAGATGAGCAACGAGATGATGGAAGTAAAAAAAATTTTGTGGGGGTACTGGCTTTTGCAAAATAAGACTTGAGGGAATCCTCTTTATTTACACCTCAATTCTAAATTTCTTTAATCAAGTACAACGGTGCGGTTCTTATATTCTTACAATAGGGTTGTTTGCAATGCGATTACTATGGTTGTTTGCAATGCTATCGAGAGGGCCTTATCTCGCGAAATTTAGCTTAAGACAAAGTCCGTTATTACTTGAGAATGATGAAACTTGGGGTTGAGAAGCACATTGGTAAGAAACCACTGTAGTCCGCGACGGCGTTTTTCTAACCACCCTTCGTTGCGCCACAACCTCTGCAAACTTAAGCTATCTTTTGGCGGGAACTCAGGAAAATACTCTTCAGGGTACGCCTTCTGTAAATCGTTGCGCAACCGCTCAATATCGCTGTAGCGCTTAAATAGCACGATCAGAGAGTGCAAGGCATCGTCTATAACTATCCTGATAGTCCATACAATATACTGTCCTGTGAGGCCCTCGCCAGAAACAATGTGATGATCCCCTATGAGCACGTCAGTGATTGTAGACGTTTCCGTTAAGTGAGTATGACCTAGGGAGTCATGTGTCATTTCTATTGGTGTGGAGGGCACCCTCTTCAAGCCGGAGGCTTTCTTGCGAGTATCGGACATTAGCTCCACAGTTTCCGATAGGTCAGTGCGATTAGTAATACTAGCGGCGTGGGGCAGATGATGCCGCTCTTCTGTTTGTGATGCCTCCCCTGAATTCGGAGCAGAGGATCAAGTCTGAGTAATGGCGATAGCTCTGTTTACTTTAGACAAAGCCCAGGGTTGCACTTTATTTGGTGTGCCGTACGGGATTTGTCATGCATCCAAAAGAGCAATTGTCCTGCATCTAAGTTGGCCCAAAGGGGTGGCTGGACCCCACTCGCCGAGTCACCATAAATAAGTGCAATTTGCCTCCCTTTTCTAATCAACAATCAAGTATCACAAATATGGTTAAAGCAGGTATGTGAAAAAAATTTTGTTATAAATGCAAATTCACTAGTCACCCATGTCAAAGTCAATGGCTTGATTTGCAGCAATTCCCTAAATGATCGCCATAACCACCATAGTGAGCAATTATCCTCGCCACTTTCATCAGCCGAACATATGCCTACAGCTCTGCCATAAAAAGCCCCCGCTTTGCCGTCGCCGTTTTCGCAATGAATTTCATACTAACGATTTAAGTCGCAGTCCTCAGAGGAGACAAGAAGGTTTCCGGTACCGTTACCTTCGAACAAGCTTCCGAAAACGAGCCAACCACCGTTTCCTGGAACATTGTTGGTAACGATCCCAACGCCTTGAGAGGTTTCCACATCCACACCTTCGGTGACAACACCAACGGATGCACCTCCGCAGGCCCACACTTCAACCCATTCGGTAAGACCCACGGTGCCCCAGAAGACGACAACAGACACGTTGGAGACTTGGGTAACATCACCACCGACTCTGAGGGTGTTGCCAAGGGTACCAAGCAAGACACCTTGCTTAAGTTGATTGGTGCCAACACCATTGTTGGAAGATCTGTCGTTGTCCACGATGGTACCGATGACTTGGGTAAGGGTGGTCACGCCGACTCTTTGAAGACTGGTAACGCTGGTGGCAGACCTGCCTGTGGTGTCATTGGATTGGCCGAGTAAATTCCTCAGTCTAACTATTGTTGTCAATATTATGTATAGACACTTGTAAGAAATGTTACCATTATTACAATGTAGGTTGATATCTTTCGGTGATTGATGTATTAGTGTACTGTAAACGTTCCCTCGCATAAAATATGATTTTGTCGCAAGATGGTCATCTTGAACCCTTCTGCTATCTCAGATAATGCTATTCCAAAGATATCTTCAACGAAACAAGGCTCAGAATTGCGATAGGTAAGTTTCTTGATCACCGCATTTGGAAAGCAGTGGCTGAAGTAATGCATCATGATCAGAACCAAAAGCGGCCCTGACACCACAACCTGGCGTAGATTCTCCTTGCGGCAATGGTCCATACTGTAGTGTATCTTATGCATATTAGAGGTCAAAAAGTTGAACCGCATTTGCTGGTCAAGGGAAACCAGGGCAACATAAAGCTTCGTGCCAGCTTTTAAAGAAGTAGCTTTTGAAACATTTTCGGTTTGGTATGGCGTATTGGTATACATTATGGTTCTCGTTTCCTTCATGACTTGCAGTTGTGTAACCAGATCCGTGAAGACTCTGGAGATCTTCACGAACACATTGGCAGAGAGGTGCTTGACCGAGGAGATTGTCTCCACGCAATCGAGATTCTGATTCAAAACGGGCGATCCGTTGCAATACTCAATCGAGCCATTGACCCACATTCGTCGGGAGAAAAGCTCCTCTCCATGCGGCCCTAGCGGTGCTTGGTAGTTATCATACCCATCGGAACCTAAAGATTTGTTGGACTGTGTGTTGAATGCAAAATGACAGTCATAGAGTGATTTTTCGTTTGATGTTGAATGTGGAACTATGGTGTTGAGCAAGCTTTGCATCTCTTGCACTATACGAAGCTTGTATGAATCTGGCCATACCCACAGTTTAGTCTTGATGGCGCCAGACCAGTTCTGAACAGTGGCACGAGGGATGTCCTCTAGTCTCGTAGTGAAATGGAAATAACGTAATCGCAAGCAATTAATGCCCCAATGACGGAATGCCGAAGTCATATCATCTTCGTGCTCGTGTACGGTGAGTGCACCTGGCAAGAGAAGAGCCTACGGAGTGTATCTGCAGGCAGCACATCTCATAAGATATAATCAACAGGCAATAGAAATATTGAAATAGTTAATTTAATTCATTATCATGGAAGAGAACCTCTTAAAGTGTTTGCATTATTTCTCATTCTGAACTTTTCTTGTCTGAATATATTTTCTGACCACTGGTATGGTTTGCGTGGCCTTGGCTGCTGCGCAATATGAATGCAAAATACTGGTTACTCAGTAAAACATGAACTCCAGAATTGTTTCTAACTGGCCATATCAGTCCAAATAAGTAGAAACAAAAACAAAAAATGTTCAGGATTACTTAATATGGCTAAGGAAGTCTTTTTTTTACCGACAATTTATCTTTTTCTACATTTTGTTCCGTAGCTATATTCCCATACGGTCACCAGCCCAGCTACAGTGCCGCGCTACCTCTGCATGGAGCAACACATAGAACTGTGAGTCCACACCACTGATTCTTTCGACACGATATGGCAACAGTCTCGGGGGCTTGCGTGATAGCCAAAGTTTCAGGTCTCCTCCAGATCCGTGAGGATACTACGCCGTCCAAACTCATCTGGAAAGCCATCGATCAGGACAAATCGTTAGAGGTGCCGTTGAACAACCTCTCCAAACTCCAGGCGTCTCCTGATACATCTCCCAAGATGCTTCTCCGATTGTTCTACATTCAATCTGATGTGGGGGAAATCAAGGATATTAAGCTCACTTTCAATAATCGACAAACCATGATCTCCGTGAAGGAAGCTCTACAAACCATTGTAGCTCGACAGAAAACCGTCATCAAAGATACCCCCACTCCAGGAAAGGACTCACCTGCAAGTGGTACGCCTTCAGCAGCTACTCCCGATCCATCTTCTGGCTCCAACCAGCAGGCAGGCAAGCAGACAGACCCATTGGATTTCTCATCTCCACAATCTCTAAGTGATGCCAGCTTGCTTAAGAACCGCCAGCTCCAGCAAAAACTCTTACTTGAGGATAAAGTGCTTCGAAATATCTTTACACAGTCTGTTATCAACTATAAATTGTCCCCTAGCATATTTTGGTCTACACGAGTGGGCCAACTACGCACATTTGCGCTTGGTACATGTCAGCATAGAGGGCCGTACAATGTTTTGTCCACCATCAAGCCTGTGGCAACTTCTGATAACCAGGTGAATGTTAATGTGACCAGGGATACTATCAACGAGATCTTCGACACGTACCCCATAATCCGGCGTGCCTGCAATGAACTAGTACCGGACAAACTCAACGAGGGAGAGTTTTGGTCCCGGTTTTTCAACTCCAAATTGTTCCGCAGACTTCGGGGTGACAAAATCAACAACACTAGTACGAGAGGCGACATTGTGATTGACAAGTATCTTTACGTGGATGCAGACAGTGCTCAACAGGCAGAGAAGGAGAAGTCAAAGATTCTTCCTCAGCAGCAGAGGGTTAACAAATTCATTGACTTGTATGGAAATGAGGTGGACAATTCGCAGAAATTGGGCATATCTCCAGATTATACCATGAAATTCTCCAGTAACGAGAAGGATAAGGACCTTAGCGAAGTGGACGGAGATGGAGAAAACGGCCCCAATAAGCGGGAAAACGAAATGCTTATTTTGATGAAAAACATGAATAAGCTATCCAGCAAGATGATCGGCTACAACATAGAACTGACAGAAAGTCGAGAAGTGCCCATTGAGGTGATGGAAAAAGAGTTAGAAATATCAGATCTTAATGAGACTTCTGACATTCAGTACATCGAGTTGAATCTTGATTCAAATATCGGGAAACAGTCTGTTCAAAATGAAAGCAATTTGAAAGATGCTTCAGTGGCTACCTATGACAAGGAAGCGTTGCAGAGCTTTATCAAATCGAGCTCCACCGATATCTCTATTGGAACCTTTGACCTCAAGGATACTTTCGAGACCAAGTCAGATGAAATCTCAAAAGCTGCACAGGACATTACTGCCTTGGTGAAACACAATTTCCGGGTCTACAAGCTGATGCACAATGTCAAGGAATTGAATGATATCTCAGGCCAAGATCTATTATCGGAGGAGAAAGTACAGGAACTCATTGCTTTCAACATGACACTTATTGAGTTTCTTCTGCATTTCTGGAACCTCTTCCTCAGTAGCGGGAACCCTGTGCAATTGAAGAAGATCTTCTTGGCTTTGAAGAACTCGCAGTCGGTATTGGCGACGTTAGAGAAAGACATCACCGAGATCATCAAAACCAATCCACAAGCAAAAGCCAATGAAAGACTCAACGAAAAGCTTTTGAAAGATCTTGAAACTTGTTTGTTTCCGCTTAATGCTAGTTTAACGAAAGCTGTTCACGAGTACGTGGAAGCAGCACGGGCTGCGAATACTGAGCTGAGCCCCCAAATCAACGAAAACGGGAAAAGGCTCCACGAGGAAGCATAGAATGGACTAGCATCAAAAGTACACACTTAATTTTATAGCTCGATTTGCATCTTACCACCTACTGTAGCTTACACTTGACTGTGCCATAGATAGTGGGTAGCGGGCGCACATGCAGTACCGAGATGGCATCAAAATCTATGCGCAAGATTCTTGAACTTTAGAACCAAGCAAGATGAGTGAGCCGGAAGTCAAAAGTGACAAAAAGGTGCATGAAGTCTTGAAAGGGATCAAAAACAAACACAGACGTCAAAAGGTGTTCGCCGCCCTCCAAGCCGAAAAGTCCAAAGAGAGGCATAAGGCCAGAGCAGAGCGTGCTAAGGAAGAGAGAATTAACCCCCAACTTAAAGAAGAAAGACTTGCTAACAATGTACCGGAGACCATCGAGTCCAAGCGTGTTTTTGACGAGACCATAGCTGCAGAGGTGGAGGGAGAAGATGAGTTTTTTGACTACTTCAACAAGGCGGACCGTACGCCAAAGGTGCTCATCACCACCAGTCCAAAAGCCAGAAAGGCCGCTTTCGAGTTTGCCGATATGTTAATGGAGTTCTTTCCCGATTGCACGTTTCTCAAGAGAAAGGAGCAATACCTGATGAAGGAAATGGCTGCACACTGCAATAGCCGAGAGTACACGGACTTGATAGTCATTAACGAAGACCATAAGAAGGTTAATGGCATCACGTTCATCCACCTCCCAGAGGGCCCAACATACTACTTTTCCGTGTCGTCGTTGGTTCCAGCAGACCAGATCTGCAAACGGGATAAGGCCACGCGCCACGTGCCAGAGCTTGTCTTGAACAATTTCAACACCAGATTGGGTAAGACCGTGGGCCGGTTGTTCCAGGCCATCTTCCCTCCAAGACCCGAGCTTCAAGGAAGACAGGTGATAACGTTACACAACCAGCGGGACTTCATTTTCTTCAGAAGACACCGGTATATTTTTAAGGACGAGGAGAAGGTGGGTCTACAGGAGTTGGGGCCGCAGTTCACGTTGAAGTTGCGCAGGCTACAGAAGGGCATCAAGGAAGATGTCGAGTGGGAGCACAGACCCGACATGGAAAGAGACAAGCGGAAGTTCTACCTCTAGTGACCTGAGGCCAATAGAGAAAGTAACCTATACCTATATACTAGTCCAAAATTATATTTGCGCCAAGATCGACAGCATACGACGTATTCACATAGTATGATATGCATACAAGGTGCATGCCATAAAAACATACGGTGTATTTACCAAAGAGTAATTGAAGATTTCATACCATTGCCATTTTTTATCTTTCATTTTCTTAACATAACCGTGCAAATGTTGGATTTAAGAGAAGCTGGTGGGTGTGTGAATCTATAGAGCAAAGTAGCGTGACGCGTAGATATCCAGCACGTTAAACCCGTGCCGCGAGCAGTTGCACACTGTCCAAGCCCACCCGCAAAATCACGCACTCAAGCTTAATAGAACAACGTTTCGCAAGAGGAAGTCCCTTGAATAGTCGTGTGCCCCAGACTACGCCCTAGGATTGGATCATAGAAGCTCCATTGCCCGAGATCCTTGATAATTGCCCAACAAACCCAATTCTTGACCCTGAACGAATACGTTTCGTTAGTCAATCCAAGAGTCTACCACTCGCTGAACAATTGAGCCTGTTACCCATCCAACCGCACCTCCCCCATTTCTTCTTTGAAAACCATTGAGAACATAGCTGAGAACACCTTCTATTCCAATGGTTATTGAGAGCAGTGGAGTCAATCAGATCTTGGAGGCACTTCAAGCCATTTATGACCCTAAATCAACAAACGACAAAAGAAGGGAATCGCAGGTTTTTTTGGAGTCCGTGAAGGAGAATGAAGAGTCGCCCTATTTTGGCTTTCAGTTGGCACTCCATGAAAATTACGAGAAGAACTATATTGTTCGCCACTATGGTCTTTCGCTTCTTCAATATGCAATCACCAAGAAGTTCCATACTTTGGACCGTACCAAGGTGGCAACCATCCGGGAATGGATTATAATTTTGGCGGAGCGGACTGCTGAAGATGATTCTCATTTTTTGAAAGAAAAATTGGGCTTTATCTGGGCTTCTCTTGCTAAGCGCATCTGGGGTTCATTTCTTGTCAAGTACAAGGATGAACAGAACGATTCCAAGCCCACCAAAGAAGAATATAACGATGGTTGGGCCTTAATGGACTCTGACTTATGGAATTTGTGGAACGGCTCTAAGCAGACCAGAGAAGTCTCGCTAGTGATCATGCGTACTATCTTTGAAGATATTTACTTACTTGATGACCCTGTGGCAAGCAAAAGAAACCCAATCTTGAACCAACTAAGCGTCCTCATCGTTACTCCCAATCCAATCCTCGAATCAATATATGAACACAGCCCCAGCTTGTCAGTATGCAAAGCATCGGAGCAAGGCTGGTTGATAGAGTGGAGCAAATTCCTCATCAAACTCCTCACTGAAAATGACACAACTGCCCCCGATGTCCAGCGGTTTGTTCCCAAAATATTGAGTACCTTTAAAACGTGCTTACATTGGGTACATCCCCGTGTTTTGAGGGAGGAAAACATCATGAACACTTTGGTCAACATCTTGACAGTCTCCGACATGAAACTTAAAACTCTTGCTGTTGACTGCTTACACATACTTTTTACCAGAACATACAGCGATAGCGACGACTTTGCATTTTTTATTGGAAGCATTTTCACCTCCGAGGGAATCGCCAAACTTTCTGAATTCTATTCTTCTTTGCATGTTGATCCGGATGACCTAGACGAACAAGCCTATGCTTTGCTCAAAAAGACAGTTGAAATGATAGTCTCTTTAAGTGAGTACCTCAATACCCTGCTACCCCCTAAAAGTCGGGTTGATTGGGACAAGTCGGATGTTGACCTGTACTTGAGCTTAGTTTTGGCCACTACTCGCCATGCCAGCCCTATTATATCAGGGCTTTCGCTTCAAATGTGGGTCACGACGTTGCGGTTTGATGACCTAAGCTCCAAACCCCAAGTCGTCAATATTCTTATGGACTTGCTATCTATAGCAGCAGACCGAGTCATCGACTACACAACCGGTGATAAAGAGACGTTATCTCAGAAATTCCTCGACTTGGACTTTGACTCCAGTCTGGATGCCGTTTCTTTCCTTTCAAACTACAAGAAATTCAACGAGGACATTGTGAGAATAACTATCTGCAAAAAGCCCGAGGAAGGAATGGAATGGTTGGAAAGAAGGCTTGAGGCCTTTTTTAGCTCCCCAATTGGTGCAAAGTGTCTCACAGAGTACAAGCTTGACGACAAGTCAGAGGCCTACAATTATGGTGTAGCTCAGTTCAACGTCATTGAAAACAGCATCAGAGGAGTCTCTCGGTGGAGAATTTGGTTTAATGGAACAGATTTTGAGCAGCGAAATAGCAGGCTTAATAGCCTCGTGGAAGAGTTGGGTGAGAGGCTTTTGGCCATGCTGCTTGCATCGCCATTATTGATCAGAAAGCAGGTTCAAACCATGGTCCAGTTTGCGCCATTGTTGAAGGATGTGAGCCCTCTCATGTTCAAAGTGTTAGAGAAAATTCTTATCACAGCCACATTCGAGTACCCCGAGGGTGCTACTGATGATGAAAGAGAGATTGTCCGTGATCTCAGAACTAGTTGTGGAACTGAACTCAACAGGCTAGCATACATTATGCCTGAGTCTCTCAAAAATATATTTGGAGAGTTAGAAACTGTCATAGCCAACATATTGACTTCCAGCAAGGTGAGCAATCATGAGAATGTTGCATTCAAATCTTTCCTACTCGTGATTGCGTCCCGGTCTTCCATCAATGAAAAGAAAGAGCTTTTTTCCAAAATCGTTGACCCCGAATTAGCCGCATGGTCTTCTCCTGAGACTGAGAAGTGCTTGATGGATTTGCATTGGTTTATGGAGAGGATTGGGATTGTTGAAATAGCGCAATACTTCCAGAAACGAAACATCACGGCTACAACGAATTTATTGGATGCTAATATGGACGATGAAGGGCGTGAGCTCAAGAATAGATTGAAAGATCGCTGGTCGTCAATTTTTCCTATCAGAGCAACTAGGATTTTTATCCAGTACAGTATTGAGAAGCTCGATCATGAGTCTCCCGAATATCTCAACTTATTGAAATTGTGGAAACCAAGAGTCCGTCCAATTGTTCCTCATATTCTTCAGCTACTTAAGCAGATTCAGTCTTACCATAATCCAGAAAATTGGCACGATCTCCCAGATACGGTCCAAACCTTCTTGAGATACAGTAAGATGGAGAGATTCTGGCAACAAGGTATCTCAATCCAAAGCAAGGAGACATTTATCGAAGAAAGTGTCAAAGCAGCTTTTACATTAAGAGAATTTGCTGACAGCGTGGGACACTTGATCAGATACACCAGAGAATACGCTTATTTGACGATTGGTTCGCTTTCTCAATTAGAGGATACATTGTACGATATCCCGAACATTGCTACATCATTGTGGACATCTTTGGCAGGTGACACAGTTGGTGTTACCTTGCACAGTTGGAAGCATATGATTAACAGTTGTCTTCGAAGTGTTGTGAAAAATTGCCCCATCAAATACGTGAACACCTTCATGGCAGAGCTTCTTCCAAAAGCCTTGTACGATATTGATCGTCTTCTTGTCACAAGGTGGGAGAAGGTTTACATGGATGGATTGCAATTACAGGGAAATGAAGACGATGCCACTTTAAGTGAGGAAATGATGGAGGAGCATATGCTCAGACAGCTTACAGCTACAGTGGTGCGTTTGTTGATGGATATTGTTCCTCAGTTCGATGCTAAACAGGCCAGCGACACTCAGTTTGCTTGCAGAAGACTAGTCACCACCAACAAGGAAGTCATGGGTGCTTTCTTACAGATTTGCTGCCATATCATTGGATTAAAGGATACTAAATGCTCCTTCAACACCATTCTCGTTGCACGGAACATACTTCCTGGCATTGTTTTCAAAGATGAAGATGTTGACAAGTACCTATGCGACACCTTCATGAAGTCACTTCTCAAAGTGCTCGTGGACGACTACTTTGTTGAAACGCATTCCGAAGCTGCAACCGCATTCACCACTTTATACTGTGCGTTGAGATCCAAGAACGACTACCCAGCGCAGATTCTTCTCAATAACTTGCCCAATTTGACCCCACAGCATATCACCAACTTTGAATCCCTAGTCAGCTCTCGGTCGCTTCGGCACCAGAAGCTAGCACTTCTTGATTTGGTCCGCATATCCAAGTGTAATGGACTAGATCCAAGTGACGATGAAACCCTCAAATCCAGAAAAAGTCAGCTTGAGGCAGCGGCCGCCAATAGAAGAAAGAAGGTGTCGCCCAACGATATCATGAACGATCCTTTTACCGAAAACGGCGCTTTGAATAATCTCTTTGGCAACGAGTAGGCTCCTCCTTCATTGCCATTGTTGCTTTTTCATTGAAGTGTATACGTAGCAAATACATCCTGTTTAGGTGTACCTACAAGACAAGATTCTTTAACTTTGGTATCAAATTGAATGTAGTGCATATACTAGTAACTTATATTTGAGGAGACAACCTTATTATGTCTCTTTTGAGTTGTCCTAGGTTTCCACCCACCGAGTCAACATGCATGTTCTCAGGCTTGGTCTGATGCACCACCTCCAAGAATTCTCTCACTGAGCCTCCGACTCCAAAGTAGTATTGCTTAGCAGCCACAAGGCAAATGTATTTGGTCTGTTCTCTCAAGAGTGAGACCAAAGTGTTCAGGATAACAGGTATGGTTTCCTCCGAGTAGATGGTTTCTGAAGACAAGAGAAGGTCAGGTGAAAACTGAGAGGCGAGCTCCACAAAACTCAGGCCCCACGAGCCAGAAATGAAGCTCATTTCCATTCCTTTTTCTTTGATTGATAGCTTGAAGTGATCAAGAAGTGCTGGGGTCAAGATAAGCTCATCATTGTTCAAAGGTATATCGGGGTTCATGAAACTCACGAGCTTCTCTGGGCCGAGAGTAGACGCCCAATGAATGAGAAGGTTCGGGAGTGTCACCAATCTCAACACTTCGTAGTTGAAGTCAGCGAAAACTGCTTTGGAGATGTTTAGAGGCAAGTCCACATCTGGAGAGAACTGTGACATGAGCAAGAAGCACGACGGAAGAGCAGTGCCACATCCAAGTTCTAGCAAAGAAGAGAGGTGGTGGAGGTCGCCATTCTTGGTCATGTCATTTAACTTGTCCACCAAGTCATACGAGCATTCCCACAGCTTGAACCCTCCTTCATAGACGTTCTTCTGCACATCCACCTCTTCCGAAGAGTGGCCCGTGAGGATATTGTGCACCTGCGAAGGGTTTTCGTTTTCTTCCATCATTGCCTGATGCTTGATGTCAAAGAGGTGTCTTCTATACACTATATTGCCGCCAGGAGTCACATAGTTATCGAAGGTAAGGCGTACATCGATGAGCGTGGAGAGTAGGTCATCGAGAGTGTGCAACTGCGGAGCCAAGACTTCGACTATCGTCTCCTTTGGAACCTGTCCAGTTTGATTATGGTTCTGGACACCCTCATCGTCGGAGATATCCTCGCCGGAAAAGCCAAATGCAAACCCCATCTTAGTGTCGGTTATAGGTGGTTCTGGTGGTGAGCACTCATCTCGATGTGTGTCACGTGGACCGGCCCGCGGGGCATTTCCTCCGGAGGAAGCCTCTGCGCCACAAACCTTTTTCGGAGCTGGAGTTAGGTGCGGCCAAGCATAAAGCAATAAGGAAAGCGTGGCTCCTGATTTGCGCTCTACTTCACCATTTACCCCTACGGAAAGCGCTCCCCAATTTAATCAGGCGCACCTGCAATCCTTGACTCTTTGTTTTTTCCTCCCTCCCTTATCGGAGTTTCAGACCATCTAATCATTACTACACGTCCGTGCAGGGCCGGAGTTCGCACTAGTGGGATTTTTCCGCACAGCTTAGGTCACCGCTAACCCGTCCTCGATACCATCTTAGCAAAGAAGAACGTCGGCCATGGAGACTAACCCGTCCTTCAAGGCCAAGAATAGCATGCAACGGTCATTATCCATATCAAATGCGATTTTGGAGCATCTGCGGCTGAAGGAAAAGCATGTCACATTCAACAAGAACGGAGACATCGTGGTGGGCCTGCTGACCAACTCCTCCAACTCCCCTGCATCGCCATCTTCCGTGGTAGATTCTGATGATGAAGAGGCCAGTCCCGAGGCCGCTCTCCGGTGCCTGAAATCCAGCTCGAATCATGATTCCAATAATGGCAGTGAAGCCAATAGGAGAAACAACTCGCTACTGACGTTAACTCGCTTCAGATCCCAACCGCACACAAACCATTTCTTGCCCGAGCCAATCCGGCTTGATTCTCAGTTCTATTCACTTCAGAACTCCCAAACCAACTTACCCGAATTTAACAAACGTCCCTTAACCGATACTCCAATTGTCTCCACGGTTACCTCGCCAGAGAGTAAGAACCAGTCCAGCGATGAAGAGGATTTGTTTGCAGATTTCAAGAACCTCAATCAAATGCTTACTCGAAAAAAGTCTCTGAGGTCTACTTCAAACTCCAGTCCGTCTTTGCAGAAGATGAAGAACATCTCCCACCTCAACTTGGCCGATCTCGACATCTCTCTGCCCAAGCCAACCGCTGACAAAGATGTCAGCAGTGGTTCCATATCCCCCACAAACATCCAAGAGCCTGTACCGAGACTTGCTTCACCAAGGGTTGTTGACGGCAGCATCCTTCCAAATGTGACCCCCAACACTATCAGTAACCAGATAACAAGAACCAAATCATCCAAGAACCGGGTTCCAACCATCAAAACGCCTCGAGGCGGAAACCAAATGTCCAACGCCCCATCTCCTCGTTCTTTGGCCCAGTCGCCTGTGAATCAGGATTCTTCCAACAAAGGCAATAAGACGCCTGCCAACCTTGATACCAAAGTCATGTCTCAAATTACAGAAAATTACCTAAAAAATGTACCCGAAGAGCTTCAAGACCAATTCAAGAAAACTCCTTCATTTGAAAATTTGAAGAATGTTTTGCTCCTGAAGCCTTACCCAAAGACAAAAAAAGCTTACACCTTGAACATCCCGGGCCAAACCTCTTCTAAGATTTCGCCCGACGGGAAAATTGCCTCCACAGATGTGGGTTCCAAGCTAGTCATAGTTATGGTCGGTTTACCCGCACGAGGAAAGTCATACATTACAAATAAGCTCACTAGATACTTGAACTGGATTCAACATGACTGTCGAGTTTTCAATGTTGGGAACACTAGAAGAATGGACAAAAACAATGTGTTGGGTCCAGCTCATCGTCCCCTTCCTGATACAAATACTCCTCTGCCTTTCAATGGTAGATCACCCGAGGACAAGCCTGCTTCGCCAACGTCCCACTCAGCCGACTTCTTCAACCCAGAAAACAAAGCATCCACCGAGCTACGTGAAAAATGGGCCATGGATACTTTGGACAATTTACTCGACTGGGTACTTAACGGGAGTGGGTCTGTTGGTATTCTTGATGCCACAAATTCTACAAAGAAGCGTCGTGGAAAAGTCTTGAAACGCATTCAAGAGCGCACAAATGGAGAGCTTAAGGTACTATTTTTGGAGAGCATTTGTGCTGATCGAGCTATTCTTGACACGAACATCCGCTTGAAATTGTCGGGGCCTGACTACAGAGATATGGACCCAGAGGTGGCTCTAAAGGATTTCCTAGGGCGTCTTAGGAACTACGAAAGTGCCTACGAAACCATTGATGAATCTGAAGAGGCACTCGAAGGTTTCCAGTATGTCAAAATGATTGATGTGGGTAAGAAGGTGGTGAGTTTCAATATCCAGGGATTTTTGGCCTCACAGACAATTTACTTCTTACTCAACTTCAATTTATGTGAGCGTCAAATATGGCTCACGCGTCACGGAGAAAGTGTGGATAACCTCAGTGGAAGGATCGGTGGTGACAGTTCGTTGACAAAGCGTGGAAAACAATTCCTGAAGACGCTCAACAGGTTTTTGAGTTACCAACGCCGTGAATTCCGCAAGAAACAACTTGAAAAATTCTCCACAAGACTCGAGGTCAGGTACAATGAGCTTGCTGGAACGCCTGGAGGCGAAAGCTCCACCGAGGAGAAGAATATGGAAATTCCGACCGAACCAAGTTTCTGCGTGTGGACGTCGATGCTTTTGCGTGCCATTGAAACAGGTAATGCATTCAGCGACCAAGAATATAATGTTAAAGCCATGAGAATGCTCAATGAACTAGGAGGCGGTAAGTTCGATGGAATGACTTACGATGAAATCAAGAGGAAGCATGCGAAGGAGTTTGAAAGCAGGATCAAAAACAAACTCTCGTACAGATACCCTGGAGTCGGTGGTGAATCATACCTTGATGTTTTGGTGCGGTTGAGACCACTCATCAATGAGATCGAAAGAACAACAGATCATTTGCTTATTGTGTCCCACAGAGTGGTTTTAAGAGTGTTGTTGGCCTACTTCTTAAACTTGGACAAGTCAGCAATTGTGGATTTGGATGTTCCCTTGCACACCCTCTACTGCTTGGAACTGAACCCATATGGAACAGATTACAAGATGTTTGAGTACGACGAGACTTCGGATTGGTTCCGCAGCATCGAGCCCGAGCATCAAAAGAACGTCAAGGAGGTGGGTGTCAACTACAAGGAACGCAAGTATTCGGTGATACCCACCGCACCACCGCTGCTGAGTAAGCACAGGAAGGAATCAAAAATCGAGCCACGGCAATCGAAAGCAGGCCAAGATAATTTCAGTCTTCGGGCCAGCATTATTCAAGACAATGAAGATGCAAAGCTAGAGGAAGACAGAAGTTTGTTTCTTAATACCTCATCGTCCAGGAAGCTCGCCGACCTTCAAAAGCTACGCAAGCCATAGTGCGCGCCCTGCCGAAACTGCTTAGTCTATTTCAGGGTACTCAGTTTTCTCAGGGTTCTCAGTTTATTCCAGGGGTTTTTTTCTGTTTCGGGTTTGTTGATCCGTCTCAGAGTACTTGGTTGTTTCAGAATACTTAGTCTAATCTCTGAAGAGTTTTCAATGTTCCATCATAACTATACATTTAATTCGTAATTTTACCTGGACTTAAGCAATCTCACAAGACCATACTTCATCCACTACGACTATACAACAGAGTTATCTCGGTCCAGTAGGCTAATAAGGCGTGCTTTCAATCCATAAAACATTGCGAGTCTAGATACGTAACCGGCCAAGATCATGAGTTTCATCTATCTTGAAACATGCAGATGTCTCAAACATGTGTCACATCAAATGTGTTCCAGATCACGCTAACCAAATTAAAAAAGTCGCAATTGTCATTATAGCACACCAAAGATCTGCAGGACATGTCTCAGCGCCCTTGTCGCGTGGCTAGGCTGCACGCATACTCAAACAAGTTCTATACCCTAGACCTATTCGTTTCCCCTAATTTGCGCCAGAGAATCTCGGGCTTGCCTCCCAGCAAACAAACCTTCTTTTCGCAAGCACTCATTACCCGGAGTGTGCCTATGAAAGTTATACGCTAGATAAGGCCCTACTCCGTCTGAACCCACATCGTCTCAACATCATCTCAGAATGGATCCCACCTCACCCGAAGACAAAGCAGACCTACTGCCCGAAAATGGAGATCTCAGTACGAGCTCTGGCGCACCGGTCCCCCTTCGAGCCGGAAATCAGATAAATCAGCCCTCACATGACCAAGCAACCGGAGCTCCGCAAGAGAAACGGGTCAGCAGCAGCCCTGAGACGAAGACACAGGTTTCGAAGGTAGCTCAACCCCCGGTGCCTCCAATAAAGCCCAGTTCTTCGGGATCTCAAAGCAATACTTCGCCGCTGGAAAGTGTGGCCAGTCCGAGCGTTATTAACAAGCAACTTTTATCGAAACTCAACAAATCTTTGAAGGAGAAGCAAAAGATTATCACCCAGAGCGTATCACATCCTAAAACCCCAACATTAATCCAGGATGTGCTATCAACATCCCCCAAATTCAATCTGGCTACTCCTTCGGGCTTGACACCAGGAATTCCCAGCAATGAAGCCACCTTAAAAGGTGTGGAAACCCCAGAGGAAAGAAGTGGAGCCACACACATTGACTCTGAAATTATTCCGCCTATAAATTCGCCCAGCATATCCAAAGAATCGGGTCTGAAGCTGAAGGCGAAAAACAAAAGAATAGCGAAGCAGAATTCTACTAGAACCGACTTCTTCGCTGCTAAACTAGCTAGCGCAGTCGACGATGTGGAGTCTTCTGACAGTGATGGCACTTTTGTGTATGAGACGAATGCCCCTGATATTGAAGATGATGCTGATAACTCTGGAACCGTGGGTACTGAAATTTTGGTGTCTCTGATTCCAAATACACCTTTCGAAGACCAAAGAAGTGCTGAAAATATAAATAATGCTCCAGCTTCAATCCACCTAGTGAATGACAATATCTCGTTTTCGGGGAGTTATAGGGGCTTGAACAATGAGCCCATTTCTACTAGCCCTGTAAACGAGCTGAGAAAGGACGACGACGCTTTAGTTGGCTCAGTTCCTCCTACAACAGCTTCGCATACTGCAGAATCGGTTATCTCATTACAATCTTCAAAGAACGCATTGGGAAGGCCATACAATGGGACTCCTCCGCTTCTCAGTAATGGCAGAATCAATCAAAACTTGGGCCTGTCATTTGGTGTCGACTGCAACCAGTTTCCTGATCCATTTCTTGACAATGTGTCGAAATACTCGCGTCACCCAACTAGGAAGAACAGTACTCAGTCCATGTTCAGTGATGACAACAAAGATCCATTTATGCGCTCTCCCAAGTCTCCATTCAGAGATACTCATCCAAGTGGTACTACGACGTCTCTGGGAATGCCAGATCAGGCTCACAATATCAGCGAACCTTATACCAACGCGATGTACTGCTATCGAGAAGAAGATGTCAGTGGTGATGAAAGCTCGTCTCATGGAGATACACCTCTGATCAATGGACCTTCTCACCGAGTTTCTGTGTCACATGTTGAAAATAAGATTGATGATACCACAAGCAGCAAGCTTCAGACAACCAAAACATCCACGACCTCCTCAAAGCTTCGCTCTACCACGTCTAAGTTGTTTGACAAAAAAGGTGCACAACCTAGGCGCTATAGCACCATTCCGGATGACATCGACATAGAGGATTTTGATGATGAGTTAATTTATTACGACAACAACAACATCAGGTTCCCTTACAACAGATCGCTCCATGGTGGTCTTAATGAAAGCTCGTCATTGCTCGGTGAACATAAGCTTCCCCACTATAAATCGCTCAACTTGAGTTATGGCGGAAAGCGAGTCCCATCTCACCTCAAAAGCAAGCGCTACCTGTCAATGGGGTATGTTCCACCACCACCCAATGGATTCATTTCAAAGAAAATCGATCAATTTCCTTTTCCATATCCGCAAAACGGCGATCCATCCTATTTTGGATTTCGTGAGTGTGAAGAAGAATCTAATCATAAACTAGCGGGTGACCTACGATCCGTTGAAAACTATCATACCCATGGCGGCCAACCGTTTGGCATTAATCAGCAACCACTTCTCTCCAAAGGTTCTGGTGACTCTTTGAACAGCAACAAGTTCCTGCTTATGAAGAATGTTATTTACACTTTTGCATGGATTCTTGGTATATTAATCTTTGGCTTCATTCTGGGCTTCCTCTTTGCATCAGCCAAGGATTTATCGAATATTTCACTTCTCGCAATTGACAATGCTTTGGTGTCGCTGGATGAACTCGTATTCAGTGTTGTTGTTGAAGCTCTCAATCCCGGATGGTTTACGGTCACAATAGATGAGATTGAGTTGGACATCTTTGCCAAGAGTGGCTATTTGGATGACCCGTCTGCAGACAGCTCAGTAGAGACTGTTCTATTGGGATCCGTTTTTAGCTTCGAGTCAGCACTTGATTTCGAAGGGAGTTTTCTCAATCGCACGCCCTCGCAACAAATTGGAGAGATAAAGCTTGTTGGTCCGGGCAAGAATCTAACTGGGTCTGCAAACTTATTGTCTATGCGACTTCCGACTGATTCAAAGCCCGACCCTACAGAACCGTCAGATAACGCCGAGAAGTGGAAATCTATTTCAAAGCATCCATTTGATTTGATATTGAGAGGGGTTCTCAAGTATAAACTAGCTCTCAACCATAATGTCAAGTCTGTTGTTGTGAACAAGGTTGGCTACATTGACCCCTCGAAATCCAACTGAGAGCCCAAGAACAGGGCTTCCATTGCATTTCTTTCTTTACGGAATACGAGCGAATACCGGAATTCTCTGGGCTCGAAAGATGTTGCTCTCGGTGCAGTGTTTGAGGCGAACAGATCTTCTTCCATCTGCCACTTGCAGTTAGAGGGTTTTGCAATCCGGAAAAGTAAGATGAGTCTGCACAATAAGATGTACATCTCCTTGATAGTGAGATGGTCTCCCGCACATCTACGGGAGCCCAAGCCGAAAGTCACATGGTTAATGGCATCTCCCTTTAAGAGTTTGCCTTTTTCATCAAGCCATCTCTCGGGGTTGAAGTTATATGGATCCGTGAACACGCTATGATCATGGTTGGCGGCAAAAGCATTCATCATGATTATACTATCCGCAGGAATCACAGCATTATCAAGAGAAATAGATTTGGTTGTTGTTCGTGCGAGACCCATTGGCAAAACTGTGAAGGATCTTAACCCTTCATGAATCAATGCAAGCGCATACATGCAATCAAGGTTTCTTGCAATATTATTCCATGCTGCGTCAAAGTTGTTGCTATAAAGTTTCATGAGCTCAGTATAAAGCTTTTCTTGAATTTCCTCGCCTGTTTCTGGAAATGATAACTGGCCCAATATATAATCGAAAGTTAAAGCTAAGTTGTCCAACCCTGCACTGACCATAGACAAGCAAAAGCTTTTGGTTTCGGCAGCATTGAGTCTCAGATTGCCGTGACTTTGGTGAATTCTTGCCAAAAATGGAGCGGCCTCCAAGTCTGTTTTGGAAGAGTATAGCTGCTGATACTTTGAATGCAACAAATCCATGTATGCATCCCGGAGGGACTTACTACGCTCAGCATCTTTTCCAAAAAAGTAATTGAATACACGATGCCTGAGAAATGGTAAATAGTCCTGATAATTCGACGTTATAGAACGCAAGTTGACGATTCCATTTTCGGTTTTGATGATCAAATCGGCCAATGTCTTGTCCTGATGCTCAGTATTTAGTTCGAATCCATAAGTCAAATGAACGGCACAGCGTAAAACATAGCCCTGGACAGTACGCAAAATATTGCGATCAGTAGTCTCTTTGAGGCAATCACTAACAATTTTCCTCAAGATGTAGGAAGAGGCATCATCGAGAATCTCGGACTCTCTCGCCTGCGAAAGGCTCAGCGGACAAAGGTACTTGGACACGTTCTTCCGCAACTTCCTATACGAAGGTCCATATGGCGTGGAACCAATTGTAGGGCCTTGGTCCTTGGAGACAATTTTATGAAAAGTGTGCAAAGTTGGTCTGGAGTTGGTACTCAACGAGTGTTGTTTCCATATTCTCAGCACATCCTTGAGACTGTTCACAACTACAGCAGGTGTATTACCCAAGTTGATGACGAAAACGGAGGACTTGTAGGTATTCAGCCATCTCAGAAAAACCTGGCTGGGGTTATCCAAGATCTGGAGTGTGTTTCCGAGTATGGGGAGAGAAGGAATGACAAGGACTCCGTTGATCAGCAGTTTGGGAGCTTTGAATTTAATAAGCAAAATTACGAGAGCAATAAGTGTCACAAGCCAAGTAATCATAGATGATGAGGTATCAATAACAGAAGCACGCGCAAATAGATATTACATGGGATTTCTTATCCCCGAGAAACCCAAAGTCAGAGTCGCATGTGCCTGACTTGGGCCCCGCTAGAGCGCAATCTTGCAGGAATGGTTGCGGCCGTACTGCTCAAAACCAGTATCACGTGAACAACGGGAATATCAAGGAAACGGCTTTTCTGAGCAATTAGCACATGATTTGTGACGCACGGCTATTTACTTCTATTCACGCAAAGATTTCTGGAAGCGCACCGCCAGAAAAGCTATTGTTACTGTTCCATGAACAATTAGAAGCGAGAACGCCCCGCATGAAATTTCACCGCTTCACCCCTACGATCTTGCTCATCAATGAGAAATCTGTCCGGGGCATGAGTCGCGTGAATGCGGTTTGCACGTGATAGCTTATCTATGGAGTTTCCGCATTCATCATATCGGTCTCGTTGAACCCCCGGAGCTAAACAAAAACTACCTGTTGATGTTAAATGACTCCGACAGACCCCTCCAAACGTACGGAATACCTGAAAAGCGGCTGCAAGGAATGTAAGCGCAGAAAAATAAAGTGCGATGAGTTCATCAACCCTCCCCCTGAAGCTCGTTTAGTCGTAAACCACCAAAATAAGCGCCTGTGTTGGCAATGTACAAGGCTAAAGAAGATTTGTGAATACCCTGTGAAGGGTGAAAAGGTCCTTCGCGTGTCCAAAAAAAAGCAACAAGAGAGTGCCGGCTTCCAGAATAGTCTACCCAGCCGGAGCTCTACTCTGTCTCTGAGTGCTTCAGGAAGCACCGGGAATGCCGGAAACAAGAGCCTGATGTCGAGTTTGAGCGGTCAAATCGGAAGGAAACCTCAGATACCGGGCCCCCATTTTCAGGTTCTCACGAAAAAGGCAGCTTTCGATGGTCTTGTGCATATGCCTAATCAAATGAATCCTCGTCCCATGGCTACTATACCGAGCAACCCCCCCTCCTTCGGTTACTTACAGAAAGGTCAGACTTATTCCCATCTACACGCTAAGCCCTCGAGTCCAGATTATATCCCCCCTTTTGATCCTAGTGTCCTTCCCGACAAAAGAGGATTCGCATATCCTCAAGGCTCTACAGACTTAGCTGTCCTTGCGTACGATTTGAACAACTTGGTAAATGACATGATGCACGGCACAATCAAAGGCGATAGTTCTGCTAGTGACAACACGGCCTTTGACTCTACGCATAGGTCCCCAAGCATTGATGGCGAGTTCCTCCAATGTCGCGGTTATTTCAAGGCGCTGGATACCGCTATCCCCAAAAATATCGGCCTAGATATTTTCAACGTCAGTTTGGAGGCTCAGATTTATTTGAAAGAATTCTACAATGAGTTCTCGAACGTCATCATGCCTTTTACGGCCTTTGATCGTATGACTCAATCTCATTTCAACCCGGTGAGGGACATCCTTTTCTACCACGCATCGAGTGAGCCATTTTTGCTTGCTGCTATATTAGCCCAAGGTGCTTCTTCTCGCTATCAAAAAAGCAGATACACAGGGGATGACCAGGCTTATCACAAGTACCTACTGAAGTGTTTAAAACTATTGGGTGCAGCTTTAGGGAGATCCAGTGACAAGAGAAGTTTATCACTGCTCGAAAATATTGAGCCAGTTTTACTAGCAGTTCTACTCTTGACATCCTCAAATGCTGCGAACACTAACCAGCATTGGAGGCCCCACTTACAAGGAGCTAAGGGAATTTTGCTAAGACATAGCACCTTGCAAAAAAAAATGAAGGCATCAACCACAATTCTCCTCTGCAAATGCTGGTTTGTTTCATTTGAAATATTGGCAGGTTTGGGTCTGAAACTTGGAGGAACCATTGATCTGGAAGAAGATCTAGAAGTTTTGCTACATTTTGATGGAAGTGATTTCCAGCTTTTAGAAAGCATGGGGTTGGTCCTTAACAATGGTTTTTTCTTGATCGGAGGTTATCATATTGATTTGATTCCTACATTCAAGGGCCTTATAAAGCAGCTCAACAAGTACAGGAAGAATCAGAATCATGTTTTTGATGAAACCAGTGAGTATATCCGACTCTTGGCTGATTTTGAGCGGTTCAGGCTTTTTGAATTTGTTCATCGCAAGGCTGTTCTCTCTATTGATGACTTCCTTGGGGGATACATTCCACCAGGCTATTTGTTGGATCCTGTAACCGTTGATAACAGCCGCCATGTATTGAGCTGGATGGATACCTCACACCAAGTGTATTGCTTGTCTGGCCTTGTGACTGTTATGACTGAGCTTTTGGGGATGTCTCATGCTTCACCACAGGTTCAAAGCATGGCCAAGCACCTACATTCGTTCGCAACAGTTTTGAGTCAATTCTCAAAAACACCCCTGCTCATCAAATGCTCAGTCATGATGATCCAATGGCCAATGATTGTGGCAGGCTTCAATCTGATCCGGTCAGTGGATCAGGAGAATGTCATAAAGTTTTTTGAAGTAGCAAGAAGTGTTGGAGCCGGAAGCGCGGACCATTTTATTGCAAGATTGAGAAGTTCTTGGTTAAAAGAAGGTGCCAGGTCGATGCTTAACTTTGACGACAACATCGATGCGGTCACCTACTAAATATTTAGTATTGCATGTATTAGAATCTAAAAGGGTTAGGCTTGTACTTCTTGAAGGAGTGAGAACCAATTGAACCTACCACCTGCCAATTGGAGCTGCTTCGTAAGCTTTGTATTTTGTGGAGCCCGCTCCAATTGGCAATCATCTTGGATCTTCCATCCCACCCTCTCAGCACCAAGTCTGGCGCCGTCTAAATTGGCTGCGGTGGGTCCGATTCGTAAACCAGAGTATTTTCCAACCACGTATAATGGGAGAGTTTCGTTCCATTGTAGATCATCTGTAAGACATGGGAGACCCTTGACGATGTCTATAGGAAATTTTTCCAAGATAGGCTTCATGAAACTTAGGTTCTCAATATCTGCCAGTATGCCTGTTGCGCAGCATATATAATCAGTCTTCATGTGACTTTCCTCCAACACTTCACCTTCCCTATGGGCAAGTGTCAAGTGGCAGCAACTATCTTCACAGCAGCTTTCTTTGATGGTAGTGAATTTCTGAATGCTTAAGTTACCCTCCGATTCATGTTTGGCCAACAACCTAAAGTATTCAGGATTCACCAGTCCACCTTCCCTTGAAGAGTTGATGAGATCAAACCTCTCTTCATCGGTATCAAGCATATAAAAGGCGGACTTCTTGACGTTTTTATACTTTGTAACCCAGTCCAAGTGGAAGTCGAAATGCTTGATCTTCATGGGTCCTCTAAGAAGAAGTGTGACTTTAAGACCACACTTGCAGCAAATATGGGCAAGCTGAGCAGAAGTCAAGCCACCCCCAACAATGACCACCGAAGTCTTTTCGCCTTGGGCAACTTTCTTTAAAGCCGCTTCGGGTGGGAATTGTACTTGCTTGGTGAATATATGAGTTGTGTGACATGCACGTGTCAAGTCGCAGCCATCAGTGTTCATGCCTTGAATTGGGTAGTTTATATTGCCTCTGTGCCCGCATGCAATCACACAGCGACGGGCTCCAAACACTTTGCCACTCTTTGTCTTGACGATGAAACCTTTAACTACTAAATCTTCGTCATAGATATTGATATCCCCATAGTCAACCGACATCACCTCGTCTTTTCTGATCCGATCACCCAACTCATATCTCTCAATGATGTCTTCACAGAAGTCACGGAAGAAATTCGTGGATGGCCGATAGTAGTCTCGGTAGTCTCTCATATTGATATCCACAATCCCTGGTCTATCATGGTTGGTTATTTGACCAGCGATGGGTGCAGCCATTTTCTTCTTCCGTTTATTGATGATCCGCTTTTGTTGGTGCTTCGAAAACTCTTTTCCCACTACATTTTGGATCTCAAGCAAATCCTTCTCCCGGTGGTGGTGGTGCGCATAGGTAATCATTCCGTCAATATTGGCAGGGTCTGGATGGAAGAACATTGGCGACCGCAACGTTGGGATTTGACAACTAGCAAACTGGTTATCCCATTGACCCAAGAATGAGTCTGAAACAGCATCCAAGGCTAATATTTGCTTGGCCTCCAACTTATAAAGCAGACTGTAGTCTAGAATGCTTTTGAAGTTATTAGAGATTTTACCGGTCTTTCCGCCTCTCTTTCTCAACCATCTGAAGCGCAGGTGCTCCTCGTCAGTGAAGAGCGTTCCTGGAGAACTTTCGCACAACCTAGCTGCAACAGCCAAACCGCAAGTACCCCCGCCAACGATCACCACCTCGAGGAAGTTTTCAGAAAGGATGTTACAATCTCCTTGGAATTTGGAAGTCATTGAATTCTTGTTTGCTACCGGAGTTTGAATCAGAATACTGATGTCGTATTTATATCATTTTATTTGCACCCACGCTCATGCAGGAGGATCGGTGGTTATTGCATAACCTCTATGCAACTTCCGATAACCACCATATTCCCCACAGACCTCGGAAAGATCTCGGACTACTTGTAGATCTCCGTGAATCCTTCGATGATCGCCAAGAGTCCAACCGCACCTGGGTCGGGAATTCCACCATCTTCCTTGAGATCGGCTTCACTGACATATGACGACCGGCCAAACTTTGCTTCCAATTGAGATGTTGCCTCACAAGAGTTCTTAGCCTCCTTTACAGCTTTAGACAAATCGCCATTCTCCACAAGTCCATCCACAAAAGGTTGCAACGTGTCAACCAAAGTGCGGCCGCCTTTTCTGGCCTTGGTGTACTTAAATAAGCCATCATAGAGGGCATTCTTCAAGGCCGTGGCAATCAGAGGAATGTCAGTGTCATTCAAAGCTTGCAAATCTTTAACGAAGCTTGTCAAAAAGATGGCGTATATACCTCCAGAAGTACCTCCCATGTTATCTTCGACGATTTCCGTAATAACACTGAGTGTAGCAACAGGGTCATCCAAGTTTTGAGCGAAGTTGTCATCGGTTTCCAACCTTTTCAAGATAGCTTTAGCTCCATACTTCAATGTCTCACCACAGTCACCGTCACCCACAAGAGTATCGAATTTGGTGATTTTGGGTTCTTGTTCAATCAAGACATTCATGGCATTCTTCAAAGCTTTCTCGAATTTGGCTTTGTCAACACGCAAATCCGATTTTGGAACTTCAGCGTGCTTCTCAGGCGACTCAATGTCCTTTCTCTCGGCCTCCCAATCCTTGGGTGTGTATGACTTTGGCTTCCATCCTGGAGCGTCAGTTTCCTTGTCAAGGAATTCCAAGACATTCGCATTTGAATACTTCTCCGAACTGGCCCGGTTGAGGTTGAGGAGAGAGATGGAAAATCCTGGAGAGTTCAAGGATGTCACGAAGTCTGAAACAAGAACTCTCGATGGTTTTTTGTTCAATGGGCAGCGCTCCACAGCATAATGAGTAATGGCCAACAACTCCAAGGTAGACGTTCCACCAATGTTGTTGATAATAAGCACGTACTCATCGTCATCATTGAACTGCACGTAATGGCGCTCCTTGTCGTTTGGATCCAACAAACGCTTGTAGAGAGTATCCACGAGTTCAGTCACCTGGGGGATCTTGATCTTCTCTCCAGGCTCATTGTGAATACCTAAGCCCAATTCTGCAGTGTTAGGGTCGTCATTGAGCTCAGTTTCTTCTTCTCTTCCTGGAACAGAAGTTCTGTCGAGTGAAGCACTCATCGTTACAAGGGCACTGTTAACCGAACGCCCCAATTCAGCAACATCTTCAATGCTATCACCATTAGCAGAAGCGGCACCAACAACTTTATGAACTATAGCAGTACCAGCCAAGCCACGTCTACCCACCATTTTGTTCTGGGTTCTACCCACAGCAACATCGTCGGAGACACTGACCAACTCTACCTTGAACCCGTCTCTTTTTGCTCTCTCAACAACAAGTCCAAAGTGTAAGATGTCTCCGGTGTAGTTCTTGACAACTATAACTGCACCCTTCTCTTTGTCGGCAGATGCCTTGACGGCAGACATGATTTGCTTAGTGGAAGGAGAAGCAAAGATGGCACCAGAAACAGCAGCATCTAACAAGTTGCTGCCAACGAAACCAGAGTGAAGTGGTTCGTGTCCAGCACCTCCCCCACTAATGACAGCCACTTTCTTACCGCTTGTTCTAGGATTGTATACTACCTTCTCCGAAGCAATAAGGTCGAGTTTCGGGTTGGAAGCAACCAAGCCTCTGAGGGCAGTCAAAACTAAATCTTCATTTTCAGGGTATTTCCAATGCTTTGGGGAAACCATTTTGAAAAAGTAATCAATTGTTATACAAAATTTTCTTGGGGCGGGAAAGGAGCAACTAATAAGTCGGGATTCAATTATATCATGTTAGGCCGAGGGTTTGTATGCCGTCTAGTCTAAGCGAATGAGGTCATTTTACATATACTTTTCATCGGTGTGCGAAGTAGTAAAGGTTAACCGACATTGCCGATATTTTAAACTGAAGCAATAATAAACACAACCCCAGTCTGAATACAATTCCAGCCAGAGCCATTGTCAGAAATTAAACAAAAATTACATGCTCTACCACCAAGAACTTAGCTCACTTTTGCATGATTGGCGCATTCGACCAAGTTGCATGCCTAATTGGAACACCTAGATCTAGAGGAGCATTCGGAGATTGAGATTCCATGTCAATTTCGAATTTTCCTATGATCATTAAAAGTGTTTATAGGAGAGTTTCAGGCTTAGAAATGCGTGTAGTTCTTCTCGAAAGTGCCAAGTATTTCAGCTTAAGTATGGATCCCCGCACTTGAGAAGTTGCACTTCGGTTAGATGAGCATTGGCCGGTTCGCGTTTTCCTTCCGTTAAGGGATCAGAATCTCTGCTGTTTTGAACGGTGTGTCATAGACGTCCAATCCAGCAGTCTAAATACATTTTTGCACCAGTTCAGCATAGAAAGGCTATGTCTGATAAGTCTGTTGAGGACGCAAAGAAGGCAGCAAAAAACTCCAAAACATTCACGGGATGTTTCACTTGCAGATCTAGGAAGATACGATGTGACCTCCATCGCCCGTTTTGCGGTAACTGCAAAAAATCAGGCCTTACTTGTGGTGGATATGATATTAACTTACGATGGCTGAAGCCACTCCAATTCCATTACAATGACGGGTCCCCCATCCAAGTACCTGTCTCCTTTGGCAAGAAACTCCCGAGTGTGGATGATGATAGCAGTGCTTCCAAGTTCTTCAAGAGAAGGAGAGTTGCCTTTGTCGTTTGGGACGAGACAACCTTCAAACCTTACCAATTCTATGAGGATATGGACGACGATCTCAATGCTCTCAAAGCTCTGAAACATGATAAAGAGACAAAATTAAAGGGTCCGTTTGGTGTTTTCGGTTCTCAGGCGCTTCCAGAATCCTCCGAGCCTGAGGCATCTCCAGTAAATGGAATCCCTACATCTGGAACTACTGCTGGGCTCCAAAGCATGTCGTACCAAGGCCATGACCAGCTCTGGCTTTCTAATGAATTACGAGAACATGCACTTTTAACTGCTGCGGCCCTTAATGGAGATCCTCAATTTTTGGATTTCGACATGCAAAGCATGGGGTACCAAGGCTACTCCGACTCTCTGAATGACCTTTTGAATTTGCTTTTCCATAAACAACCTCAAAATCCTGTCCCTTCCCCACATACACACACTCCAAACAACCCCAGCCAAATCAGCACGCCCTCTGCCACTCAGGGCCATAAAAGCAGTCCCTTGGACTCGAGTAATAAGACAGTACAGGAAAATGTCTCAATCAATCCTGCCAATCAGCATTTGTTCTATTCCAATTTCACTAATTTCTACTACAATAATCCTTATCAGCTGAACCATACCCTCGATATTCAGCTACATGCTTCTGCAGGACTTCTGAAGCATGATGATGAGTCGACTGACTTTGTTGAAGGAGATGCCTCCCAGGCAACCCAAATGCCTGATTCCTTAATGGCCATAACACAAAGCCCTTTGGAGCCAAAAATCGGTTTCGATGTATCATTACCAAAACATGGGGTAACTTTACCCACTACTGCCTTACAAGTGCAGCCCTTGACGCGATACTTGCTTAATTACTATGTGACTCAAGTGGCTGATCTCATGACCGTTATTCCTCTAACAGAAAACCCATGGAAAACTATTTACTTCCCTAGAGCCTTGATGGCCATTGGAGAATTATCAGCATTGGGAAAGACATCCACTGCTAAAAATGCTTTACTCAATGCACTCTTGGCTGTGTCAGCTTTTAACTTGCAGAGCAAATTCACGAAAAACTCCCAACAAATGAAGTACTACTTGAACTTGGGCATCAGACTACGGAACCAAGCGAGTTTATTCGTGAAAGCTTTACTCGGCTCGCTGGGGGCTACTCAGGGTGGAGTCACTCGGTGTGTTTCGTCCGAAAAATACAAGGATATTCTTTGTGCAATCATGTCCATGATCTCGGTTGACTTGGTTTGGGGGACCATGCAAGATACTAACTTTTACATCAAGTGGTGCGAGAGGGTCATATACACTAAAATGACGAAGAAGAAGAAACTCTCGGCCAAAGCCAAAATTTTGCACCGGATTTTTCTGAGTTTAAAGTTAATTCAAGATTCAACTTGCTTAAGCATTACCGATATCAAAGAAGACGTGGGGATGACTGCAGAATTTGGGCCTGAAATTCGTCTGAAGTTTGATGATGGTGTATACGCCAAGACCTACAAGGCCAAAAAAAGCAAGATCGACTACATTGTTGACCAATCGAAACTGTTCTCCCTTTTGTTCGTGAACAAAAAGTTGATCAATACTGACAAGTACGATGAAAACTTTGCTACGGATGCTTTGTATGGTTTGCCCAACTCTTTGATTTCAGCCTTTAGCGAGACAGTGCAGTTGGTTAGAAAGAAAATCTATCACAAAGAGATGTTTTCGAATCTCCCCAACCAGTTCGAAGAAAAGGCAGCCAAATTAAATGCAATGTTGCAGAATTGGAAGTTGGACTGGAAGCTCTATGAAATCAAAGATGACGCGCGGGTCTTCACATCATCCATGCATGAAGCAACATTCCACCATGTGATGTCGTTCTACAATGCATTGTGTATCTACTTTCATAGGCTTATCGAGGACATGCAGCCCGAGAAACTACAGGATAAGGTTGCAACGACACTAGAACATCTCAACCAGATTCAAAAGTTGATTGCAGAGGATGAGGCCTCCATGATCCCTCTTTTCTGGCAAGGCTTTATAGCCGGTTGCGAAGCGACATCTCTAAATTTGCAAATGGGCTTCAAGAAGTGGGGTGCAGACATTGCATTGTACTTGGGAAATTACTGGGGAGCTAGGCAGATCATGCTCGAAGTGTGGAGACGCAAGAAATTCGAAGAAGCTCGTGACGACTGGCCTAGCGTCATCCACGACTGGGAAATGAACCTCATGCTTAATTAAATACGCGTACACGGTATGTATTTCTTAGCAAGAACACGGTTTTATATATCTCGAAGCAAGAACACGGTAAGCGCCACATTCACATAAACCCGAGTACACGCTAAATACATCATCTTCTTTAAAGCAACTGCATGCTTGGTATTACATTCTCGGCTGGCGAATGCTTGCAGCAATAGACAATACAACACGTAAAGGATTAGCGGTGTTGCGCCGTATAATTCCATGCACGGTACAAAATTCTCTGACCACTTATGAGCCTTGTCTTTCTATAAGCAGGGTTTTGGTCGCTATGCATCCTACCTCGTACACCCTACGCGCATTGTTGCACGCGCATAACGTGGATCACGCATCAGACCGAAGCAGAACGTCCCCGTATTGTTATGTTTTTGTGCACTATGTGCAGGTCTATTTACATTGTCGCGCTCCAATGTTTATTTCAGGGTTGATAGTCCATCTACCATATACACGCTTCCCCATACTAACCACGTTCAATCTGGAGACGGGTAAGCTTTCGTGTCAGATCCCCAGGAGGTGGTCGCGTCTACGCGCTTTCCAACATGATACGTGTTTCGTGCTTGGAGAAATAGTATATAAGTACGGTCGTCATGTCACCAATATTTTTATTTCTTAACTTTAATCGTCAGTCTTCTCTTTGGCTTCCTACCATCTTCACTCGTTTAATACATAATGCAATTCGCTATTTCCGCTCTCGCCCTTGCTGCCACGGTCTTTGCCGCCTCCGAGCCTGTTTCCGAGCCTGTTTCCGAGTCTGCTTCTGACTCTGTCTCTTATGCGGTTGAGACTGTTACCAAAGAGCACACTACTCAGGTCACCATCACCTCTTGTTCTGAAGACAAGTGTGCTACCACTGTCCAGGCTATTTCCCACACTGTTGTCACCGAGACTGTTGATGGTGTTGAGACTGTCTACACCACCGTTTGCCCTTTGACCGAGTCTCCTGCTGCTGCTCCAACCACTGTTGTTACTCCAACCACTGTTGTTACTCCAACCACTGTTGTTATTCCAACCACTGTCGCTCCAGTAACTGATAATGTTGTTCCAGCTGAGCCAAAGGCTCTTGAACCTGCTGTTGAGACTGAGTCTGACTCCTACGTTGACATCACCACCACACCAACTGTCGTTGTGTCTACTGGTGTTCAGTCCACTAAGTACGCTCGTTCTACTTTCACATCTATCTACAACAGCTCCACCGTTGCCGCCCCCTCTGTGAGTTTCGTCAACGATGCTGCTCCAAGAAACATCTTGGCTGGTGCAGCAGGTGTTGTGGGTATTGCTGCCTTGTTGTTGTAGATTTGAGTGCACGGAAACTCAAAATAATTTTATAGGTCGGATTTTTATGTTAATACATGTATATTAGAAGTAACTTTTTGGGACGCGAATCTCTCGTGCCCCTACTAGTATTGCTGCAAATTCGCGGGTTCTGAAACATCATACGTCGCGGATCTACCATGAATTAAGTTAATCAATGAGACGCAAATCATTATGCAAAGCTCCTTACTACAAAATTGTTTCATGCTCAAGTGGTATCATTACAATGCTAGTCTATTAAAGTTCATCATGAGAGGAGGTATCTAGCGCCGACTTCGGCACATAGATCGCCTTGCCAATGTAAACATTCCACCAGCCAGTGATTTGGTATGTGCAGATTTTGTAGATGTTTTTGGGGAACTCGATGTAGCTCTTCCATATGAATTTGAGAGCTTGCACAACATCGTTCAACTCGTCGCTCAAACCTTGTTTCTCTGTCTTAGCCTTGGCCTTGATGCTTCCTCCATTGTTTTTTGAGTCGCCAGATTGTTTGCCTTCCGATACTGGCTTTTTAGTAAACGTGGCAGGTACGAATGGAAATTCAATACCCTTGTCATGTTGAGGCTCGAAGTCTCCGTGGACTGCACGGCCTGCTGCGACATCTTCCAAATGCTGCAAGTACATGGCCTTGAAGTCGTTAATGGCAGCCACCGATTTCGAGAGACGGTCAAAGGTGTTGAAAAGAGCCACCAACTCAATTCTGCGGAACTTCAAAAGATGCTGAGTATTTGGATCTTCCAGCTCAAACAAAACTTTGAGAGCAGTTCCGTAACCAATAGTCTGCAATTTACCCCACATTCTGCAACGGTCACAGCCAACGCAATCCATGATTGCAGAGACATTCTTGAATCTCTGGCGGAAATCGTTCTTCAATTCGGGGTCAACAACCAGGGGGTCGAAAAGCAGATGGGTCTCGAAAAGAGTTTCCGAGCCTAACTTGTCTGTGATCTCAGAGATGACATTTTTGTACTCGGCGCTGGTGAAAGAGTGGTTCTCGAGAAGCTCCTGGTTGGTTTGAAGCTCGGAATTTCCCTTGATGTAGTCTGGAATGGAAACAATCTCCCCCAACTTCACCAAAGCTTGCGACACAAGCGCATAGTTGAAGTAAATGTTGGACAAACGATCGTTAAACTTTCCAACACGTTCCATAAACACCTGCAAGTTGGGAGTAAACTCCCCCGTAGTCAGATCCAAGTACTCACTGGACAAGTGAACGGCGATGGAGGCGTGGAGCCCAGATATCATTCTGTAGAAGAGATTTTTCTCCACGCAATGCTCAGGTTCAGAGTTACCGCCCATAGACATTGGGTTTGTGTTTGGGAAGCAGTTCTCCGAATAAATGGCCTTCCAAACATCGAAGGATTGAGTACCACCGTAACCAGTGAATCTCTCTGGGTTAGCAGTGAGGTCAACATACACACAATTGTGATCGTCATCAATGTCGCAGTAATCCAAGTCTTCACAAGATTCAGAAAGGTCAGATGAACCCGAAGATCTCTCGATCTTGCCAAGCTTGGAGGGTCTCATTTTGTCTTCAACATTTGTCCAGTTGAATTGACTTTCAGGCAAAGTTTCAACAGCACAGTTTTTGGTGGCACAGAAGTGCTGGGCGTTCCAGAACTTACACTGCTTATCTAGGTCAAGCTTGAAGTAGGTGAAGAATGATGACTGTACTAATCTGGCTATGAGAGGCCGGACCTGTGCATTGAGGTTATCGATATATGAAAAAGTAGTGTTGCACGTAGGAGTGATGATCTGCAGACAGAACTCGGGGGAATCAAAAGGAGAAAACGACGAGCTGGCTAAAACAACTGCCGACAACAAAGACAAGACAAAATACACTTTCATGGTGAAAAGAAGTAGAGTCAAGAGTGGAAGTTTTTTACTTTATGACTGTCCCGCGATTCTGCGCCTTTAAATGATTAGTGAGTGCTGGCACTTTTCGCACGTGACCGGGCTATGACTTGCCACTCATCACGCCACGTAACAGCATAAAAGAAAAGCTGGCTTAGAATATTTGCGTGGCATAGGCAGATTTGCATGAGCGGGTATCAGCCTTACCACACTAAATTCTGGAACAGGCTGTACCTTCATGAGCCAGATTTACACTTCATGATCCGCTGAGGTCAGTCAAGCGCATCATACTTTTGACTGAGATGTAGATCCTAACGCATTTAAATATATCACACTCGTAAATTAGCGATCTACTGCATACAACACTAGTTGCCTAGAGAAATTAATATTGTAGATTAAAGTTCATTGATTTCTAAGCTGACTAATCATCGAACTTAATCTTTTTGGCCGCTTTCGTGGTTCCAATGTCTTTGAAAAATGCACCATATGCAGAGTGTGTTTTCTTTTTCGTATGGCCTCCAAACTTAAGTAATTCTTCTGGCACGGGTTGGTCAGCTCCGCGCAAAATGTTCATCAAGGCTCCACTGAGGTGTTTCTCATGCTCAGTGAACAATGTATGCGCAATACCTGTTTTTCCAGCTCGACCTGTACGGCCAATTCTGTGCACGTAGTCCTCCGCGGTCAAGGGGAAAGTCAAGTTGATCACCACCTTGACATTTGGAATGTCCAAACCTCTGGCTGCAACATCCGTGGCCAACATCAAGTTGGTCTCTCCCAGCTTAAACTTGCCCAAAGCGCTGGTCCGCTGTTGTTGAGACAAGTCACCATGTACGGCTGCCACCTTGTATCCATTTCTCTGTAATAGCATTTCCACACGCAGAGCTTCTTTCTTGTACAAGGCGAACACGAGAACCTTGTCGTCCTTCTTCAGTCCTGACTGGTACTTTTTGAGTAATTGTAGAAGTTTTCTTTCCTTGTCACGAGGGTCAACCACCTCCACAATCTGTTCGATTCTCTTGTTGGCAGAAAGCTCATCGCGCTCCCCGATGGTGACTTTCACTGGCGAGTTCATGAACTCGGATGCAAGCTCTCTCACTTCCTTGGGCCAAGTCGCAGTGAACATGACAGTTTGACGGTCGGACTTTTCACGTGTGCAGCCAATAATTTGACGGATGTGTTCTTCGAAACCTGTATCCAACATTCTGTCAGCTTCATCAAGAACCAAGTAGTCCACGGACGACAAGTCTACGAGGCCTCCTTCTAACAAGTCCACCAAACGACCTGGCGTTGCGATGGCTATACTTGCATTCTGGAGCTTGTCGACCTGGTCTTGTTTACTGACACCACCGTAAATAGCAACACAAGAAATGGATGACTTCTTGACGAGTTCTTCCAAGTTATCGTAGATTTGCAAGGCCAATTCACGGGTGGGTGAAAGACAAAGCACCTTCAAGCCCTTTTTTTTGTTCTTCAATATACTGTGGACGGCTGGAACTCCAAAGGCAAACGTCTTACCCGAACCAGTCTCAGCCACTCCAATGACGTCCTTGTTGCTGAGTAAGTGCGGCCAACTAACAGCCTGAATAGGGGTTGGGCTTGGAAATTTGCTGATTTCGTCTTGCACTTGAGGAACAAAAGAAACCTGATCAAACTTTAAGATGGGACGAAGTCCTGTTTCTTCGGGGTCTGACACAGACACTTCATGTTTGACCAAGAATTCATCCACCTCACTTTGAGGAATATTGCTGAGCGTCTCCGACTGGACATATGAAGCATCATCTGAAGCATTGCTTGAATAAATAGAGATCTCTTTGTTTTCCTTCTTTCCCCTCTTGTCGTCTTTGTCTTTCTTTTCCTTCTTCTCTTTCTTCTCTTTCTTCTCTTTCTTTTCTTTCTTGTCCTTCTTGTCCTTCTTTTCTTTCTTTTCTTTCTTCTCTTTCTTATCTATTTTTATCTTCTTCTCCTTTTTGTCGATCTTAGAATCTGCTCCCGTCTCCTCAACAGGCCTTTTCTTGTCCTCCTTTCCCATTTTCGTGCTTTAGAGAATGTTTCGCGATGAGCAGTATTTTAAAAACTCTTCGCGCGATGTCTACTGATTAGTTGCACGCAGGAAATAAATTAATCAAAGACCTAATGTACTCTAAGATGTAGTGTCTGAAATTTAATGTCTAAAATCTGAAATCCGAATGTCAGTGTGGTCAGTCGAAACCATCAAGGTCCTTTCTGCGGCCCTCATCTAGATCAACTTCAGCCAAGTTGACCCATTTTGTCTTATTCACTATCTTCAAGAAGGCCGCTAAAATGAAGAAAAAGGGAAGTAAAATATAAGCGTCAACAAAGTCTTTGGCGGAGAATGGCTTGAATGTAGACCACCCCTGAATTAATGCAAGAAAAATGTTCAAAATAATGCCAAAAATAGGCAACACTGGGTACCAGAGCCCCTTGTACGGGAGATCATCGACTGAGCGACCTTGCATCACCCAAGCTTTTCTGAATCTCAAGTGGTAGAAATTAGTAAAGCCCCAAACAATAAATACGGCAACTCCTGATAAGTTCACAATATACTGGTAAGCAGCGGCTGCACCGGTGCTAACATTCATCAAGGAAATCAACCCAAATGCATTGAACAATATCACGGCGTTGTATGGCACACCCATTCTGTTAACATTTCTGAGGAACTTTGGAGCAGAACCCTCGTTGGCTAAATGAACCAAAGTTCTCGAGCCAATAAAAAGCGAACTGTTGACTGCAGAAATACAGGTGATGAGAATGAAGGCATTGATCAAGTGCACTCCACCATCCCAACCTGCTCTGGTGATAGCAACAGACATGGGTGACCTCAAAGCACGAGCACTGGAACTGAGTTCTGGAGCATTGTATGGAACAGTCAATCCGTAAAAGAAGGCAATACCCATGTAGATGATGATAATACGGATAAAGGTTTGTCTAATGGCACTTGGAATGGCCTTTCCTGGGTTTCTGGACTCACTGGCAGCAATCGCAACAGCTTCAGTACCAGAGTAAAACGTCGATGCAAAAACAAAGGTACTGGCGATGGATTTAAAGCCATGAGCCAAAGGCCCTGGATCTCTCCAGTATCTGAAGCCAAATGCGGGTTGACCTTTTACTCCACCAGCAGCATAAATGATGGCGAAAATATAGAAGGCAATGATACCAATGATTTTAAACAATGCCAACCAGTATTCGGCCTCGCCGAACTTGGAAACACCCAAAAACTGGAAGGCCAAAAAGGCAGCCCAAAAAATAAGAACGTATCCATATAGGGGAACCTGAGGGCCCCAAAACATCATGATGGAAGCCACCATATTATATTCGTTGGCCATGACAGCAATCCAAATAATACAGTAGTTCCAACCCACGGTTCCTCCAATAGCCCTATCGATGAATTTATTTCCTAAAGTGGAAAACACATTACCCAGAGGATATAAGGTGGCCAACTCACCTAAACTCTGAATCATGGAGAAGGCAATCAAGCCAATAATACCAAATCCAACTATAAGACTTAGCGGGCCGTTGGCTGTAGGAAGAGCAGCACCAACCAAAATACCAGGCCCAATAATACCGGCGAGAGCAATTAAGGAGATATGGCGGTCTTTAAGACCTCTCTTCAAATTAACATGATTTCCTGCGGTCTCCAAAAAATCAGTATCGTTGAAGGAATTCTCCTCATATGTAACACTCTTATCAATAGCCGGTTTTTCTTGTGTAGGTGATGGATCCCGCCTAAAAAACATTATGTAGGTGGAAGGCAAATGGCTGCGCCATTCGGAGATGTGCGATGCCTATACCTTGAACCGACATACTTGCATACCGGGAACTGCATTCCGTGTTGTCAACACACGTGACACACGTTAATGGTGAACATGAGCCACGTTCTTGGCAATGAAAGGTTTTCTAGACTCATACAACTCAGTAAGGTGCGTCTACTAATATTAAGTGTCTACTGGTGTAATGTAGAGCCGGCAATCCGGCCTTTTTCGCTTAAGAAAAACGCCTTCGAAGAATTACCGTTCTCACGATCTCATGCAAGGCCGTCGGAGGTTATGACTTTCCGTCAACATCGCACAAGCTTATTCTTCTCCTTAATAGACCTAGTGTTCAATGAGGATGAACGTAGGGCAGAAACGGGAGTGCATATTGTCTACATTGTGATCAGATTAGGTACGTATATTTAGTTCTCGAAATAAATAACCGGTGGGCCTCGCGCGTTCTTATACTCGACGCTCGGTTACCCGGACTACTTTCTTCTCGGAACATGTGCAGGGCTAATATCTGGAGACGGGAGCTATACAAAATCGGACTTACACCATGCTTCAATAAACGTGCTTTTCTATGTAGAAAAAAATAGGAACTGAAATGCGGCTCGAACCCACCCAAGTGTTGCATGAGTTGTCCATAGGAGTTTACTCCTGTCTCATGTCAGCTCGTCTTGGAGCTTCCAACGGGTGTAATTGGGCCAAGTAAGTGATTGCCCACATCAAGTAGCACATCACCAAACACAAAATCACTGATGATCTCCAGACTGTCCTGTTTTCTCTGGGTGCAAAGTTCCATGCCAACACACATGAGGCAACGGTCAATAGTAACACGACAAGAACAGTATAGCTTTGAGTTAGTAATCATATGAGAAGAATAAGTGGAATTGGATAGAATGGTTCCACTTGATCGCGAGATGGAAATAGTCTGCCCATTCGTAAGTTCCACTGTGTACATACCCACTCATTGTTGGTATAGATAGGCACTACGTGAGTATTTCTCAAATCGCTGACATGGTTCACACCCGTACACACTGGCAGTACCTTGCGGCCAATGCCTGATCAAAAACCGAACATCGATATGGGACCATTGTATATAAATATTCGGAGTGCTTGCGGAGTTTAATCTGAGCAAGTGATTGAATTTCGAAACTGGAATTTCAGAAATTAAAATGGCTAACCGTCTACTCTGGCACTCTGTGAGAAAGGCGCAGATCTCTGTAGAACTCTGACAAAGTGAGAACTGATAGCGGATCGCACTTTAGCTTCAAGAGACAGTCTTACTCAACACACTATAGCATAATCAGCGAAAGCAATTAAACTCAGGTCTTCAATACACCATTTCAATTTATTACACTTTCAACTATTACTGAGAATAGATTTCGGACGGCAATGTCAAAGGTTCCAAAGAAAGTGGTCAACTGGCTCTACACTGTCATACAACCACAGTATGTTCATAAAAATATCGTTTACACAGATACCATAAGGTTCTTGGACCTTTATTTGAGCAGGGGGTTCAAGATCCGCACTTCGGTCTTCGTTTCGTCCAATGGGACCTCCGAGCTTCTATTGTGTTCTTCAGGCTCCTTGGAATGTGCAGGGGGCCTTGTTCCAATCACAATCTGGATCCCTCTCAATTATCCCTTCACTGAAACTGACTCATTACGTACAGAAGCCAATGGAGTTCCCCTTGTTTTCGTGAATCCTCCGCAAGAGCTAGCTGTCTGTCCTGGAAACAATATAGACGCACAGGGCCGTTTCTACCATCCATACTTGAGTCAATGGTACTCTGCGGAGAGGAACCCTTCATTTTCATCCGAATTCAATTTATTACGTCTCATCAATTACTTGCAAAGTACTTTCAATAGAGAATTTCCCATGAGAGAAAAACTTCTGGGACCTAGCGTTCCTCCCAAAACTTCCGTGGTTGAGCCCTCCCCTCTAAATGGCCCCAGGAGAGAAACCAATGGACCTCCACTTCCAGTTAAACCACAAACTCCGTCACAGGGTGGCAACTCGGTCCCTGCTAGATACAGGTCACCACCACCTTTACCAAATCAAGATTTGCAACAGTTAATAAGTGGTAGGCACAATCTTTCTGCTGTTGCTTCGAATGAAAGTCTACAAGTGAGGCATCAACAGCAAGACGAAGCGGTAAAAAAACCCCAAGCACTGGCAAAATCCAAAAAGAGTTCTACTAAGCCTAAAGCTTCTCAAGCAAACATCGAAGACCTCATGGATCAAATATCACTTGATTCGGGCAAGGAGCTTCCCAATGAAAGTGGGCTCAAAATTCTATCAGACCAAATAGAAAAGGTTTTAAATGGAGACCAACCTGAAAATATCAATCATATCATTCGCCATGTTTCGAAAATATTAAAGGACATGGAGCCTCTCGCAGATCATCTCGACCATCATAACACTCAAGCCAAAGCAAACAGTGACAATCTTGAAAAGCATATTGTTTACTTGAAGGACAGATTGGAGGCTCTCAAGACGTTAAATGGAGACTTGCTTTCACTCAAGGATCTCAACCAGTCTACTGTTGAAGAGGTACACATCGACCGTGAGAATAGCATCAAGATGGATGATATCATAATACCTGATCTGGAATTGGTCAACCAGCTCTACGAAACTATTTCCGATATAAAAGCAGGCAAAGATTGCATCGGGCTAATAGAAGGAGGATACCAGAACGAACCTGAGCTCATTAACGATGACACTTTGGATACGTGCGTAAAGTCGGTGCGGGCAGTATCACGTGATCTTTTCTGGCTTGAGGTGACAAAAAACCAAATCACCCAGAAAATGGGCCTTGAATGCTAGGTGCTTTCAAAGCTTGCATAACCACCGTTTATACAGCTTTTCGTTTTATCAATAGTAGGGCGAGGGTCCCAATTGGGAAGTAGCACTAGAGTAGATTTCGCGCCGCACGATGTGAGTGCGAAAAAAACGAAGAGCAGCGGGAAAAAAAGAGAAAAATCTCTTCTCCATCGTCCTGCTTTAATTCGAACAATGTCTGAGGAGTACATGATCAAGCCTGAAAGCGTCACTCCTTCTAAGGACACGTCCGAGTGGCCTCTTTTGTTGAAGAACTTTGACAAATTGTTAGTCCGTTCAGGTCACTACACTCCTATCCCCGCAGGTGCATCTCCATTGAAGAGAGACTTGAAATCGTACATCTCATCGGGTGTCATCAACTTGGATAAACCATCTAACCCATCTTCCCACGAGGTCGTTGCATGGATCAAGAGAATCTTGCGTGTGGAAAAAACCGGTCACTCTGGTACTTTGGATCCTAAGGTCACTGGCTGTTTGATTGTCTGTATTGACAGAGCAACTAGATTGGTCAAGTCTCAACAGGGTGCAGGTAAGGAGTATGTGTGTATCGTCAGATTACACGAGGAATTGGAAGATGCCAAGGAAATGGGCCGTGCTTTGGAAAACTTGACCGGTGCTTTGTTCCAGAGACCACCTTTGATTTCGGCTGTCAAGAGACAGTTGAGAGTTCGTACTATCTACGACTCCAAGTTGATCGAGTTTGACAACAAGAGAGGACTCGGTGTTTTCTGGGCTTCTTGTGAAGCTGGTACTTATATGAGAACCTTGTGTGTGCACTTGGGTATGTTGCTTAGCGTCGGTGGTCACATGCAAGAATTGCGTCGTGTTAGATCCGGTGCCATGGATGAGAACGACAACTTGGTCACCTTGCATGATGTTATGGATGCCCAATACGTTTACGACAACACCAGAGATGAATCTTACTTGAGAAAGATCATCCAGCCTTTGGAGACCTTGCTTGTTGGTTACAAGAGAGTTGTCGTCAAGGACTCTGCTGTCAACTCCGTTTGTTACGGTGCCAAGTTAATGATCCCAGGTTTGTTGAGATATGAGGAAGGTATTGAGTTGTATGACGAGGTTGTTTTGATGACCACCAAGGGTGAGGCTATTGCCATTGGTATCGCACAAATGACTACCGTTGACTTGCAATCATGCGACCACGGTGTTGTTGCCAAGGTGAAGAGATGTATCATGGAGAGAGACACTTACCCTAGAAGATGGGGCTTGGGACCTGTTGCTCAAAAGAAGAAGCAAATGAAGGCTGACGGTAAGTTGGACAGATACGGTAGAGTCAACGAAAACACTCCAGAGACCTGGAAGCAAGAGTACAAGGACCACGCTACCGAAGAGCCTCCAGCCGTTCCCGAATCTAAGTTGGCTGCTCCAGAAGTCCAGTTGCCAAAGAAGAAATCCGAAGAGTCTACTTCTGAGGAGGAAACTGTGGAAGATGAGAAGAAGGAGAAGAAGGAAAAGAAAGAAAAGAAGGAAAAGAAAGACAAGAAGGAGAAAAAGGACAAAAAGGAAAAGAAGAGAAAGTCTGATGACGGAGAGGACTCTGAGAAGAAGAAGAAAAAATCTAAGAAGTAATTCTGCTTGCATACTGACTAGTGCACAATGCCTTTCACCAATAAATATATCAACGTTACTCAACGTAAGCTATTTACTCAAACAGAGCTCAAGAAGTCTCAACTTTGAGTCTAAATTTTTTCGAAGATGGCAGATCCTGGCCTGGATTTTCGAAGCTCGACTGTGGTTTCCATTACTTGTTTCACGGAGCTTCTCTTCTGAGAGAACCAGTATTCCGACTAAGCGAGAGCCATCATCGTGACTGGATCCGATTTTCGCTAATTCCACGAGCATGTGTGCTCTCTGCTTCTGATCAGTGGAAACTTTGTATATAACGTATGTCGTCAATGCCTTCAAATAACCCTCGACTTTGCACTGTTTGCTTATCTGTGCAAGAGTCTCGCTAGAATAACTTTGCAGGAACTTTCCAATAGTCTTCGTAGGTACCCCGGTACTGATTAGTTGGTGGGAGAGCTTGAGTAGTTGAAGAGGTCTACCAGCATTAGGTCTCTCATGGTGCTCACTAAAAGCTTTCTCCAAATCTGCCAGTAAGATATTTATCAAATTGATCAACTCGATAGTGTGAGCCTTTTCGGTATTTTTCTCTTGCAACTTGAAGTAGGCGTGTATCTCTCGATTGAGTAGGGCTATGAAATGCACTGTGGAGTAAAGATATAGCTCACTAGAAATTCCCACAGAGCTTGCGGCATCCCACCCCAAACCCACTTGCTTCTGCAAGGCAGATATGTAGTAATCTTTTTCGACAGGTGTCAGAGACGTAAGAAATCTCACACGATAGTAATAGTATTTTGCCGCCACGATATCCCCGAGCGAGTGGTATCCAAGAGCAGCAAGATATAAGAACTTAGGGATGAGTATTTTATAATAACACAATTCCTCCTGGGTAAAATAGTCCGCATGGAAACAAAAAATTAAGTTTTTGATCAAAGATAGCCCACTGAAGTCATTCTTGTGCATGAAATCCATGTAAGTAGTGTAGAAAATAACCGAGTATCGAATGAATGTGAGCCTCACTATGTTTTTCGTCAAATACTGAATGGAGAACCGCCTGGAATTCAGGGTCGTTGTTAGTTCCTTTAATTGGGCATCCAACATACTCAAGCATTTCTCAAATATCCTTTTCGTCTCCTTAAACGATTCCAAACTTGCTGCCTGTAAAACACCACTGAAAAAGTAGAATATGATCGAAAATTCATAGTGATTTACCCAATGCAACTTTATCTGAATACTCCCGGGCAAATTGTCAGACAAAGGGATACGTACCAATATCGACCCATCCTCCTCCCAGCCTTCCCAATCAACTTTTCGCTGGGTATGAATAAAGTGAGATATTTTGCGCAAAATGAGTTTTCCAGCGTCAACATCATTCTTGATAGCGCATGCGGCTAACATAAGTATGTCAAGATTTGCCTGGAGTTGTGGAGGGAGCTGTGTCTTTTTGAGAACTTCCTGTGCTCGAGTTGTCAAAAGTGTTGAAGAAAAAGACACGTTCTGGTATAGATTAAGAGTCACTTCCCTTAAAAGAAAAAGAAACTTAAGCGTTGGACAAACGTCATCTCTTAAGTTTGTGGTCTGTAAAGCTCTTGCACCACTGACCACGTCGTTGACCAACAAGTTCTCGATTCTAGCCCAAAGGAATAAGTCTGCAATTGGCTTGAAACCAATTTCCAAATATGAGGTTTGCCTTTCAACGTAATAGCTCGAAACCGAACTAGCTTGCCTGTGCTCCAAAATATGACAATATAAGAGTTCACTCATTACTTTGAGTTTGATTAAATTGTGTCTTGAAGCCATTGAAATTGCCGACACGGTATAGATCTCAGCCTGGTCCAAGCATTCAGTTTCCTCCAAATAAATCATCGCAAGCTTGTGGTAAATAGTAGTCTCCAAAACAGGGCTCAACAGTGCCCGGTACTCCTTAACAACCATAAACAAGCACTTCATTGCAAGCTTTACGTAGCTATAGTAAGACGATGTACCCACCATGTTATTGCACTCTAGTACAAGCGAATGGGCTTTTGTTAGAAACATTTCTGACGAGTGTAGGAGGATAGCGATTTGCATCTCAATGCTTTGATTGGAGTTGGTCATAAGATTTTCAATCTGTAATGGGATCACTTCTTGTCCAGCAAGAGTGCTTGTATCAGGTTCTTCTTCGGAAGTCTTCAGAACTGACTCGTCTTTTGGAGATATGCCTGCTTCCGGATCCAGCTCAAGGGGAACGAAGTCATCGCTAGTGTCCGTAGGAACGAACTTCTTGAGATGCTTTTCATACTGCGTTTCTAGAAAAGGCTTGGAAGTAGCATAGAACTGGGCAGCCGGGATTTGAGTGAAAACTTTCCCCAGATTACTGGGCCCGCTATCAAGTGTACCTGAATTACGCCGCGAAGAGGTGAGGATCAGCGGCAGACTCAGACTAGAAGAAGGCCTTGATTTTGATTTTTTGCTAGGCTCAAAAAGCACTTCACGCCGTAGCAAGCTCGCCAGTCTCTTGGAGGAGTTTCCTTTGCATATAGTGGAGTCGGGTGGGTGGTTATGCATATATTTTGGGAAGAAGACGTGTAAGTTTATATGCTTCATGTAGACGCTCCGCGAACGCGACAATAAGGCGTGAAACTACAAGAACATTATGTGGAGTTGCGAATACTTAGCTTCACGAAACTGTCTATGTTAATTTATCTAATGTTGAGTTTGTCAAGTTTCTCTTGAAGCTCGGCACTTTTCTTTTTCTCGTTTTCTAGTTCTATCTCATGCTGATCTTGGATATCTGCAACGATCTTTTTGAACTCCTTCCGCAAAATAGCATTGCTCATGGATGGCCGTCCGGGTATATTCATGGTTGGTGAAGAGGCTGACGAGTACAAGCTTTCTGTAGACCCATCATCTTCCAAGTTTGATAGTAGAGACGTATTGAATTGTCTCGAGTTTCTGGGAGAATGGTTGCCCATACACTCGATACGTAGTAAGTTGACCTCTTTTCGAAGCTTCGAGATCTCTCTATTTTTTGAATCAATGACACTCTTTTGACTTGATTCTGTAGGACTGGAGCTGTTGCTTCTTCTTTTGAGTTCTTTCTCGAGAATGCTATTTTTCTTTCGATAGTCGGCGATGGTTTTTAGCGAGTTTTCTTTCAAATACTCATACTCCTTCATGAAGTACTGATGCGAGAATCTCAAGTCGTTCAAGGCAAGCTTGTATTCGGAGAGAGCTTTCAGCAGTGCGCTTTCGTTTTTGTAGGCTTGATAGGGTGATGCAGACAAAAAGGAATGGTCTTTCACTATGGAGTCCTCCGCCAGAGAAGGAACAGAGTCAAAGTCGGCTCTGCTCGGAGTAGAAGATGCAAAGGCAGACAGCGACTCCATGACCTTATCTATGCAGTTAGTTGCCCACGCTATTTTCGTCTGGAGTGTCTCACTATTGGCGTTTTGAGGATATTCAGGTAGGGCAACGCCTCTTTGAGCAGCAAGCGAAGCTATATGTGAGAATAAAGTATCGAATGCCTTCTGAGTATCTCTAGTCTCGTTAGACAAATCACCCTTCGCGAAAAGGTTTTCAGTAGATAGATTACTGAGCTTGACATCCTCGATATAGCCCAAAATAAGGCAAGTCAAGTAATGGCTTTTAAGCGTGGAGTCGAGTTCATCAATTTCACGAGAGGCGCGGGTCAATTGTAGTTGTAGGTCTGCAGTTTGCTTGTACACCTTGTATAATAAATCATGGTCCACAGGGGACGTAGAGTTCTTAGAGTTTAAAAGTAGGGTATTGCAAAACTCATTCGAAATGTTGAACTTCTCGGCCAAGTAATCTCTTTGTTCGCTTTTGCTAACAATCTGATGCTTTAACTTCTTAAGTTTTGACAAGGAGAGAACTGAGCGCGGCGACATCTTAGTTGTGTCGAAAACCGAGTTCTCAATAAGGATCTTCAAATTCATGTAGTTAGATGCAGACAGACCAGAGACTGAATTCCAACTGTCGGAAACATCAGATGACGGCGTCGAGAAGCCAGACAGATCATCAGCACGCAGAAATTCGTCATTCTTATCGTTGTCGTCGTCAACATTCACGCTTTTCTCGTCAACGAGATTCTGCAAATGGTTATTGAACGAGGCCTCGATGAACAGAGGCTGTAGTATGTGATCCAGCGTCGACAAGGAGCGGGACTGTTCCTGGAGTTGAAACTTCAAAAGCTCAGGTGTCGTGTTCTCAAGATTATAAGACTCGCCCTTTGAAAGCTGGAAAGGACTATTTTTCATAAAAGACTCAGGATCTAACATCGAAACAATTTGAAAGAGCGAATGTGTGCTTTAAGAAGCTTCAATACGAAGCAAACGAAATTAACCTCTCCGGTGGTTTGTCAAGAAGGTTGCACTATCAGAGAAGAGGCAAGTTCAAAAAAAAAAAAACGGGAAGTGGGAAAGAAGCTCCAGGGATAGACGCGTTGCGAGCCCGCACACTATGCAGTACAGCATAGAATCCTGCGGCCGGGAGGGCATTCTTTTCCAAAGATCTACCTTTAGAATTTTAAGAAACATGAAGTATGCTTTCTGTAGGGACAAATACGTGGCAAACGGTTGGATTGAAGGGTTGAATTCGCTTCATATACCGGCCTGTGGAGGTCGCTTTAAATTGTCGGCCGTGGTGGGTGCAAAAGAAACAAATCGATTCAATTGTTTTTTTCAATCCCCGGCATGTAATTAACCGTCGCTCTCGCCCTATTGTTCGTGGTGGTTGTTTATCATTGTGCGTCATGGTGAAAAACAGAAAGTCGAATAGTACTTTATGTAAATTTTGTAAGAGACTATGGGCTTCGGAAAGGGAGAAAAAATGAGGAAAATAAGATTGATGGTCAATAAAGAAGTCGTGTGGGGAACCATCCCTGACCTCGTGTAATTTTCGGGCGGGCTGCCTGGGCACTGTTGGCGAAGTACTATATTGTTCTGTTCACGTGTGCAGGTTGCCTGTCCATGCGAGAATCGCTTGCGGAACTACGTAGCTTTTCACGATGTATGGAGCGATACCTACTTCAGCTTAAAAACGAGCATCCGTTGAACAAAATCCCATCAAGACCGGAAACATGTATACGGTACTTGTCGTTTAACGTGAATGGTGTGAAAACCTTGTTCAACCACCACCCATGGAACCAGCTACTGAACAGCTTGCGTGGGGTTTTGGCCGCGTTACTGGCCGATATCGTCACCCTCCAGGAATTGAAGATTCAAAGGAGCGGTGTTGCCGAGCGTTCATTGGCCGAAGGCTACAAGTCGTTCGTGCTGATACTGAAGGCCAAAAAGGGCTATAGTGGGGTCGGTCTATACGTTCGTATACCTGACGAAAACGAAGCCCCGACTGTGCGCCAAGCCTTGACGGTCACTAAGGCCGAGGAAGGGATTACTGGTTGCCTCAAAGATTCTTCTGGGCTGAAGTACCGGGATCTACCGTCTTCCGAATCCATAGGTGGCTATTTGGACGAAGAATTTCTCGCCAACTTGGGTATTACTGACGAAGATCTTCTTGCCTTAGACTCCGAAGGACGTTGTGTTATAATAGAGACAGCAAACAACACAGTCGTTGTATCGCTATATTGCCCGGCAAACTCCCAAGGGACGGAGGAAGGCCAGATTTTTAGACTCCATTTCCTTTCCGTGATGTTGGAGAGATGTGTCAGGTTGGAGCGCATGGGTAAACGTGTGGTCATCATGGGCGACATCAATGTGAGCCCCGACTTGATTGATAATGCAGAGGCCCTCAACGAACGCTTGAAGCTAAAGGTCATCGTTAATAACCTTCGAGACGGAGGCGAATTGTTTGAAAAGACCAACTTAGATGAGTGCTTAGCTTTTAGAACCTCTGCTGAACATAGGAAACTCCTCAACAACTATGTTATTCCCTCACTAGTGGATGCCCCATCGCTATCCACTCAACTATTCTATGACACAACTCGCGTGGCTCAAAAAAGGACACTCAAATTATACACTGTTTGGAACACTTTAACAAATGCACGTCAGGCAAATTATGGTTCCCGAATCGATTTGATCTTAATGAGCTCGAAGGAGGATGTGGACAACATAGTCAATGCAAACATTCTTCCATACATTCTAGGGTCTGATCACTGCCCTGTTTTCACTGATGTTGACGTCAGCCTTCAACATGTGCTGGATTTCGAAGCCAAGAAATTAGCTTTCGAGGCCCATTCATTCTACAAGATAGTGAAACACTATGAAATATCTACGATCTTCGCCAAAACAGCAACAAAATCTTCATCACCCACGACATCGCTGGCGCAGGTTATCCCTCAACTTAAGAGGTCTGCATCCAAACCTGTCTACATTGATCGGAAAAAGCCTCGGATAACCCGCAATCAGCAACCCATTCAGAACTTTTTCTTTTCTAACAAAGCCGATAAGGACACGAAAACGAAAGAGAACAACGAACCCGTCACACCCCTTGTCATGGCTCCCGCACATGATATTATCTCGACATTCGCACTGAAAGTCTACACCAAGCCACCCATGTGTGAACATAACGAAGAATGCATTTTGAAGACTAGCATGACGCTTCAAACAAAAGGAAAAAAGTTCTGGTCTTGTCCCCGGATTTCCAAAGGTTCCAGCGTGGAGTTAGGCGACCATAGATGCAACTTTTTCGAATGGGTTAAACGGCCTACTGATTAAGATGCACGTTAATTTATTTTTCGTTATTTTATTCATGCAAACGCCATGTGCCAATTCCGATGGACACTTAACTAAAAATACACAGCCAATATCAGGAAGGCCAAAAACCCTGCCTCATCCTGAAATGCTAGGAGAAGAACCCCTCCTTACGATTTACGGAATTCACTCAACACCGGATAGATGGCCTCAAACGCAGCATAGATCTCCTCCCTTTGCTTTGCGCCGGTCAAGACAATTTTTCCTGAAACGAAGATCAAAAGAACAATCTTGGGTTTGACCATTCTATAAATAAGACCAGGAAAAAGCTCAGGTTCATACGACGAGAAAGTTCCGTGGGAAAAGGCCAAACCCTCCAATCTGATGGGAAACTTGACGTCACAAGATCCGACGATATTTTGAATTTTGAAGTCAGTGAACTTGGCGTTGAAACCCAATTTTTGAATGATGCGTGCATATTTTCTGGAAGCTAGTTTCGAATCATCCTCAGACTTTGCACCAGTCACAACCATTTTACCGGAAGCAAAGATAAGAGCCGTTGTTTTGGGCTCTCTGATACGCATGATAACAGCGGCGAAACGCTTGGGGTTGTATTCTGCGTTACGAGCATGCAAAGCGATGGTCTTCAAATCTAGACGACATCCTAGATTGACTGTGGCAACAATATTCTGAAGGGTTGGAACAATTCCGGACATGGCACTATCATCGTCGTCCTCATTGGGTTCCTTGACACGAACTTCACTGTCTTCATCTTTCTTGACTAACGTGTTGTCAATACCTTGCGGAAACGAAAGAGAGCCAGGTGCGGTGAATGAAGAAGCCGTGGCCGCCGTTGTAGGGAGTTTCAATGAGTCCATTTCAACTTGGTCTAAAAAAATCTATTATACTATTTCTTATAATAAGCCAGAAATAAGAACAAAGACGACAAATTAATGTCTCCTTGCTTGACTACCTAAAATGTGGCAGGTAGGAATCAACAGTACTTCGAACCTAATGAGTGAAGCAAGCGATATGGTACACTGTATAAAGGACGTCAGGTGACACGAAATAAAATCTTGCTCACGAAAAGTGCGCGGGGGGACGCACTATTTATAGTCCTTGCCCAAAATCCGGGTAATGCGAGCCGCTGCAAGAATTTCCTGCACTGAGAATATTTCAGATTGTGTCAAGGGACACCCCTTCAAACGGTCTGAGGTTATTAAAGATCCACTGATGAAGAAAATTGAATGAAGACTTCAATGATGCATATGAAGGTATCAAGAAACGTATTCTTGAGCTATGTTGCCTAAGATTGAAGAGCAGAACAGTATATTACAATGCACGGTCAGTGCGCCATGAAACAAAGACCACTAGCGTTCCCTCAAAAGCTTGTTTCTCTTTTCCTTTTTTCTCATTCTGTCAACCTTCTTTTGATGCATTTTTTGAGCTATCTTTTGGTATCTTTCCTTTTCTGCGATTGCTTCTCTTCTCTTTTTGATGGCTTCTATTTTCTGATTTTTCTCATCCTCTTTTTCCTGCTTCAACTCTTTGATGCGCCTCTTGAACTGCTCTTCCTGGAGTTTTTTCTCCTCCCGGAGTTTCCACGTATTCAAACTTCTGACCCCTAAAGACCTTACACGAAAGGCATCTTTTTTTATCTTCCAGTCTTTACCGTTAGTACGGGATCCCTCTCCCTCGTCTTTTGGAGCAAGAGGATTGATATACTTTTCTGGAATTTCTTCCAAAGGTTTATGGGAAGTGGCGCTCATTGTGGTTTTTGATGTGTGAAGAGATGAGATGCGATTTGAAGTAATAGTAGTCTATGGAGTCGTGCGCGCGCATAATGCCACGTGCTCGCAGTACACTTACCCATCGTACACCTCAGCATGCTTATCGATAACTAGAGTTGCCCGTCTTGTCCATTTTCGAGACCTCGTGTATCTCGAAAAACCGTCCTCATGTGTAGGGTCAGCCCAATTTTTGTCGTAGTATGTCCAGCCTGTTTCATCCTTTGAAAGATTGAACTCGGTGTCTATCGTCCATTCGCCATCGATCCATTGCCAGTGATAAGTATATAGATCATTTTCAAAGACGGGGAATTTGAAATCCCCTTCTTTAAAGGGATTTGGTGCCGGGGCCATCAGCGTAGAATAAGTATAGTGTGTTCGTTCGCTAGGCAAGACGTACTTGCACCAACCAAAGCCTATCCATCGGCGTTCGTTCTCCAAAATATCAAAGCGGACTGTCTGTCTTAATTGCATTGGGGAAACAATAACCTTTTTGAGAATGGTGAAGTTATTAATCATCTTGACTCGTTCAGGTTTGTTCTCAGCCTCTTCTTCTTCGACTTCCATGGATGTTCGGCTCTGGGTTCTAGATAACGTCTCGTGAGCCCTTGAAGAGCTGAACAGATAGTCACTACGGGTCAATCGGATATCGAGACCTGTAAGATAATGCACAAACCTTCTTAAATAAGCAGACCTCCATAGTAAGCGGCGAATGGCAAATGAGTATGGCGAATGGTAGGTGAGGCAGAACATACCAATGAGCCACACAAACGTCTGGGGTCGGATGATGTATCTTACCAAGGCAAAGTGAAGCGGCGTGATCAACGCAGCCCCAAGTAACATTGTCGCAAAATTCTTGGTGCTCAAGGAAACGTGCTTTGCGGGCCGGAGCAATAGCTCGAACCGGGCAGTGATGTTATGCAAAGTCAGCAACACCTCATCGATGGTGGGTTTCTCTCCAAACTTGGAGTCGTGGAGGACGGAGCTAGCGTTCCACACCACACTGGAGAAGATCAAGGCAAATGACACAGGAAGAATCCAATGCTTCAAGGCATACCAATTCAAAATAAATACAGAGTATGTGGTCACTATAAGGAAGTTAAGGTATATGTCTTCGTTTGTCCAGGTGATAATTTCTAAAGCATTGTCAATAAATAGGAGGTATGGGAAGATATTGGATAGAGCCGAGGCCAAAACTGGGTTCTCCACTAGGAGCTGTGATTGGGGGACCGTGGATAGGAGTTTAGTATCTGATGGCTCGAAGGACGCAACCAAGCAATCTGACAGCATTTGAATTTTTGGTTTGGTAATGTTTTAGAAAGAAGCGCAGGGGTCAGACCGGTCTAAGCCTTCGATTGTGGAGAAGGTTTACGCGCATATGATATTGGTAGCCGTGCGTGAATAGTACTCTGTTGCTAAGGGCTTACTAGCCAATTAGACAGGGGCATGCTCAAGCTGGAAATTTCTATCATAGGCAATATGGTATTTCCGGGATCTTAAATTGAACCTTTTTATCCTTTCCTATAAACTTGACTTAGTCTGTGTGTAATGGGCAAGTTTGATCTGAATATGTGAAGCCTTGTTTCGGGTAGTGTGGTACCTCACAATAGAATGAGATGCCCACTCCTGGAACAAGAATTCTAACTCTAAAACAAAATACTAAAACAAAAACATAATCATAAATCTATTTCGGACTTGTATCAATAAATACTGCAAAACTCAATGCTGCATAAAGTTGGGGTCTAAATCAAGCTCCTGCTTGCTTCTGCTTCTGGGCATCCTCCTTCTGCTTCTGCTCATCTAAGTAACGTTTCCATTCGGGCACTGGAGGTGGTCTATGGGATTCAATCTCACGCTCGCGCATGCTCAAAAGAATGGTGCCGAGCAACAACACCACCGTGATGGCTTGAGCATAGACTCTCGCCTGCACAGCCTTTTGACTGGTGCTCATGACCTTGTCTTTGTTCACAAAATGCCAGGAGCCCCATAAAGATGCCGCCCATGCTCCAACAATGATTTTATATTTGTGGTCGTTCACTGCGGTGAAGATCTTGTCTCCAGTAGACAACTTTTCCCATGCGGCAGTCTTCTCTTGCTCGATTTTGTTAAGGTAGCCTCCTCTGTGAAGCTTTTCATCAAACTTAACAGATCCCTCATCGGCAAAGAACGCAGCCATACTGATAGTAGGCATGGCCCACATGGCAGTTTTGACCGATGTGCTGAAGTTGCGGTACGAGGCTGGGTACTTTCTCTTCACTCCAGCAACTAAAAGACCCGCCAAACCAACACCAACCACGATACCTTTGGCACCTTCAAGGAGAACTGTGTTCCAATGTGCGTTTCTTTCCTCGTCTTCTATGATCTTCATTATTTCTTTTTCCACCAATAATAAAAGAAAAGGGACAGTGACAATGCACGGCACTTTATATGTTTTAGTATGCTTATTTGCGCATTCGCATCCGATTTGACCCGACCGCCATATCGTACCATGTCGTACATGCGCGGCTACTGGTGCGTAAGTGTGACCAGCTGGCGCCGGAAGTACACTTTAAAATTGCGCGGAAAAGCGCTGGTGTCCCGCATACCTGCTCTCCTAGTAATACAAGTTTAGAAATTTCTTAGAATTATATGTAAATCAATATAGGACTTGTACGTCCGGCTTGAACCAATCAAATTGATCAAATTGATCAAATTTAAATGTCAATTTCGGCATGAAACTGGATATCTTTGTACACGAGTTAAGATTGCAGCAATGCACTCAGGCATTTGCAACTGCATTATGAAAACTGCTTGAAGACATGCGAAATCGCTTTCCCCGTCTTTTGTTAATGAACAATAAGTCGCTCAGTTTAGTTTTCCCGGTTAGACCTGGAAGCAAAATCGGATTCAACGAACTGGTTGTGCCCGAAAAGTATAAGTCATTTTCAATGAGCTTGTCATTTCCAAGATACAAGATCTTGATGAGTGAGCCTGCAACAACTGCCACAGCCTTGTAGCCATACTTGACAATATAGTTTGGCCGCGTTAAAATAGATGAGCCATCATCTTCTCCCGGTATCTCATACTCTAGAAACTTACCATTCAGCGCTGTAACGACAAACCCTTGCCAACGGATGCTCTGAGTTGGACCATTCTTCCTAACATCCGACACCCTCTTTCTGCGACGAAGCATACTTTGATTCTCGGCTTCACTATCAAAGATAGATTTGGGACTTTGTTCCAACGCCTCGGCATCCTTTTTGATACCAATAATCACGTTCATGTCCGTCAACTCCCACTGTTCAACATTGGTATACCAATAATGAGATTCGATAGCAGATTCGAGACCCATGCATCTCACCTCACGGGGGTCTCTTTCCACTCTTAAACAAATATTGTTTCTAGACTTCGCATTCTGTAGCTTGAAAGTATGCAAAATTAAGGTTTTGTCGTATAGGTCCTCGTAAAGCAATGTGAGACTCTCCACTGACGCACATCCACAAAATTTGCAATGGGTGGGCTCGGAATGTGCTACCCGAAATGTGCCTGGTTTGAAACTGCCAATATGGAAAACTCTCAAGATTGTTCCCGTCAGTATATCCACCATCTCCGCCGTTAGCTCCTTTACTCTCACAAACATACCCACGAATTCAATCGTAACAATGCTAGACTTGTTCATGCGAATAATTGGTTCCTCTATTGTTTGCTTCAAGGTCATATTGCGCAGTTGGTTTCTTGGGTAGTCACGCAGGGAGGAATTTTCAGTGCCGTATACGGCTGGAGCGTAGGCCCTAGTCATCAAGGGCGGTGCAAAAGTTGCAAGAGTATGGGGCTTGAAAACCTTATTGAGCTCGAGCTTGTGGAATCTCCACGAATTCTTTATGGCAGTACCAACAATGATGTCATTATTGGAGAGATTGCACACAATCTTATCACTAACTCTAGCACTTGCGAGAAATTTCAGCGACACAATTGTTAAGCCGGAGCTATCCTCGTGGCCCTGGAATGCTTCATCTAGAAGGTTGAACAGCTGGATTTTGAACTCATTACACATGATAACAATCATTTCCCCAGTTTCTAATATGGCAATGAACTCTTCCTTGTGAAAGTTCTCGGAGTTTTGCTCATTTGCAGCTGATTCTTCATTAAGACCATCTGAGGCCAATGGGGGAAGGTAGTTTCCTGACCACGAGTGATTGGACATTATTGATACCTCACTCCCTCTTCTTGAAGTGCTCCGTTTGCGCAGGAGGAGCTTTCTAGCAAGGAATCCAACAACAGTACGTTTTCTGAAAAAGGTAGCGACCGTTTTCATACGCTTAACGGGCTGGACCAACTCGCTGGTCAAGGACACTTCCCACGTGAACTCGCGAGTATTCGTGTTGAAACATTTGATCCGGCATGCTTGAAAGTTCATGAGAATCACGTAGTCTCCACCATCACTTATTTCAACATGATTGACGACACTAGAGCCCTTTCCAGTCAATTCAAAATTTGGATAGAGCTCAATTGGACTATTTGTTTGCAGGCCTTTATTCGGTTTCCAAAGTAAGTATCGATGATCTAAGTCAACGGAAATTAAGTATGAGCATTTGGAATTGGAATAGAGCTTTAGAAGATCTGGGTCGCTTGGATCACCGAGGGTTATACACTCGAACCGTTTCGACCCTTTGTTTTCTAGAAGCTTGTGAAAGAACACCACTTGGTCATCTCCATCAGTCTCTGCCTCAAAAGCTATTTCCACATCGTCATTCTTAATCTTCGAATAATTAGTCGAGAGACACAGCTCACAGATGACAACCACGAGAACCACGATGATAGCCAACTCGAGGTAATATATGTAAGTATTTTTCTCCGTATCGATGTAATTTCTCGGGACAATTAGTTCTTTAATCAACTCACTGGATGTTCCATTGGAAAACGCCAATTTTAAGAGGATAAATGTAGCTGTTGTGATAGTTAAGCATATCAGGGGCATTGAGTATACCCAATATATCCACAGGGAACTGGGCGATATTTTGAGAAAATAAGTTCCAAGACGATGTCTCAAGGTACCCTTTGGCGTTTCATGACCGCCGCAGCGAAACAAGAATGCAGAGATAGGGTTAACTTCGTGGTATGAAGTGTTATCCTCTACTGCCCTCCGGCTCAACATATCTGAGAGCTCCACTCTATTAAGATCAATGATGACAATTGCAGCTATAAAGGTCAATTGCAAGGCGTGATCTAATATAAGGGTGACAGTTATAACGACGTAAAACTCGTACATAATCCCCCAGTAAAAGGTTAATAAAATGTCTCTCAAGAAAAATGACATGACAAGGCTGGAGGAGGCAAAGATTATCGAGAACCCAAATAAGTTGATGAGTAGAATGATAGTGATATTTGGAATTGGGATGGGGTAGTTTTCTTGCTTATTTAACATCAATAATCTTTTCAAAAACTGACTCACCCAAAACACGCCCTCCGAATTCTTTTCGCTGATGTTGATGCCAAGGTAGTACTTGATCACTCGCTTGTGTAAACTTTCGGGCTCTCCAAATGTATTATCCCCAGCCAAATCATGGAGAGTCCGGTAAAAAGTCCTGGAGCTTATTAACATAACACAGAGAACGCAAATCCCATTCAACTGCCATCTAGCAGGGCCAAAAACGCTCAATTCTAGAAGAGAGTAACTGGCCTCCTTGCGCATGTTCAATGCAGCAAAGTATGCTGTGATGATACTCACAGTCCACCCCACTAGTAGTCCTATACTTGAGCGAATCTTGTGGCAATTGCAGACAGACACGTATAGGTGGACGACGAATGCGGGCAAGGCGACCAGCACTATGATTTTTGCTAGGAGATTAGTCACCCTAACTCTTGGACTGGCTTCAACCAAGAACTCATAGTAATTCAAAAAGTTCACTGCATCCTTGGGGCCCTCAGTGATAGAACCTGACAATTTTTCCAGAAGATAATCATTCGAGAGAAACGACGTCGGAGTCGAATGCGAGAGGATATATATGGAGAACTCCTTGGCCGAAACGATGATTTGATTGAACTTTCGCCATCTTCGGAAAAGTACACCGAAAACACTGCATGGCACCTTGTAGTTGAAAAGCTTGAGAAGGCTTTTATCGAATGTGTGCCTGTCCATTTGGTCCGTAGATTCGAGAGCGCTCCTCCAATGCAGCGAAAGAAACGATAAGGGCGAGATCACATGTGAGTCTGTGGGCAAAGATTTCTCGAGGGATGATAAGTTTCGGAGAGTTTCTGCGCTCAAAGCATTCTGCACGGTGAAGGTGAGCTTTGTTATATTGTAACCAAGACCAAGGTTATATTGGAATTTGGGAAGACTAAATTTGTAGTCTAGTAGGGAGCTCTCGCCAGTCCTAAAATCATGGATGGCCAGCTGTAGCCAATGTGTGGAGTAAAAAAGAGTTGTCTTGTAGAAAGCGTCGTACGAAAGGAGGAACACGATTAAAATAGGAAGGAGGATGAACGGCCTTGGGTGCCGGATGAGGCTCTGGGTGAATGCGATGATCAAAGTGTGCATGAACGCCATGGTGAGCCCTGGTTTACCTTTCAAGCATGAAATAACAGGGGAGTATGTGAAGAATTCGCCGACGACAATCAAGAGCCACCAGAACGGTTATAAGTGATGCCGGCATGTTCCAGATCCTAGCCTGCGTATAGGGCTGCGTAACCAACTATGGCCTGATCACCCGTTCGTACAAAGGTTTCCAACAATGCTCCTTCGCGCGGAGATAAGCCGAGACATAGATTGTTTTTGACACAATTTGAATAGTGTTATTCGTAGGCCGCCCTGTCAAAGACAATAACGAAGCATCTGCTACAAGTTCTACATTGGCGTAAACTTGCCTCTAGTGAGGCTATTAGGCGCTCGCGCTTGAGGTTCTTGGATCACGTGTGTGTATTCTTTAAAGTTGCTTTGGTGCTGGGGTAGGCTTCTGGCTCTGGGTCGCATCTTTTCCAGCTACATGCACACTTGAACTAAACTAATGAGTCGGGGTCGATGCTTATTTAGCCAAACTTGCAATGTTCAAATTGTTCATTTGCATTAACAAGTCGTCGATCTTGCCGTCCAACAATCCCTCTGCGTATTCAGTTCTACTACTCTGGTCTAAATGTTGCTGCACCTGAGCCATCCTGGAGTAACCCTCTGTACAGAACTTCAACTGTATCTTGACCAAGCTCTCGAACGACGGGTCAAAGTAAGGCACTCGCAAACTTATGAGTTGCGGCAACTCAGCCTTCAACTGCTCGTTCAAATCGTCAAACAACTCTTTGGCCATGGCCATTTCTTTCTCGGCCCGAGGCAACTTGGCCGCATCCTTGGCTGGCTTGTCAATGAGTCTTCTTACCTTGGCTTTGCATTGGTCGTAGTCTGTCTTCTTATGTGCTCTTTTCTTGATGGCTTCGTCAATTTCTTTGAAGTAATTGACAAATTTGGTCACGGGATCTAAAATCGTTTCTCTAAAAGGACCATCGACCTGCTTCACGGTCTCTTCATCTAATTCGCGTACCGACTGGAGGTAGAAATGGCCTGAGTTAGCATATACCGAGCCTCCAGAAGTATCGTCCTCGTACAAATTAGACACAATGTTGGCAATGTTGACCTGGGAGGCAGTGACTGCTCTCAATGAATCCAAGTATCCCTTTGATGCAGTCTGTAAATTCTGGCCGGCAGTTTTCAACGTCTTGTATCTTCTCTCCTCCGTGTCAAAATCCTTGTCCATTGTTTTGTCGACGTCCTTGACCAAGACAGAGTTGCCCGCTCTGTTAATTGCTTTCTTAAATCCATCCCACGACATGGTGTAATTGGGCTGTTGTAATTAATAATCAATTTTCTGCAGTTTCCGATTGAGAGTTCGCGTGGGGCTATGCAGGTGGATGTAGCGCTCGGCCTTGGCAGCTCTTAGACCCACCGCCCAGCCACAGATTTTGTTTGCGAGGGTCTACAAAGCTTTGGCTGCGGATTCCACCTACACAAAAAATTCAATGCATTTCATTTTGTAACATACATACTGTAGGATACTTCTCACTCCATAGTTCAATTTTCTCATTTTCCTTTTAGTCTCCTTGTCCACCACAATATAGTACGCAATGGCCGGCCTTCGTGAGGGATCTAGCAAAGGTAATTCGCTCCATTTGAGCATTAAGAAAAGATATCGTCGGCAGAAACAGCTTAATGATGAAGTTCCCATGGTTGATTCTCGGCCGGTAGTGGCAAACCCGAACAGATTGTTGCCTGGAAATTGGTGGGAATCCTTCTCTTATAACAATAAACATGCATCTTCTGAAATTAGGCACAACTTGAGCATCGGACGGGAAGACAACTCCATAGATGAATTTTTCGAAACAAATGAAAACCTAACGTCGATGCACCATCAACCAATTTGTACCGCCTCGCCAACAAAGGTCGTAATTGATGCTTTGACCTCTGCCACATTGGATGATTTTAACCCTCGCGTCGAGCCCCACATGACTGAACCCTTGCTACCAGACGATTCGCCGTTGGACTTCTCATGTTTATCCTCTCAAAAGGGAGAAACAAACATCAACACTGCATCGCCTCTCGCCCGAGCTTGGGAGTTTAACACCAAAATCGATATTGATGAGTGCAGTCTTTTGAACATCTTTGCAGATGAGTTCGAGAACTTGAACTGTGCTGAAGATCAACAGAAGTTCAATTTTTGGGCCACTCTCAGGAGATACACTCGAGGCATTAGCGATGATGAGTATGATGGAGAAAACCCGTGGGCCAAATATTGCACCCGAAAGAGTAATTTGGAAGAAGCTTAGCTCATGGCGTCTCAGGCGGGAGCCGAGAAGACGCCAACTTCTTTCATGATATCTTTGCTTAAATTGGATTTGGTCAATTCCACATGTGTCCAATTTGCGTAGTTCTCTTTCAAGAGACTGGTAGAACAGTATAGTGAGGCACCGACCCATGTACCTAGGCATTCTTTCCCCGATATGTTATATCCCGGGAGTCTGGACGCTAGTTCCGTGAGGACTCTGCCCTTGAGCCCAGGCACATCCGAGATCTTCCCGCAAATGACCACATTACTGGCAACTTTCCCTCTCAAGTCAATGCTCAATTGCCTAATGGCATGGGCTATTCTTTCGACCACTCCCGACTCTCCAGATAACATTCTGTCCATGCTTTTGCTGATGCAGAATTTCTCCGAATATATGCGATGAAAGTCCAGGATTTGGTCTCTTGCAACCTGGTAGTAGTATAACGTCTCGCCGGAGAAGTTCTGATATTCTTCGAAGAAAACTCTCCTCAAGTCCAGTACAACAGACAAAATACACGTATTCCATTGGATCAGCAACACCGTTGCATCATCCACGCCCGCTGCTATGGCTGCACATTCAGCGAAGGGTAAGAAACTGACGGAGACCGCTGCTCCGATCTCGAGAATGGCTTCACAGAGAACAAATTTCTCGTTGAGGGGCATTCCATGGTCCAAAACAAGGAGTTTGGTCTTCAGCGGCGAAACAAGAAGATTCGAGTGCACTAAAACCTTTAGTAGTTTCGACAAGGCCTTGTAGCGGTCCACGCTCCAGTCAAAGAACCTTGAATCTGCTTGATCCTGTTTGAAAGCCGCCATCATGACCTTGTAAGAAACATCATTATGAATTTTTTCTAAGAAGTCTTTTCTTTGGCTGTTCTCCAATGCGTGGGACGATAACTCAAGAAATGAAGGAGAGTCTTTTTGGAACAGAACACCCGACGTCATGGACTTCCATAGAGGGTCTTCATACGAAAGGCACACGTGCTCGGAGGCTTCGCCCGCAAAACCAACTTTCACTTGTATCGGGTTGAACTCCAATATCACGGCAAAGTACTCATCTGACATGTCATATGGTCGGCTTAGTGGGGTTTGGTTCAGTTCATTATAACACTCATGTCTACGAGTCGCGCGCGTCATTACGATGCAGCTGGCCATGCAACTCCTCCGATATCTATTTCATCAAGAGACTGCCATATTTACAAGAAATCAAGGTCGGCATCATCCAAGTCCATGAAATCGTCCTCTTCTTCCTCCACTTTTTCAACCACCTCAGGCAAGTCGGGTTTTTCTTGCTTGTTGCGCTGCTGCTTCTGAAATGCTTCTAGCTGCGCAAGATCCCACACTGAGACACCCTCTTGGTCTTGAGGGTTGGAAGGCTGGGAAAGATTTCGGAGGAACTTCTTGGCGTTGGCCAATGCCATATCCGTAGACAAGTTAGTATCGGACTCGTAGAGTGCCTGTGAAATCCATTTTGGTAACTGACCTTTCTTGTTCTTGAATCTACGGTCGGCTAACACCATGATTCCGTAGTCATCCTTTCCTCTCAAAACACGCCCCAAGCACTGTGCTGCATGCCGCATGGCGTCGAAAGATAGAAAGTCATTTTCTTTGATTTGGTAATGGTCTCTTAAAAACTCGAGCCTTGCTTTTAAGATTCTGGATTCCGTGTACTGGAACGGGATTCCAATCATCAACACTGTACGCCCGTAGTGATGGTCGAAATCGATTCCTTCCGAAACCTTTCCACGAGCGACCGATAGAAGAATGGCTCCTCTTCCATTTGAACAGGCTTTCCTGTATGTTTCCAAGGCCAATGATGTTTCTTGAGCATCGGGAGTCTCCACCAAAATCAATTTGTACTTCCACACCTCGTCAAGAACACCCATGTTCTGCCACATCGATATAATCGACTCCATATACAAGTATGAGGGGAAAAAGACGACCATACCATCCGGAGTGCTTTTGGAAAACTCAATGAGAAGAGAGCCGTAATTTCTGACAACAGATGGGTCATTTCTGATCTCAAAACGAGACGAAATCGAGGTCTGATCTGACCCTTTAGTCACAATCATTGGCAAGAAAGATCTTCGGGCCAAAGTCATGGTGTATGATTCCTGCACCACCGTCTGGAAGTTAAGCATCTTTGGATACATGTCCAAAGGCGAAATGGTACCGGAGGTGATAATAACGGAAGAGAAACGATCGAAAACAGGCTTGATTGCAATAGAGGCATCAAGACAAGTGAAATGCAATATTGGGTTTGGCACGGTGGACGCCTCGGTCTCAAATGGCTCCAATATGAGCTGGAAGCCAGTTTCGTAAGTCGAAACTAATGTCGCGAAAGTAGCCACATCTTTAAGGGCATTGAGGTCTTCGACATCAGCTAATTCCAATGTTCTGACCAACAACGAGAGACGTTCTGAGCAGAACCGTAACGGCTTGCGGTCAATGAAGGTGAGTTCCTTGAGATGCTGCAAAAAACTCACGGGTGTTTCACTGATGACATGTAGCACCTTCATTCTCGTTTTTAAATACTCAACAAAACGTTTTAAGAAAGATATGAAGTGCTCGGCTTTCCGGATGTTTCCAGGAATGGCCTCCTCGAGCAAATCATCGGGAAGCACTGGGTTGGACATGAAAAGCTCCTCTCCCCTTGCGATTTCATTTTGTCGGAGCCCTTCTACAAGCTTCTCGTACTCTGTTCTTAGCTTCTCATTATCCTGAGCCTTCATGTCATCCACAGCCGATGCCAACTTGTTTGCACCACGGCCGGCTCGTTTTAAAGTGTCGTCAGTAAGATATAACGACAAGGACTCAATGCAAACGTTATCGATATTGTGCGCTTCATCGAAAATAACAATGCTATCTTTGCTGAGCTCCTTGGACACGCGCTCGGCGATCTTGGGGTCAAGTAAGTAATGGTAGGAATAAATGATCACATTGCAGAACGACAACATTCTTCTCACTGTAAAGTATGGACACGTCCCCTGGCCCTTGCAGTACTTGATCAACTCTTCGAAAGTGTAAACACCAGCCGGAATCAAGTCGTGCTGATCATAGTCGTAGAGCTTCTCGTGGAACGAGCACAAGCCTAGTTCATCTGAGCGAGCAGCCACTTCCTCCGGAGGCACGTTCTGTTCCTCGAGCTTATGTTTGAGCTGGCCATTGGTGGCACGGCGACACTTCTCATCCACAACAGCACCTTTCCGCTCTTTGGATATCGTAGGGTGCAAGCAGAGGTTCTTTCTACTGGAAAGCCCCAAGGCCCTAAAGTCCTCAACGTAGCCAAGTTCCTTGGTACGGTACTCCATAAGATTGTATAACTCCACGAGGGCCTTTTCAATCTCCGACATGGTACGAGAGCAGTACACAATCTTGCGGTGTTCTGGGTAATGCATTTGGTATGCCACAGTCAAGGATAGTAACGACACCGTTTTGCCTGTGCCCGAAGGCATCTCCAAGATACAGTTTCCCCCCACATCTAGCGACTTCTTGATATCAGCCATGTAAGCATATTGCTCGGGGTAGATCCTCGGATACGGGAAAAGCACCGGCAAGTCATCGATGTAGAACTTCATGGGCCGTTCAAAATCTAAGGCCTAGTAATTCTTGATCAAGTGCGATCTCACTGCGCGCAGGCATACAGATGGCAACCTGGTTGCACGCCTCATAGTTACTGGGGGAGATTGCCTAAAATAGCAATTGCATAAAATTAGCCATGATATTTGGAATCAGGAGTAAAATCATGGATGCAAAAGTTATGAAAAAAAAAGGTTCCATATAAATTTTTCAATATACAGTTATGAGTATCTACAGCACTATATACTATATATTTTATTAGCTCTGGTGTTCTGTAGTCGCAGTCACTTTGTCCAGACAAACCGTTAATGTCTTACGAAGGTATAAGTAAGCACACGAATAAACATAAAATCATACAGTCTTAAGAAGTCTGAATTTTCAAGACTATTTAAACAGTTGTTTATATTTAAATAATCTATATTTGTGGATATTTTTGTTGCTGGCTGTGGATAAGTCGCCAAAGAATAGGCAGTTCAGCAGTAATTGGACTCTACATACTCCTTCAACTTGGGGAAGATGATATCGGACGAGTCGCCCGCAATGTTCACCAAGATCTTTTTCTCGCGGTAGAAATCACGCAACGGCCCGATCTGCCTATTGTATTCGTCAAGTCTGCTCTGGAAAACTTCCTTGGTATCGTCCTTTCGTTGCGTGAGTGGTTCTCCGGTCACATCATCCTTATATGGCACCTTTGGAGGGTTGAAGTCCAAATTGTACACACGGCCCGACTTCTCGTGGACCCACCGCGACATGATTCGTTGCAAAATCACCTGCTGGTCCACGTCAAGCTCCACCACCAAGTTCAAGTTGGCCTTGTTTGCCTCCAATTCCTTATCGAATTCCTCGGCCTGGCTGCGCGTCCTGGGGAAACCGTCCAATAGCCAGCTTGTTTGAGAGTTGAGCCACTTGCGGTCTCCCAATTGCTTCGACATGAGGTCTACCATCACTTTGTCTGGAATGAGCTCGCCCCGCTCCAAAAACCGGGCGGCATTGGTCCCCACTGGACTGCCTTTGGCCACTTCTTGCCTCAATGTGTCGCCTGAGGATATGGACTGGATGCCCGGGAATTGCTTCAAGAGCCTGGACGTCTGGGTGCCTTTTCCAGAACCGGGTGCTCCTAAGAGAATGAGTCTTAAGGGTCTGGCTAATTTCATGGCGGAATGAAAAAAGTGTAGTACTGCTGCTCGAGTGCTTGGCCACTGCTGGGCCCCACACTGCTAGTTCCGTGCCGACTTTTGTGCAGGCACGATGTCATAGGCCTTGACCGATTGCGATTATTATGAGCGCTGCTCCACGAGCTGTTCATTCTGCCTAACGTTCAATATATCGGCGAACCCATTTAAAGGGACTTATATTTTTTTGTTGGGTAGTTTAGTACGCAGAAATTAATGTGCGTAGATATACACTCATAAAAAACTGGCTTGAAGAATTGTTTGTAGGATGCTTCTAGATGCCCACTGAAACTCACCTATAGCCATGACGTGCATGTACATCATACTTCATGGCCCTGACCTCAGTCATTCACTCATGACCCAACTTTGACTTTAATCAATTTCCCAACCTACTTGTGGATAATAAAGAGTTTGAATCGGCACGGAAGCGTGCTCTCCACCGAGGCTTTTCTACGGTATCAGGAAATACACAATACACTGAACAATACCATTCATCAAAAATGTTATGTAACATCAACCAATCATCACAATATGATACTATTGTTCATCGTAATCACTTTATCCGAAAACTATTTACTCTTCTCTGATTCAACTTAAAACCATCACTCGTCGTCATCAGAGTCAATGACTCTCCTTCTCTTTCTTCTCTCTTCGGTGTCATCTTGCGAGGCAGAGCTGTATTTCGATTGGCCTTCCTTTTGAAGGTTCTTCAAGCGCTCAGCACCCTTTTCAAACCTCTCTTCCTCTTCCTCATCCTCCTCATCCTCAACCTCATCTAGATCCTCGTCGTCATTCGCAACAAAGTCATCTTCATCGTCATACTCCTCCTCTCCGTATGTACGCTCGTACCTATCGTACGCGGACGATTGACTAGACCGGCCTGGAGCAGGACTGTCGGACTTTCCTAGACGTTCCTCCTGCAACCGTCTCTTGTTCGCGAGTTGTCGTCTCATCTTAAGTGTCTTTCTCTCGTTCTCGTCAGCCGTTCTTTGTCTCAACATCGGGTCGTCTTCCGTCAACGTGTTCAAGATCTTGTCTTTCTTCTGTATATTCTTCACGGCCTGTGTGAGCTTTCTGTGGGTGTCAGTGGCCGTGGAAGAAGGCAAGAGACTGGCAGCTTTTGTCAACATCGAGTCGTTCTGCAAAATCTCGTGTTCAGTATAGCTCTTGGCGAGAAAATTATCCACCAAAGGAACATCTCTAAAATCAAAAAGCTCTTTTCCGATCTTCAACGATAACAGCCCATCGTTCCACTGGATGAAGTGTGCATTGGATTGTTTGATAATCTCATCGTTTCCACTGTTGGAGTATCTCCAGCGAATTGTGTTCTCGTTCAAAAGTTTCTCAGCCGTAACATCACTTTGAATGGCCTTGGCGTCCAATGTACTGCGGCTTCTCTCAATAGCATTCTGAGCCACGTCTTCTTTGAACTCATTGGGGTCGAATGGATGGGCTTCCACATTCAAAAAAACTGGCATTTTGATGAGATACGTGTCCTCTTCGGCTTTGTAGGAGACGGCATGCCGGGGCAAGACGATATCAGATGCCCTTAGCGCTTCTTCCTCTTCGTCGTCTTCGTCATCGGCCCCATCGTTTTCTCGTGCATCACTGTCGTTGGAATTAGGTTGGGGGGACTTGGCCTGCACCTCCTCATCATCGCCGAATAAGTTGTCCACTTCTTCTTCGGAATGGCTTTTGTCTGAGGCTTCGTTGTCCGACATAATGTTGATGTTGTGATGTTAGTAGAGAGAGTGTGTCGTTGAGGTACGTTCAGAGCCCAAGTCACGTGCGCACCAGGCCTCTGGGGCTTTAAGAATAATAATAACACTTCGATTCCTTAACAGGGCCTACGATCTCCAGGAATTGGTAGCGATCGAAATTTTGTATTGAATAAGTTAATTAATTGATGTATAATAAAGAAAGATGCAAATTCCCCCACGTCTAAATGTTATTAATTGTGGTCCTCCAAAACTACCACAGGAATCTGCGGACTTCGCAGTTCGTCCTGATCTGCATGCGAAACTTCGGGTGTTTTAGTAACATCCGGAGGGGGCAGTGAGCCCTTATCATCCTTTATCCCCTGTGGAGAATAAGGTGCGCTCTCCACTTCTTTGTGATCATCATGGAAGTAGATTTCGTCGTCACTGCTGGCACTAGCAAAGTCATGCTCGGCGTCCGATAATGCCACACTACGTGGGGGGTTTCCGGACCTATAGCCAATGAAGTCCAAGTCATTGGCCGGAGCAGAGAGAGACTGACTATGTTGACGTCTCAGGTTTGCTTTATCTGGGTTTGTGCTTGCGACAGACTCTGCTTGCGCAATTGAGGGCTCCTTCGCTTCAGTATTGGGTAAAAGTTTATAGGCATACTGAATCAAGAATTCAACGACGCATTGCGAAAGAGCATACTCTTCGGGATCCATGTCATGGTTGGGATGCAGCAAGATAGAAGGCTGGAAAATTGCAGCTAGGTTTCGGGCTGACATTAGGTTTTCATGCGACAAGTTCTGGACCATAGCTAGCAAGTCAAGGATGTAAAAGAGCAACTGTTTGGACAAAAACGGGAGGTCATCTAGAAGTTGCTTGTACTCTTCAATGGCACTGTAGACGTCTTTTGTGAGATTTTTGAAGCTCTTGGCTTTTTGCTTGGTCCGGGGCTTGGCATTTGTAGGTTCGGAAGGCTTTTCCGACTCTACCTGGCAATCGGGTGCACCACTTTCTGAGGCATCTGCTTGTTGCGATTCACCTTGTTGCTGACTCTGGGTAAGGGTTTTTTCACGCGGACTCAAAGTTGAGCCTGTGCTAGGAGCTTGACTGCTCAGATTCCAGTTCTTGGGGTTTTCTGCCTTGTACTTGAGATATTTGATAACCCTGTTGCGTGAACGGAGCGGGTCTCTGAACTCTTCATAGAGTTCGAGGGGTATTAAGGGCTCCGGAAGAGCATTGAGATAGCGGCGGAGCAAAGAGGCTGCATCATGGACAGTGTAGCCGTCCCAGTTAAGTTTCTTGCCAAAATCGGGAGGGGTGTTGAAGATAATTTGAAGTTCCTTTATTCTTTTGGAAGATCCACCCACTCTGAAGAGACCTTCAATATTTAGGCCATTCTTCTTGAGGTAGACGCCGCACTTTGCCACCACAATTGGAATGCGGCCGTAATGGAGCACGTTTTCACCCGAGTCTGAGCTCGTATCCGGGCCCAATATAGAGATTTTTGCGGCGGCCTGGTTGATGGCCTCCTCCAAAGGCACACCAAAGTACTTTGAGTTTTCGTCGATTAAGGCATTGTGCTGCAAAAAAGAATCTCTATGCTGTCTCAAGCTGCTTTCCTGATGGGGCGAGCTGTAGGGGGTGGATATCGAACCCGACTGGTTGACGTTGTTGGTGGAGCGAGACTTGTGGCTGAGAAGAGGGCGGAGGAAATCCGTGGCACCAGAAGCATTCGGTGGCCAGTTTCCCGCATTGACGTGTGGCTGTGGAATCAGGGTCTCCTTGGTTGGCGAGCTTGTGTAGTTATGTGGGGGCCCTGACTGGAAAGAGGCGCGGGAGGGGGACCGTGAATCTGAGTAATTAATATCATCGGGGAGCTGGTCCACGGAGTCACTCAGCAAGGTTTTGTGTTTGAGGTTCTTGACCCACCCAAATATGGAGTTCCTGTTTCCCGACTGGTTCATTGTTTAGGGGATGCCAGCGCTCGCGGAGACAGTAGTGGTGCTGAGGCGAGCACTGGGGGAGTATTTCAGGGGCGCAGCTCCAGGGCTATACTGGTTCAAGACAATACACGCGGGGGGAGGACTTGTTATGTACACACAATGGACAGCACACACGTAGACGGGAAGCGAAAGACGGAGAATTGAGTGTTGTGTGGAGAAAAAGCTGTAGCAACAAACAATAAAAACAAGCTGCCGCGACGAGTTAAGGACTTGGAGCTGCGCGCTGGGTGATACAGAAAAGCGTCTGCCAGAAATGAGGGTCCTAGATGGCATGCCCTAAAAACAGCAGCTACGAAAGATGTTCTGGACTTTGACGAGCGCCCTGCAGGCGTTTACTGAAGTTAACCTGATAAGCGGCATTATTGGCATCTTGATGCTTACCTCTCGGCAACGACCCAGCGGCATGTAGACGATAGAATAGAGTGGTGCATGTTGGCCAAGCCTTTTTAGCATCCCTGGACGGCCAACTTTTACAAGAAATTGCATGCTTTTAGGATAGAAGTGGCAGTGTGTTAACTTGTGACATCTCTGGACTCTTTCTAAATAACAGTGAATCTATACATTGGTGGGAGCAGCATGTAGTGAGTCCTTAGATAGAGGTCTACATAAATTTTTATCTCCGGCAAGCTCATACCAATTAAACGAGCATACACTCAAAATGAAGTTAAGGTTTACGAGACCCACCAAGAGAACAGTATAGTATCAAGTCTTTAATTCAAAACCGGGAATGTAATTGACATGCTTCTATTTTTAACCGTGTTCGCGCAGCTCTTCGGTTCAATAGTAGACGGACGCAGTGAAGTATTGGGAGCAGACTAAACACTCATAAAACACCGAGCTGAGACAGATTTCAACAAACTTAAAACAGATAGAGGAAAAGAAATAAACGGAAATCAAGAGAAGCAAAAAAAAACACAATCAGAGAGCATGATAAAAAAGAGGAATAAGAGAGGAAAAAATTAAAGAAAATAAGGAAAAGAAAAATCAGAAAACAGGAAAAAAAAAATAAAAGGCAAAAAAAAAGAGAGATCCAGAATGGAAATGGAGATTCAAAAATAAAAGGATATCCCGAAGCAGAATCTATGGAAATAGAGCCTCGCACACGGCCCGTGTGGTGCTACAACGCGGGTGCGCAAATTCTAGTGTATACACACCTCGTATTTACTTGACTTGTGAGGCAAAACAAGCCTCAGCCGTCTCGAACCCAGATGAACCTGCCTCTGTCTCAGCTCCCTTTAGGGACAGTTTCCGCCAACACCATGAATACACACTATAGTGCACTCAAGCCGCGACGGTCGTTGAAACCGGCGCCTCACAAGCCAGAACATCTCATCCAACAAAAGAAACAACCTCAGCTTCGTGACTTTGAGTTCGGCAAGGTTTTGGGCAAGGGCAAATTGGGCAAGGTGTACTGTGTTAGACATAAGCAGTCGGGATTCATCTCTGCCATCAAGGTGATGTCAAAGCAAGACCTCGTGAACTTGAAGCTCGAGAAGAACTTTGAACGGGAAATCGAGATCCAGCGTGACCTAATACATCCTTACATCAGCAGGCTATACGGCTTTTTCTACGATGATGTCAACGTGTACCTTATTCTTGAGTATGCAATCTATGGTGAATTGTACCAGCTCCTAAAGACATATCGTCGCTTTGATGATATCACGGCCTCCAACTACATCTACCAGGTCTCGTGCGCATTGGAGTATCTCCACTCAAAGGGTGTCATACACCGGGACATAAAGCCCGAAAATATCCTACTATCGGCCGATAAGACCATCAAGCTAAGCGATTTCGGATGGTCTGTGAAATCAGAGCCTCAAACCGACCGAAGGTTGACCATCTGCGGCACATTGGACTACTTACCTCCGGAAATGGTCGAGTCTAGAGAACATGACTACAGCGTGGATATATGGCTGCTTGGTATTTTGTGCTACGAGTTTCTTGTTGGAAGACCTCCTTTCGAAGAAACTGACAAAACTGCCACCTACAAAAGAATCGCCAGAGTGGATCTCAACATCCCCAGTTTCTTAGAGGAAGAAGCTGCGGACCTCATCAAAAAGCTTCTTCAAAAAGACCCTAAGGACAGGCTTCCCTTATCTGAAGTTCCAAAACACCCTTGGATCGTCAAGTATAGGCCCCTCTGGCCCAAAACTAGGTCACTGGTTGACTAGTCAAAAAAGAAAACAAACTCTTATTGAGTATATCTATTAAAAGAATAATACATGTGTGCTAGAACCTCCATCTATGTTTGGCCGGAAAGAGGCGTTTGCTGTAGCTGCGGAGGAGATTCCTGCAGTTTCCCCTCAAGCTGCATTTTTTGACGTTGCTTAGCTAGTAATTGCTGCTGTTGCTGTTGCTGTTGTTGCATCTTCATGACCAGTTGTTGGACCAGTTGTTGGAAAAGCATTTGTTGCTGATGGTTGTATTGAGCAGTCATCAATACTGCTTTCAGAGGTGCACGCACCTGGTACAATTCTCCCGGAATCGTGGCATAGCTCTGGGTCTCATTGTTGGGGTTTTTATTATCCACACTCACCAAAGCACAACGGCCCTGTAAGCCACCAATGGAGCCCGAAATCGCCTGGTTAGCTAATGTGAGGTCATTGGCCTGAGCCAGAGCTGCTGCTGCGTTCCCAGTGGTGATTAAAGCATTTGCATAAGCTTCTCTCATGTATAGGAACCGATGACGGTTGCGGACGGGAATAATCACTTTTCTTTCCAATGGAATAGGGTAATTCTTGGAAAGTCCTTCGAGCACGAGATGTGTTTCTTCATCTGGTCCAAGCACGGCATTAAACTTTCCAGCACCCAAGTCTTCGCCAGCATTCATTCCAGTGAGTTGTGCGTCCTCCCTGCGCTGGGCCGCCAAAGCATTGCTTGCAGCTAGTTTGGCCTGGTTCCGTTTCTGGTATTGTTGTAGCAACACATCATAAGGTGCACTCCGCCCCGGAACGGCTCTTTTGGCTCCCATGGAATGAGTCTTGCATGTTAGAGACCGGGCGCAGTACCCACCCAGAGGAAGTGGAACACCACATTGTTTCTCCACATCAACTGGCCCTTTGACCTTGGTGGTAGATTTGGCTTTCGCTTGCTTCTTGCGTTTGGCACTGGCAGCATTATTAGCACGAGCAGTTGCAGCTTCAGCAGCAGCAGCAGCGGCGGCAGCAGCATTAGCAGCTTCTTTCTCTTTTTGCATCTGTGACTTCTTATACTTTTTCTTGACTTTCGTAGACGGATTCGCCGAGGATGGAGTATGTGGAGCAGGCGTGGTGCCTCTCGAGGAATCCACAGAGGAGTTCCCAGCGTCCAACACAGAAGAAGCCCTACCTCGTTTCCGTTTTATGCCTGTAGCCATTGTTCGTGGGTCTGCAGATTGCTTCTTCTCTTTCATTTCCAAGCACCTTGGATAGTGCGACAGTAAGGACTTCTCAGCAATGGGCCTCTCACAAATGGAGCAGATCTTGAAGTTTAAAACCTGCGATAGCTGAGATGTACCAGCTAGGTGGCTGAGATAAGCGTCTGAGTCTTCAAACTTGTCTGTCTCAGCAGACTTATTCAAGTGCCAGTCGAGCTTCTGGTCTAGATAAGCCCCAAAATCTTTCCACACCGGCGGGCGCCTTTTCGAGTTGGCCGTAGAATCCTTCAATATACCAAGGTCACGTACTTGATTAAGCGTGATGGTCCTTGATTTTGATTGTTGGGAGGGGCTACTAGACATTCTCTGGTGAGATTGTAGCCCGTTGTCTGCCTGTGCTTACAATAATAACTCTGGACGCAAGCTGCAGAATGAAAAAAAGGGGAGGTCTAGCGATACCTTTTATATAGATGCGCTGATCAGAGAGGCACTTGTCCAGCGTGTCAAACGTCAGAATTTACACAAAGCTGCAGAGCTTTACAGTGTGCTTGTATATATCGACGTGGTGTTAAGGTCTAAAATTATATACTCCGGAAAACGCGACTAGCAGGCAAGAGCAAACCGAATTTAAGTCAAGATATCATCTCCCACATCTCCACCCAGATGCTTCAACAGAACTGGGTCAATGGTACTCTTGGTGAAGGTCTTGTTGAGGTTCAGGTGGATCTTCTTAAAGTGCCTGAAATAGCTCAAAAGTGGGTTTGACTTGTTTTTCCAACATGCAACTTCAATCACTTGGAAACATGCAGGACACTGGAGGGCCTTGACCGTTCTAGTTTTAGCTGGATCATTGGACCGGAATAAACGGTACCGGCCGTAATAAAGACCCTCAGGTGCCACATAGTTGCTGGCAAAAATTCCATGCTCAAGTGTCATGTGGGAAAGGTAACTGGAGTTCTTGAAGGGAAGGAACTTGACTGCGGGACAGAAGGCACACATTCCACACTTGCTTTCATTCACCACCCGTCCCTTTTCGTCGAGCTCATACCGATAGTACTGAGGCTCATATGGGCTATTTATGTTGAACCTGCCGGACTTGACGTAAGCCATCAGACTGACTGCACTGACAATAGGTGTGATGTCACGCACATGAATCTTACGTTGCAAGATTCCCGAGACGACAGAAAGCGTACGGTTCGTATCTTCATTCTCTCCGGGCAAGAAACCAAACACTTGCTCCCTCTCAGGAGGGAAATATGGCTCCTCAAGTGCCTTGATGAGGAACTTCTTCTGTTGAACCACGTCATGTGGTTCGCTTTGTACATTGGTAATGGCATCGTTCAAGACGTATTGGCGAATTGCTCCGGTGAAACCATGGTAGTCAATTACCACATTCAAGCATTGCACATATGATGGCAGTATAGAAACTGGGCCATATACTTTAAACCGCTTGGGAATGACCTTAGCTTTGCGCCGCTCCGTTTTCTCACCATTCTTGGATCCCCGTTTTTTATTTGTTGGCTCCGTCTCTAACACAGTCAGGTAAGTCACTGGAGTTGGTGCAGGAGATTCTGCCTCAACTGGCGGTGGCTGAGGGGTCTCCGGGGTGTCTTTAGCATCTGATTTGAGCCACAGCCATAAGTTGTGATTTTCCATTGGAACGTCCATCTGAGCCTGCTCAATGATTTGTCCATTATTTGAAACCAAAGTTGCATTCGGGTCAATGGTGAGCTTGTAACGCTGACCGTGGTACGATGCCGGCTTGACTGGCTGCAAAAAGTTTTGTTCCATAGCCAACCAATCATCGTCGAACTGACTTCCATAGGGTTCAGGTCTCCCGCACTGGTCTACAGCCGGTACGAATTGTGACTCCACGGGACGTTGGATCTCATGCGCACGCTGAAAGTTGTTTTTTTCAGTCCAGAAGTTGCCGTCATCAACGAGTGACATCGTCATGGCCGATGGTTGTATATTTTGGTTGAGAATTGGGTCGGGATTTCCGTTAGGATCAAGGTCATAAATCTTGGGGGGCTCGTACTTATCGAAATCTTCAACAAAGGTGTTTGAAATCTCGTTAATGTCTGTCACCTGATTTATGTCTGGAACCTGATTCGTTTTGGTATTCGGACTCGTCTCAGCTACCTGATTCATATCAGTAACATGATTCATGTTAGTAAGATGAATCGTTTCGCTGACTTGGTTAATGTCGCTAACCTGGCTAATCACATCGAATTGATTGATGTCGTGAATGAAGTTGATCGGGCGAGCATGGTTTACCTCGTTCATGTTGTTAAATCGACTAAAGTCGTCCACCTGACTTATGTTGTTAAATCGACTAAAGTCGTCCACCTGACTCATGTTGTTAACGGCGTTGATCCCGTTCGACTGGTTATTGAGCGGGTTATTGAGCGGGTTATTGAGCGGGTTATTGAGCGGGTTGTTGAGCTGGTTGTTGAGCGGGTTGTTGAGCTGGTTGTTGAGCGGGTTATTGAGCGGGTTATTGAGCTGGTTATTGAGCTGGTTGTTGAACTGGTTGTTGAACTGGTTGTTAAACTGGTTGTTAAACTGGTTGTCAAACTGGTTGTCAAACTGGTTCTCTAACTGGTTGCTGCACTGGTTGTTAAATTGGTTATTGAACTGATTCACTTGGTTGATTTGATGAGGTCCGTTAACTTGGTTCATTTCATTGAGCCCGTTCATAGGATTAAACTGGTTCATCTGGTTAAATTGGTCATCGTCTTCAGAGCCGGTTATGTCCCCAAACTGCGGATATTGTAGAGTTGAAGCCACAGAGTCCAAATTTTGCATGAACAACAAGGTATCATCGGTGAAGTTCTCCGGAATGAAGTCGGGGCCTGAGTCTTCTTGCGGTTGGGGATTGTCGTCAACCACTTTCTCAGCACGCAGTGAGCTAGTACCAACAACGTAACCAAAGTAGTAATTGTTATTGTACTCCATTGTAAAAAGTAAGATCTATGTCGGAAGAATGTTCTTGATAAAGTATTATATGCGATCAAGGGTAATAGCAACAGATAGCAGTAAATAGAATAAAAGGAAAGTAGAAAAAAAAAGGAAATAGTCTAAAATCTTTATACCCTAGCCTACGTTACATATCCTGAGCAAAATGGTGGCATAATTTTTTTCCAAATGGGAGCGAAAATGTATCTGCCATATACTTAATTGTACTCACATTCGCATCAGCGTATGTATTGTGGGTGCAAAACCTGCACCCTGGCCCTCATCAATTTTCTGCTACTTTTTTTTCTAGCAAGATGGACTGGACTCAGGCTATATTTGCAGTCTGTTGCATATTTCACTGCCTTTCAGGCGGCAGAGTTTCTCTTGTTTTGGCAAGTGTAGTCTTCTTCTCTCTATCTCGCTCGAAGAAGACTCTGCCAGAACCTACCACCAAGCCTCTGGCCATCTATGAAGTTGACTATACCCATGCTTACGTAACGGCAGAGAAGACTACGTTTCCGGACCCTGGAAAGAGAGCCGTGCGTCGTTTGAGGCAACCCAAGGTCTACAAGGCAACAAAAGGAATCAAGAAGACTCTGCCAGGCCCTACGTCATTTGCTGTGAACCTCCACGAGTCCCCCATTTTGGTATTTTACACTACACTTACCGGCTCATCCAAGCGCGTGGCAAGTGCTCTACTTGACAAGCTTCTGAGCTTAGAGTTAAAGTTCCCCCCAAAACTTCTCTCTCTTGATGATGATGTTGATGATTTGGAGGAGTACTTTCTCAAGACCCCGCATTTCGAGGCTCCTCCGATTTATTTGCTCGTTCTTCCATCCTATGAGACTGATTCACCTATAGACTATTTCCTAGAGCATTTGAAAGAGACTGCTCAAGATTTCCGTATTGATAAGTACCCTTTGCGAAGCTTGGCAGGTTTTGCTGTGCTAGGTCTAGGCGATTCCGAGTCTTGGGCTGGCGAAAAGTTCTGCTACCAGGCTCAGTTGGCAGATAAATGGCTAGGCAAACTTGGTGCGCGCAGGCTCTTTCCTTTGGGCCAAGTTTGTATGAAATTTGAGGGAGAACCCAAGGCTTATGATTGGATAAATCGTTTCGCTGAACTTGTTGTTGACGAAGAACCGTTCTACATTAATGAAAACGAAGACCCTGAAGACAGTGACGCTGAAAATGACGAGATCGATTTGGCTAATGATGTGGTTGATGTTGAAGATATGGGAACCATCATGAAGGCTTCCAACGGCAAGTTTTCTACCGATGCACCTAAAGAAATGGTGGCCAAGGATTCTCCTACTTACAAGTCTTTGACCAAACAAGGCTACACTATTGTGGGGTCCCACTCGGGAGTGAAGATCTGTCGCTGGACTAAGAGTGCTATGCGTGGGAGAGGTTCCTGTTACAAGTTTGCGTTCTACGGTATCCGCTCCCACTTGTGTATGGAAACTACCCCTTCGTTGGCATGTTCCAACAAGTGTGTTTTCTGCTGGCGTCACGGAACAAACCCGGTGGCCAAACTGAACTGGCGGTGGGTCTTGGATCCGCCCGAAAAAGTTTTGGCTGGTGCTCTCGAAGGACACTACAAAAAGATCAAGCAGATGCGAGGTGTCCCTGGCATACAAATGGATAGATTTGAAGAGGCTTTCCAAGTACGCCATTGTGCCTTATCTTTGGTGGGAGAGCCCATTTTCTACCCACACATCAATGAGTTCACTGCCATGTTGCATGAAAGACACATCTCTTCTTTCCTTGTGTGCAATGCACAACATCCAGATAACTTGGCAGCCTTGTCTAAAGTCACACAATTATACGTCAGTATAGATGCTCCTACAAAAACAGACTTGAAGAAAGTGGACCGGCCCCTCAATTCCGATTTCTGGGAACGGCTCATTTCTTGTCTTGATATCTTGCGCACCACGCAAGCACACCAGAGAACAGTTTTCAGATTGACATTAGTGAAGGGTTTCAACATGGGCGACATTGCAAGCTACGCTGATATGGTGGAGAGAGCTCAGCCCTCACAGATAGAGGTAAAGGGTGCAACATTCTGTGGCTCGTCAAATGAAAATGGTAATCCATTGACCATGCAAAACATCCCATTCTACGATGAGTGCAAGGTATTCGTGGAGAGTCTCGTGGCAGAACTCAAATCCCGTGGCAGCAGCTATGAGCTCGCCGCCGAGCATGCCCACTCGTGTTGTATCTTGATCGCACACACCAAGTTCAAGATCAACAACAAATGGCATACACACATTAACTACCCCAAATTTTTCGAGTTGCTAGAAAGCGGCAAGGAGTTTGTGGATTTGGACTACGTTAAAGAAACACCCTCCTGGGCTGTGTGGGGCTCGGAGGAAGCAGGTTTCAACCCTGACGACACTCGGTACGACAGAAAAGCAGAGAAGCTCCGAAAGAGAGAGGAGCGTGAAGCCCAGGCCGCTAAGGCCGAAGCTGCCATTGCCAAAGCATCATTGGCCGAAGCCAACCTCGTTTGATCCAACTAACCCAACTCTATTTATTTAAACTTCCGATTCACATGGATTTAGTTCTTAAATGCATCAAGACATGTATATATTCTCATCTTTAGCAGTAAAAACATCTTCTTTTTTTGCAGTAAAGGCCCATTTATGCTCTTATCATTTTCAGTACTACTGCGCGAAGATTGCACCACGCTAAGAACACTAGTTGGAAACGCGACCCGGCTTCTACATATACCCCACCCAATATGGCCAAAATTGCTTTCGTACACCCCGATCTCGGAATTGGCGGTGCTGAGCGTCTAGTGGTAGATGCAGCCGTTGGGCTCCAAGATTTGGATCATACTGTGAAGGTCTACACGTCTCACTGCGACAAGTCCCACTGCTTTGACGAGGTCAAGTCTGACAAGCTCGATGTCACGGTATATGGCGACTTCTTGCCGTCTTCTTTTCTAGGCAAGTTTGCAATCGTTTGCGCTATGATGCGTCAGCTTTATTTGACCTCAAGGTTGATCGTCACGGGCGAAATTAATCAATATGACTTCTTCGTGGTGGACCAGCTCCCCATGTGCGTACCTCTCCTCAGTATCTTCAGCAAGAAGACCACCAAGGTGCTTTTCTACTGCCACTTCCCGGACCAGCTATTGTCCAAAAAAGGTGGATTGGTCAAAAAACTTTACCGGTTACCTTTTAATGCCATTGAGGAATGGACAACTGGAGTAAGTGACCAAGTCGTGGTCAACTCCAAATTCACCAAGTCAATTTTCCACAAGACCTTTAAATCCTTGAATGCCTTGGACCCTGGTGTGATTTACCCATGTGTTGATACGGCCGAAGACCAAACGTACCTTTCTGAGGATTCATTCTTGGAGTTCATGGGAGGAAGCAAGTTTTTCCTCTCGGTGAACCGTTTCGAGAGACTCAAAAACATTGCTTTGGCTTTGAATGCATACGCTTTGCTTTTGGAACAGTTACCTGAAGGAGCCAGCAAACCTAAGTTGATTTTAGCAGGGGGTTTTGATCCCCGTGTGCGTGAAAATGTGGACTATTTGAAAGAACTCGAGGCATTGTGTGATAAGATGAAGTTGGTGCACTATACTTTTCGGGGAAAGCTAGTCACTATGCCTAAGTCTACTCAAGTCATCTTTCTTCCATCTGTGAGCACGGAGATCAAGAACATTGCATTGAAAAAATGTGAGCTCTTGCTCTACACTCCTACTTTCGAGCACTTTGGTATAGTTCCAGTGGAAAGTATGTTGAAGAAAACACCGGTACTTGCTATCAATAGAGGGGGGCCTTTGGAGTCGATTGTGGACTTTACTGGTGATAACATCGGCTCTGCTACAGGTTTTAACCGGCCCGATGATGCTAAGGTGTGGGCTTCTACAATGTTGCAGTACTATAAAGACTTTACTCCCGAAGCTAAATCGCAAATGGGTGAAAATGGCAGAAAGCGGGTTGACGAGCTTTTTACCAGGAAAGAGATGAGCTTAGCATTTGAACGATACCTCAAGGAGTCAAAAACAACCTCTAGACAAAAGGGCGCTATATACAAGGTTTTGGAACTATGGAAAGTCTGGATTGGTGCATGGGTGGTGATTTTGGCCATTTTCTGGAAACTCTTGGCCTAACTTCTGAACCTGCCCATTATCAGGTCCCATAAAGAATTCGGCGATCCGGCAGCGGCACCCTTTTCATTTTCAAGCATCTTCCGCCGTATAGAGAAGAAAGATTTGGTTGGAGCTGTGGGGGGAGGTGGTTTCGATTCCCTTCGCTTCCTATATTCTTCAAACAAAGTTTCAAAGTCCACTGATAATTGTGCCAAGCGATCTGCTAGCTCCTTATCCTCCATAACCTTCCACTTGTGCAAAGCTCCCGTGGGACATTGGAGGTTATAATTGCGTATGCCACGATTCAAGTCTTGAACTTTTGCTGAGAAGTACCTCGAATGCTTTTGAAGATACCGCAGCTTCACCTCTTGACAGACACCAGCGCCATCTTCTTCCATGAGCAAAGCAATTTTGGTATCGTTGTCTCCACACCTGGACCGCAAAGTATCTAACATCATGAGAAACAATGCTTTATTGAGCTCATTACGGAACTGCAGAAGCTCTCTCTCGACCCCCTGCTGGTTTTCGATCCATGGAGGCAAACATTCTTGCTTGTTCAAAATCTCGTTCAAAAAGAAGTTAGTATCCAAGCAATTAGCTAGTCTGGCCTTATCCAAAGGCTTACCACGAACAGTACTCATATCTTGCGACTCAAGCTTTCCGGTCTTCGGGTCAATAGCAGCAGTAATCCGGGAATCCGCCAAACCTCCAATCAATCCCAATGTAGCTTTTGGTGACAGAGTATCCACGAACATGGAAGGCCCTAGTAAGCGCTCTTTGTAGAGCTCACGGAAATCTTCCCTCTCTTTAGCAGTATCAGGTTTTATTTTGTAGTCCAATGCCCCCTCCTTTGCTCCCTCTATTCGATCCTTTAACCCCACTGCAGGAGAGAATATCCTAGCCTGGTTCTTGGTGGGTTTTGCCTTCGGCAACGAGTCAAGTAGCATTCTAGCCGCAGTATCCGAGACCTTCTCGGATCCGTCCCATGGGACGTCAAGCTGAAACTTGCCGCCATTCTGGTACTTGCTTTGACTCTTGACAAGCTCAATTTCACGCTGGTATTTCTGCTCGAACGCCATCTGCTCGGCTGAATTGGTGATCTTCTCATCCTTAATAGAACCAACAGACTCGTGGGCTTTGGCAAGGTCCGGGTTGTTGGAAATCAGAGAAAGATTGGATGTGTTGAGTTTTTCATCTAAAATCTGCTGGAACCTTTCGCCCAAGGCTGAAGTGGTTTTGTGTGAGTAAGATCTACGTAGGAATAGCATATGCTGTTAAACTTGCGATAAGAGGATGGCCATGCGCGTTGGCTTACTGTGGGGCAGGATGAGTACACGGCAAAATTGCAAACTATCAAAATTTTGTCAATATATTAATATGCATCAAGCACGCTCAAATATAGAGATTGGGCAAAGTATTTGTCCCATGCTCTTATTTAATCAGGGAGTCACCGGCACCAGGCGAGAGGCTCAGAGAGCATAGAACACAAGCACACCACACCCAAACACTACGGTGGTCAAGAAAAGGATCTTGAAGACATAGCACATAACAGACTCTTTCCTAGAGCCCGCAGAGATGATGAGTTGTTTTTCCAAATCCACTACTTCGCCATGCAGTCTCGTGTCGTATGGCTCGTAATCATCAGACATATTGGACTGCACTGACGAAACCGATAACGAGTGGTTTCTTGTCTTGTCTGCCGAAGAAAAAGTGAGAGAGCTAGAGCGGTCTCGAGGTGTGCCCGTGTCTGATTGAGAGGTGGCTCGGGCTCTATTGCCAGGGGTCTTGAGGGGGTAATCCGTCATGGTATCAGGCATCGGGGTTCGGGTGGAAGATTGTTCAGTTAGAAAGTATGGGGTTAAGTATGTGTATTTTTTGTTCAGAATTCTGTACGAAGTTCACGAAGGGTACACGGGAAGAAAGCGGAGAAGACCTGAGAATTGTCAGGACCACCTTTTGTATCGCCCAGAACCTAGAAGGAGAGTGACTCCCCTCAGCATGCACTCCAGGCATACCGATGCGCGAAAGGTTCCTTGCATAAAGGCATTGCCCCTCTCAAATCATTAAAACCTTTCCGTGTGCGCGCACCGGCTAAGAAAAGGTCCCACATGATTACCGACGAATACTACGTGCGCGAATCTCGACACTGCCTTTAAACTCATGCGATTTCATTGTCTGAAGTTTAAACTTGGGTCTGGCTAAATTCGAGAATTTGAGGCACTCAAACGTGAAACTTTGGCTCCAATTTAATCGAAAAGGGACCCTGGATCTAAAAATTTACATTTGACATCATCTCAGCTCTTACATATGTGGAGCTCACACTGTTTCCGTGCCCACAATTACAGCAGGCTACGCAGCCATCGCACACAATCCAGGTATCCCTGGCTAAATTTCGGCCTCGAGAGCTTAACTTAAAATCACGGGATCTGACATCGCAAATTCATACGGGCGTGTTTCCAACGCGGGTAAGTGCAGTCGGCCTGCATGGGCCGAGCGCTAGTGGCAGATTCGGAGTTGAGCCGTTATTTCCAGCGTGAACCACTAAGAAGCTGCGCATAAGCAACATGAAACCTTCGGCATTGTTATTCCTTATTGCGTACACCCTAGCCTTTGCGTCGGCTGTAACTACTGCTAAGGATGACGGCCTTTCTTTGAAGGTGGATCCTATCGCAGATGCTGATAATGTTCCTTCAGCACACGCTGCCGAAGGCCCCGATAAAGATGAGGAACAGAACAACTTACAATCCTTTTACATGTCCATCTCCATGATTGTGGTATCGGAGATCGGGGACAAAACTTTCTTGATTGCCGCTTTGATGTCCATGAAACACCCTAGACTTTTGGTGTTCTCCGCTGCCTTCTCGTCTCTAGCCATAATGACGGTGTTGTCTGGTATCGTGGGACATGCATTACCAACGTTGATCTCCCAGAGAGTCACCCAATTCCTTGCTGCCATATTGTTTGCCGTTTTTGGTGTCAAGCTCTTCAGGGAGGCCATGGCAATGTCCAAGGATGCAGGCGTTGGTGAAGAGATGGCTGAGGTGGAAGAGGAGTTGCAAGCTAGCGAGATGAACATTCAGATGGAGGATTTAGAGGGCGGAAACACCACCCTGAGGACCGTTGCCTCTCCTTCTACCAAAGATGAAGTGCTTTCGCACATTAAAAATTTGGCCATGTTCGTGTTGTCGCCCGTTTGGATCCAGGTGTTCGTGATGACCTTCTTGGGAGAATGGGGAGACCGGTCGCAAATTGCCACCATTGCATTGGCGGCCGGCTCTGACTACTGGATGGTGATTCTCGGTGCCATTGTTGGCCACGGTCTCTGTACTGCGGCTGCTACTGTTGGTGGCCAGCTTTTGGCCAAGAGAATTTCCATGCGCAATGTGACTTTTGGTGGTGCCGTTGCATTCGTTATTTTCTCTGTGCTATACTTCTACGATTCATACTTCTACACTGAAGACCAGGCGTGATGTTGCTACATTCCTATATATACATATCGCAAATCCACGCTCAAAATCCATACGCCTCAAGTGTTCAATTCTAACTCTTTACCCCTTTAGTCATGAATCTCATAGCCTCGTTGGGAGTCATGGGCGTATGCCTTCTGGCCTCAAGTTCCTCAAACGATGACTTCTTCTCTGCCTCCCGCTCCTTCTGGGTCTCAAGCTTCTTGAGATCTTCTTCGGTATGGAACCCGTCGAAATTGAACTCCTCCTCTAACTCCTTGATTTTGAGATGACACCACTCTGCAAACTCATTATCATTATCTATGGGTATCTGAAAAGATTCACTTTCATTCAAAGCTGCGCTCATCCACTCGTCGACCTCAGGTAGTGGCTTCTTCCGCAATAACGTAGTCACCAAGCCCTCATGTTGAGTTGTAGGGAAATTTGGAAGTGGGTACACATTAGTCGACCTCAATACACCTTCATTTGTGTCGAGTTGAGATGCTATACTATGTAATTGCGTGATAAGAACCTGGAACTGGCCATGTAAAGTGGGGAAGCTCGGGAGTTTACCTTTAGGGTGACGGTTGGCGTGATTAATCTGGTCCACTAGTTTCCTCAACGACTGATACACTTGGTTGAGCTTATTTCTTAACAGTTCCAAGGACTCTGTAGGAATTCCATTATGTGGATTGAGATTGGAAGGGGTCTCCATTGTGCCAGCACGAAGTATGTCTGGTCTGAAGGCCGAGTTCTTACATTTATACGCAGAAAAACCAGTACACCCGAGTATTCCAGTCACTTACACTACATACTTGATACGAACACACCACATCTCCGAAGTGTTGAATCTCTCTGCTTCCTCTACAATCCTGAATTATTGGGTCTATTATAGTAATGATTCGGGGAAATTACAGTCTAGCTCAAGAAGTACGCAAGAATGAGCTGAAGCAACGACAGAAGATTCAACAACGTCAGAAACATCAGCATAAACTCGATAAGCTATCGTCATGTGATCCTATAAAGCTTTACTTCCACATACAGAAGCTAGAGGGGCTCGATAAACTCAATAAACTAGATTCAAGCCAACAGAAGAAGTTGCAAGGCTTCCGACAAGACTGGTCCTTCATTATAAAGAATAAGCTTTTCAAAGACAAGGTTGATAAGTTCTTGAAAAGCCAGCAAGATGCACAGGCAGCCAAAGTGAAGGCTGAACGGAAGCTTTTAGGAAGAGAGTCGGTTTACTTTAACGCAGAGCTAAATCCGCTAGGAAAAGTGCCTATACCGTCGAATGTTACTATTGAAAGCAGCAGTAGCTTTCGTAATTTGAAGAAGTCATCTAAAAACAATTTATCGATTGCACCAGATCCTCTCATCAAAGAGTTTGGAATCAAGCCTCCAGACGGTGAGCCACCTAGATTCTACAAATCTGTGCAAAATAGAAACGTAACGGCTCTAATACCTAAAGCTGAAGATACTACCAGCACCATTCCACAGAAAAGAAGAAAAGGGTCTTCAGATTTCCATGATACGAATTTAGACACTGACAGCGAACAGGAGGTGTTGTCGGATGATTAACTCTATAACGCTATTCACATAACCAGTTTAATATATACAATATGGCCGGAAACAGCCTGGTATCATGATAGAAGCCTAACGACAAGCTCCCATGTTCCGAACATGATGATGGAGTTGGGCACAGTTCGAAGCAAATGAGGCGTCAATCCTCCGTACATGCTAACGAGGCCCTCCTCCTTGATCACTAACTTGAAACATTGTATCAAGCCGGTGTATTTTGGTTTCCCCGTTTTCTCCAATGGGGCTTGTCTCAACCTAGTTCTGACAACTTCGTGAGGGTATGTCACTAAAGAAGCGATGAATTTGGCTGCTCCAGCTGCTCCAGATCTAGCGCACCATTCTATGACGTAATCCTTTGTAGTCTTGGAATCTCCCTTAAGACCGTGCTTTTCTAAAGATTTTTTGTTCAAGAACAACTTCATTTGCTCGTAAAGAACCCATTGAATTGTGGATTCTATTCCACCAAGGTATGATGCACTCAATCCCTTGTACAAGCTGAAAAAGCCCTCGGTCTTCAAAATATACCTCAAGCAGTCGAGTGAGTTCTTGTAGTGCTTTCCTTTTGTCTTGTCCAATTGGAGTCTTGTTTTGATCAACCAGATGGGATTGGTGGCAGTAGAGGTGACAAAACCAGCACTTATTCCTGAAGCCAAATGAATCCATGTTGCTTCCTGCCCATTGTTGAAATGAGTCAGGATGAGTTCCTTCGAAGTTCCATAAGTGAAGAAATTAATTGACCTTGCAGGAATTACACCCACCAAATTAGGTCCCAAGCCTCTAAACAAAACTTTTCCTCCTTCCACTCGACGGATGTTGGCAACGACTCCACAAGTCTCCTTGAAATGCTGGTAGCACTTGGCAATGGGGTTGCCATGCTTCGGAAGCTTGTTGTAAGCGGAGTTATAGGAATCAGATTGCATTCGAGTCTTAACCACATCGAGTGGACATGTCACTATGGCGCCCACCATACCACCGATGCCTCCAGCAATGAAGTGAACCCATTTGGGTGGATTTTTCTTGAAATTTTCAGCGTCAAGAGGCTCCGCCAATCTAAGAGTACTGGATTTTTCGTCAGACACTAGAAACCTGGAAGCTTCAGCAGCATCTCCAGTGAGATGGCTTATGCTGGACTCAGATTGCGGTGCCATTTTACGACTTCTTTTAGCAAATATGGCGTCCTTATTCTCAAACAATATAGATGAGGTGCATATGCAGGCTGGCACCATTGGTCGCTCACCTATTTCTAATGGATGCTGGCTGCCACAGAGATCGTTTGAGTCGAGCTACCATTGTTTAATATGATATTTGCTTATCCAACAAACATGACGTTCAGTTTTTGTATTGTCTTGCGTATATGCGATGTCACTTCTATGCACAGGGGGAACACTCATTTGAGTGTCTTGATGAAATTGTCAAGGTTGTACTCATCCTCGTATTGGGATTCGTCCCAGAGCTGGCCCAACTCGCCCACTGCATGCTGTGGGACCAAGCCGCCGGAAAGGTCTTCTTGGATGTTATTCTCTTTGTCCTTGTCGGATGGATCCTCTTGCTTGGTAGCGTTTTCGTCCACATCGAACAAGTCGAGTAATTGGTTCGTGTCCATGGAAGCGAGTCCTGCGTTCTGCTGGTTCACAATTGTAGATGCAATGTTCATCTTAAACTTTTGCAATCCCATGATTTTTTCCTCTAAAGTGCCCTTTGTAATTAACCGGTACACATTGACCACTTTCTTCTGGCCAAGTCTGTGGGCACGGTCCATCGCCTGTAAATCATTCATTGGGTTCCAGTCATGCTCCACGAAAATAACGGTATCGGCACCAGTCAAGTTAAGACCCAACCCACCCACTTTGGTTGTCAAGAGCAACACGTCAATAGAAGGGTCCTCATTAAATTTGCGGACAATCGCCTGTCTATTGCGCGGGTCCGTCTTACCGTCAAGTCTCATGTAACTGACGGATGGCATATGCTTTTTGAACAACACGTCCTCAACAATATCAAGCATGTCTTTCAATTGACAGAAAATAAGAGCTCTGTGCTGAGAAATGACTCCCTCGGATGATATCAACTGTTGTTGCTTTTGCTTGGCCTTGTACTTGGCACTAGAGTACTCACTATCACCAACTCCGATACCACACTCTAGAAGAAGCGTTTTCAACGACGTAAGCTTTGGTGCATGTTCTAAGCTGCGAATGTCAGACTTAGTACTGGCAAGATAGTCTGCCACCTCAGCAGCTTGAGGATGGGTTGGCGTCACAACTAAAACAGGGTGGTTGCACAACTTCCTCATGTACTGAAGGACTTGGAAAATGTGGGACTTCGAGTTGTCCTCCACCGTATTCATAGGATCATCCTTCGTAATCTCCTCCTCGATAATATCCTTTTGCTTCTTCACAAAATCCCTGTAGAGCTTCTTCTGCAATTCCGACAAGTCACAGTAGTAATCTTGAATAATTTTTGGAGGTAAGTCGGAAAGAACATCCTCCTTCAACCGTCTAAGCATGAATGGTAGCACTTGTCTATGAAGAGACTCCAAGGCCAAAGCTCCAGCTTCTTGCTCTTTAGACGAAGTCTTGCTGTTTCTGCTTGCAGCAATAGGTTTAGCGAATTTCTCCACGAAAACTTTTTCTGTGCCGAGAAATCCGGGCATCAAGAAGTCGAACAAAGACCACAACTCCAAAACATTGTTCTGAATTGGAGTACCTGATAAAATCAAACGGTGCTCTGCTCTCATGCGCTTAACCGCTTTACTGAGTTTTGAAGCGGCATTTTTGATAATGTGACCCTCATCAAGAACACAGTAGTTGTACATCTTCTCGCTCAAAACCTCGGCGTCATTTCTGCAAACATCATAAGATGTAACGATGACGTCTGCGTCAGACATCTGCGAACGTATACCCGCACGCACGGAAGGTCCTCCAGCATAAACAACCACCTTCAAAAGGGGAGCATACTGGTTCAATTCTTGCTCCCAATGTCCAGTCAAAGAAGGAGGACAGATGATAAGACTTGGCAATTTTTTGAACTCCTCTGATTGAGTCTCTGCATACTTCTCTGCGCGTATGTGTTGGTCTGAAGCAACAATACAAATGGTTTGTAATGTCTTACCTAGTCCCATATCGTCGCACAAAATTCCGTGCAAGTGGTACTTATTCAAAAATGCCAACCAATTGACACCCTCCTGCTGGTACTTTCTCAACGTCGCTTTAATTGCGACCGGTAACTCAAAAGAAGCGATTTTGGTGGGGTCCATCATTTGCTTAATGAATTCTCTTTCTCTATCTCTTCCTTTAAGAAGAGCCTCAGGCATGTCTGGTGGATCTGGAATACCTGCCTCCAAAGGCACCAACTTGATGATAGATGCGAAGGTTGTACTTGCCAACACACGCACGTCTTGATCCGCGTCACTCATGCGCCCAAGCACTGGAACAATCAAAAAAACAATGTAGGGAAGAATCTTTGAACCCATGGTGCTAGCCACATGGTAGATGGCTTCAATTGCACCTTGACGATATCTATTTTCAAGAGGATTGTTGATCATTGGGAGAATGACTTCCACAAGAAATGGGAAGGCCTTAGATGGTAGTGCTGAACAAATAGCACTTAAGCACTTTGCTGCTGAATATCTGAAAACAGAAAGCTTGTTTTTGAGCGCAAGATGTAAGTAAGGTAACTGGTTTGCCACCTCGTCATAAAGCTTGGCGTTCAATTTTGGAAGAAGAGCTCTCAAAACACCCAACGAGTCGATAATGCTTTGACCCACTGCTTCGTCTGTCATAACCTCGTCATTAATTTGATCTAGTTGACAGAGAGGTTCGAAGAGCAATTGCTTCAACTTAGGAAGCGAGTCGAACAACGTTTCTTCATAAAGACGTGTGATGTCCTCCATCACTAACAAAGCACCGCTTCTCTTGATTTTCGCCTCGTGTACTGCTTGCTCGTGAGCGGCTATATCAGTGGGGTCAACCTTGGACTCTTCTTTACGCAAAGAGAGTATATGATCCTGTAGACTCGCGCTGTGAATGAACTCTGGTACCTCTGAAGTATCCACGCAGATGAAGGCACATAAATTCTTCAAGATTTTATCGGAAGCACCTTTCTTGCCGATTTGATTGAGCTCATGAATGAGTGCAGCCATTGAGGAGGCTGTCCTTCTATGCAATAAATGGATTTCTTCCATTTTTATGCTCTCCATTAATGGTCTAATGATCGTATTGAGCTTGCTTGGAACACCATGTAATGCTAATACAGCAGAAGCATGAGCTGCCAAAATGCTAGTTGTTCTTTGGGATGAGGCTTGTTGAGCCGATGCTAATGCAACAGAAATTCTGTGCTTCGAATCCTCCAAAGGTCCATTGGCAGAAATACGATATGCAGCACTGACAGTCTTGGCCAACTTCGGATAGGTGTCGTTGATAATTTTGGTCGCATTTTCTAAGCTGAAGGCACCTGGACCTGAACCAGGCTCACCTTGAACAATCACTGGCAACTGTGGGATCTTTCCTGGGGAGAGTTTTGCTTTCGTCAAAAACACGTCAAAGAGTTGCAAGCAAGAAGTCCGGACGCTTTTAAGAGTTGGAACTAACTCTCTAAAGTATAATGTGGTATCGGACTCGTTCAAAGCGTTTAATAACAAAGCCGTAAAAGTCTCAATTATATCTGCCGGTATGTCAGTCTGCAACTCTTTGGATGCCTTCGCATATTCTTCAATTATGATAGCAACAAATAGACGTGGGGTTGCATGAGGAGAAGTCAAAAAGGACTTGAAGTTTTCAAATGCTTTGGCAAGCGTATCACTTCCTTGTATATAAGCAAGAGTTTTACCGAATGCCTTGGCAGCAGCAACTCTCGTGCCAATGAAAGTTTCAAACCCAACAAACATGACATCACCACTATGGATGGGTGCATCAATATTGATTTTGAGATCTTCAGAAGAAAGCGTAGTGGCTTTGACTTCGGACTTTCTCTTGCGTCCACGCTTGGTAGTTCCTTCATTAGGTGAATTCTCTGTTGCTGACTCGATATCTTCCTTGGAATCCCACTTGGAACCAGACTTCTCAAAGCAAGAACCAGATGGCTTCATAATCAATTTGGCATTCATCTTATAATTATGTCTGGCAATTCCGATGGGTGTCATGAGCAAAGTAAGCAACGGTAAGGCATGAGGTGAGAAGAAGGTTTCGACGGATCCCAAAGAATCAGTGGCTTCAATTTGCTCCAAAAGTTTGTTGAAAACTTCTTCAGAAAGACTAAGAACTTCTGGGTTTTGTTCCACCAATAAGTTTTGGAAGATCAATCTCAAAGCCCGAGATGAGATCCATCGCTTAGTACTGGAATCTTCAATATTCAAGAACTCTAATATTGTTTTCAAGGTTGCCTTTCTCACATTGGTAATAGAATGTCTCAAGAAGGGGAAGAGCTTTGGAACAAGTGTCTCAAAAGAATCTGAAGACTTTTGGAATTCGGCCGACTGCATGATTTCAATGACTGTCTGATGAGTGCAAAGTTTTGAGAGTAAGTCCATGACCGAACCGATGGATGCTGACAAGTCATCCTCAAAGCTCGACAAGCAATCCCATACAACTTCCAACAATGATCTGACAATCTCGATTCTGGTTTTGACGAATTCACTTGCAATAGGAGCCAATGTCAAAGCTGCAACAGACTGAACATCATCTTCACTTTCCCTTAAACAGTGTAAGACCATCGAGACAACAGAATCCAAAAGTTGGGGCTGAGAGAGAAGAACATCTGTTCTCACACTCACAAAATACCTGACACCGAGCATACCTCCATGCTTTGCCTCCCAGAATTTAGGAGTGTCAGAATCTGTTGACTGCAGTTGGCATACCAATTTGCTGAGGGCGTCAAATGTCTTGAGCGTCATGTCAATATCAAGATAAATGAGCAAGGCTGCTAAGGTTTGTGCAGCAGACTCTCTTACTGGTGCCACCACCGTGTCATTGACGTAATCAGCAAACCTGTCTAATGCAAAAAGTGTGCATAGTCTAACAGCTAAATCTTCTAGCGTTGCTTGATTGTTTCTGTCGTTTTCCTCTTTGGACTTGTTCATAACTCTGCCCGCTCCGTCACCATGAGCTCTGACAAGTTCTCGAAGACCCAAGGCGGATCCATGTCTGATTTCCCAACTTTCATCGAAAAGATCGTTGAGTAAAAGTTCGTAGACACCTTGAAATTGCCAAATGAGACCAGCCGCCTTAGCGTGTTGTGAGAGAAGAGGGGTGAATTCTGGGCCTTTCGTTTCAACCACAAGTTTTGACCCACCTTGCTGGCTGCTAACGTCAAACTGAGGAGAGTCAGTCTCTTCGACGTTGGCTAATTCTCCACTTTCGGTGATTTTTCTGGACAACGAAGATTGAGATAAATCAACAGGAGCAATCTTGGACAGTGATTTTGCATTCACCTTAGCCCTACGTCTTTGCATGGCCTTCAATCTTGCACTAGCAGCAGCAGATTTACCTGCGGGTTCTTCAGATGGTGATGGAACCCCAGGTGTTCCTTCGAGGGCTGCAGGTGACTGACTAGTCTCTTGCTTGACCACACTGTCATTGACTTCTTCTTTAATAAGCAGCTTGTGCTTTTTTAACTTGTTAATGAAAGCCCCCGACTCAGCCAGTGGCTCTTTTGCGTTTTCAAAGCTTCCTCCACCGGATGCAAGAAGTTTCTTGCCGCTTTTTAGGAGTTCAGGCAAGTTCCATGAATCGAAAGTGACCAAGGTCTGAAGGCTCTCGTCAAGCTTACGGAGTTCTTCATCTTGCTCTAGCTTCACGGTTTGCTCTTCTTCTTGTTTTATCATTTGCGAGTCTTCGATGTGCTGAAGTTGTTTCTCCATCTCCAAAGACTCATGAGAGTTTGGGTCCCACTTCGAGGCATGACCCACTATGCTTCCGAAAGCTCTAGCCGCAGCAATTCTGGTCTCCCACTTATTTGCCTTGAGAAACGGGTAAACTCTTCCCAAAAGCGATAAAATGTCTTCGGGATGGCCTTTTGCTAGATCGGAGAGCTGATCTGCGGCCGTGTTACGAATGAACGGCGTCGAGCCTGTTTCTAGTAGCACCACGAGCCTGTCTAACCTCGACATTTCGAGAAGATGGGGTTCTTATGCTAGGAAAAAGAGGAAGAAACTCTTCAATTGGGTTCGAACTGTGCAGTGGACGAGTGCGTGTATCTAGAGCAGGTATCGCGAATGAAACCTTGGATTTGGTGTGTACAAAGAATTCCGCGAGAAATCGATTCATTTATATATTGTCGCGGCCCATCGGAGTGCACCCAAGGCAGCGACTACATTTTTTCCCACCTTTGCACCTTGCTCATGACGCGATACATAGCTGAGCACGTAGTCACGTCAGACTCCGATGCGAGATATATTTTATAGGTTTGGAAAAATATTTTTTCAGACAAAAAAAATATATCATGACTCAGAATTACCCCACCATTTCGTTCTTTGGTCTTAAGACGGTCCAGGTGCAGTATTTAAAGTAGACTGAAACTGGTTGCGCTAGACTGGATGTTTTGACGCAGTAAGCTAGATCGTACAATGTATAGTAATTTTTTCTCGTCTTTCAATGCTCATTTAAAAAGCCCTCTGTTGAATAGTCACCTTATTTGATGTTTCTCTACACGACCCTATTGTAAACCCTATCTTCACGCTTGGCTACTTTGAGAGAAGCAATCTTTGCTAAGAAAATCATCCATGCTTTGCAAGTCACCTACTGCAAATCACTGATTGCAATTTACTTACGCTTGCACGCATTTAGGTGAACTTCTTCTCTCTGTTGGCACGCACCTCACTCTTCTTCTGCTCCACTTCCTCCCGGGATGCATTGTAGCTTACATTTGTGTCCTGGTTCATTGGGTTCTCGCTGGACTTCTTGAACTCCTTGAAGATGATGTTCTTCATTTGTTGCAATCTCAAGCCAGGTTGCTCCTTCTTTAACTCCGGGATTCTTCTCTCCTCAAACGCAGCATATGCAGCCTTCACTCTTTTCTCGGGGTGTTTGTCGATATCCTTGTTGGCAACACCGCCTTCCTTTCCTGTCAATGCCAATGCAGACAATGCATCATCAAGACCAGAAGCACTCAATTCAGGAGTGGCACTGTTGAAGTCCAAGAAGTCGTCGATCTTGCCTGTTCTCTTGGCTGCCACTTTGGCCGCTCCACGCTGTTTACTGTTTAGTCCCTTTGATGGCATTGAGGCCTCCTCTGCTTTCAAGAGAAGATCTCTCTCTGCCTTCTTTCTGGCAGCCTCCTCCTTTTTGAATTGGGCCTCCTCCTGTTTAGAGTTGGCCTTCTTGGATCCAGTCTCCCATTTGCTGGCTTCTGCCTGCTCGGCGGCGGCTGCGCTAGCCTCGCGCTTCTTGTTTGCTTGCTCGGCTTTTTTGGCGTTACCAGCTGCTTTCTTGGAATTTTCTCCTCCTTTCTTGGCCATTATTGTTGCCGGGTGCTCGTGGACTCTGGTGCAACTATACCGTGCTTTACGCTGAGCACGTTCGCCGAATCACGTGACTACTTCCGGTTCGGCCTCCCTAGGCGCACCTCGGTATATACTAGACACTATATGCAATGACCATAAGCTATAATTTTGCCACTGGCTTGAATACCACCCGTCCCACAATCTCTCCCCGCTTCATTTTTTCCATGTAGTCCGACAATTCTGACATGGGGTGGGACTCCACAACAGGGGTTATGAGTCCATTTCCAATCCATCTCAACACCTCTTCTTGTTCGCTTGAGTTGCCCCCGAAATTGTAGATCACCTGTATCTCTCTTCTTGACAAATCAAAATTAGGCAAGTTCACTCTCGATTTACCCATGCCGACTACAACAATTTTACCTCCTCCTGCAACAAAGTCGCATGAGCAATCTACACTGTCTTGGTTCCCCACAAAATCAAAGGAGACGTCAAATGACTCTTCTTCATGGTCAATTTCATCGAAAGAAGTGTAGAACTCATGTGCGCCGAATTGCTTCACGAGTTTCTCGTTGCCCGGCTTTTGGTCCACGCATACAATTTTGCACCCAAACGACCGCAAGATCTGGATTGCATTCAAGCCCAAGCCTCCGGCCCCGAGAACAAGAACCTTACTGGTGGGAGTGAGGCATTCCTTGACTTTTTTAATGGCGTGAAATGGCGTCAAGATAGCATCTGTTGCTGAGGCTGCAGCACCATAACTCACGGAATCTGGAATGGGGATCAAGGTCCGCAACGACGATACCAATAAGTATTCTTGGAAGCCACCATCCATTGTTATCCCGTACCCTTGGTTTTTATTGGTTGTGCAAAGGTTATCTGAACCCTCTCTGCATTTAGAACACGTTCCGCACGAATTGGAAATAAGCATGGCATACCGAGTTCCTGGCTTATACCTGGGATCATTCTTCAAGCCGCTGCCAGTTTTGGCTACACTGCCACAAATTTCGTGGCCCATGACCATTTTGTCGGGACATCCAGGGTTCTGGGAAATAAGAATATGGTGGTCGGATCTGCACAAGCCAGCAGCCTCTATTTTGAGGAGAACCTCGCCGGGACCTGGTTCTGGAACAGGTAAGTTATCAAAACGATTGATGCTCTTCAGACCGCGGACAAATCCGTATCCTGTTTGTGTTTTAGGAATAGACATAATGTTGATGTTTTTGAGAGCTCCTCAAGAAATAGCGGAGGGTCGCCATATTTATATATAGATGGGGAAAGATCCCAAAATGGCTGCGAGGTCTACGCGGGGTAGCTTAATTCCGGGCGGCCGGATATAAGCCGAGACCCGCTGCGGTGTCTTACCCCATGTGAATCGTCGGGCAAGCTACTAAAAAGAGGTTAAAGAATGCGACATGAAGCATGCAACGTTAACTTTAAATATCGCGGGCTACAGTATTCATTTAACATTGTGGCTCTGCATTTATAAAAGAGGAAATTGATCCCTATGTAATGAAATGAAAGGCGAGCGGCCTATAGGACCTCACTCAGTAGTAAAATGACAAAGAATGCAACTTTTCTAAAGCTTTTTGAAGAGAAACTTGGAAACTCGGCATGATTTTCGTTATAGTTCATGGAGCTAAAAAGAAACCCGTGCATTGGTAAGCCATTCAACACAATTAACCGGACTTTTGCTTTTTAGCAGCTGGCTCCTCGAGAGAGGCAGCAGTGATGTTGTCGGAGACGTTCACAGGATTTAAACCCGGAGTAGAAATCTCTTGGTGGAACTCCTTGATGATGGAGTCCACATCGTCGATGTTTAACTGTCTCACATCTCCCAACAATTTAATCTTGTGGGTGACGTCCTTGCACTGTTGGTCAGTCAAGTTCAAGTTCAATTGGTCGACTCTGCTCTTGATGGCGTTCCATCCAGTCAATCTGTTGGCAAAGTGGATATATCTGGTCAAGCCGAAATCCGATGGGTTCAAGATCTCGTATGTCGATGGGTTGGCTAAGATAGCCTTGGCGTGGATACCAGCCTTATGCGTGAAGGCACAGAAACCAGTGATTGGGTTGTTGAAAGGAACATTCACCTGGACGGCATCGGCGACCAAGTTCTCCAAATCTCTCAACTTGTGCAACTTGTACTTGGACATCACGTACTCTCTGTCAGCAGTGATCATTCTGGCCATCAAGGCACCCAAGGGAGTGATACCGTTTCTCTCACCAATTCCCAAAACAGATGTGTCGATCAACTTGGCTCCAGCCTCCAAAGCAGTGTAAGCATTAGCAATAGCACATCCGGTATCGTTGTGGAAGTGGCACTCGATGTCACAAGAGACAACCGACTTCAACGTCTTGACAAGCTCGTACACTTGTCTTGGGTTGGCACATCCAACAGTGTCAGCAATACCAACTCTGTTCACACCGATCTTGGACACGGTCTTGTAGATATTAAGCAAGTCAACGATGTCGGATCTAAAGGAGTCTTCGGACGAGAACCGGATTTCTATGCCCTTGGACTTAACAAACTCAATCACCTCCACAGCAGACTCAGCAATGTAGTTCATGTCCTTACCGTGGGAGTATTGTCTCAAGAATTGAGAGGTTCCAATGACAACATCCACACCATCCACACCGGTTTCAACGGCCACTCGGGCGTCATCCATGTGACAACGAATGTGGGTCAAAATCTTAGCCTTCAACCCGAGCTTGCAGATAGCCTCACAGTCCTTTCTGGACTGTTCGGAAGCAACAGGCGAAGTCAACTCGATGTAGTCAACACCAAAGTCATCCAAAGCCTTGGCGATTTCGATCTTCTTTTCCGTGCTGAAGAAAGCGTTGGCAAATTGCTCACCTTCTCTCAAGGTGGACTCAATCACCTCGAAGCTGTTCACGTTAGACAAGTAGTCGTGTGGGTTAGGACCGTAAGGGTTTCCAGACATTGTATAAAGAGTTATATGAGGATAAAAAGTTTTCGAAAAAAATCTTATTCTCGAGGTACAATGGCCTACTTATATACTTTCAAAGTGAAAAATTTTCTCCGGCTTGTTACTCTTCTAAGCTTCCTGCATCATTGCCGTCGCTGTGACTGATAATCGTTATCGGCCTGCGCGAGCGATTGCGCTCCGCGCGGTATGCCGTCGAATGAGTCATCAGCGATATATTAGCATAGCAAAGGATGCGATTTCACTATTTTTTCGGTCGGAGTCTCCACGCTCCGATATAAGTGCATCAGTCACACCCACTGTGGCAATTAGTCATACAAATACGGCCCATACCATTTTGGGCCAAAATAAAAAAAAAATGGGGGTATGTTCAAAAACCGTGCCATCTTTTACAAATTTCTTCTTTTTTTTCTATTTGGAGCTCTCCTAGACCTTTTTATCGTGTACCCTATTATGGGTCTGTTTTGGGAACAAGTATGACTCATGGCGCGGCCTTCTCCCCGGTTCTCCGGATGTGCTCTCACGTGCCGGCGGGGTTGGTGAGCAGTGACGTGCTCGCGTATTCTTCCATACATCATGAATTATCTATACAGTCTTGGTCACCATCTTGACAAACCTGAACATCTCACTTCTTAACTTTACTAGCTCGATATCCTTGATCATCAATTTTCCGTTGAGCCTCCCCACAAGCGTCTTGACGATACTATTGATCTCTTTATTGCTCAACCCCGTAATCCCACTCCAGTCTTTCGAAACTCTCTCTTTGGCAAGCACTAGCCTAAAACATCCAATCAATAACTTCTTCAACCCGTGACCCATGTCAGTGTAGTTAGCGAAATTGTTGGACTGGTTGAAGTACCGTAAAAGATAGATGATGTCCATGTATCTGAAAAGATAAATGATTCCTTTCATGAACTGCGGAAGGGTCAATTGCAAACGACTAGACAAAACCATAATATACTCGTCTAAGGGAATTTCCTCAGGTTCGGCGGATGAAGAGGGAGGAAACGAGTTGGTGATTTTCATGGCAATATACTTGACAATAATTTTCATCACCTTCCCCCGTTCAGTCTTGAACACCTCTTGCGATGACACTTCAGCAGATTGCGAAGCATCGTTTGTAGACAAAGTATCTACTTTAAGAGCTTGCGAAGTAGCAGGCCGAACCTCATTAAAATTAGGACGGAGTGGCTGAGAAGCAGTGATAAGCTCCGACTTCTCGGCTTTCTCCTCTTTTATGGAACGTTTTACCGCTTCTGCTGCTAAGACATGGGTGCCCAGGTTCTCAGAGAACTGGGCTTCGGGAGTTTTAGAAGTAGACAGAATATCTGAATCTGAACCTGAATCCTCCTCCTCGCGGTCCGAGATGAGAAGAGGAATGTCTGATGTTTGGAACAAAGCTGGTTGTTGGTCACCACTGATGTTGGTTCGATGCAGGTCCGCTTGATGCAGGGCAACAGAACTAATATGGTGTTCTAAAACTTGGGATGAATATAGTGAACGGGTAAGAGGTTTGCTCCCGGTACCTGCAAAGTCGGGATGAACAGGAATCGTCTTGGCTGGCTGGTAGTCGTCGCTTAAAGTCAACATGGATTGTAGAGCGGTAAAGGGCATAGAGTTTGGAACGAGATATATATCCAAACTTCACAACTGGCTGCCTCTAGGATGTCTTGATGGAGTATCTGTCTTGAGCTTTGCGTGATCCTTTCTGCGAATACTTAGCAAAATACTTCAATTCAATAAGGAACTATGATCATTCGATTATTCAATCGAGGCTCAGTAACTCATGTTTTTTAAAGCTGTAGCTCGTAGTTTGTTGAAAAATGAAAAGAAAGACTAAGCTTGCAAATGTTGAATTTGGCTTGAAAGCAGCTGAAGATGAACTAAGCTTGATGGTGTTTTGCCTCGCTGCGTGAGAAATTGCTACTCGAGAATCTGTGAGGTTGAGTCATCATTCAATGAGTCACGTGCGCATAGCCCGAGATATCGGTGTTTCTCCGAACTCTGAACATGACCACGAAAAATGCATATATTTCGATTCTGAGGCCAATTTCAGTAATAAAATGTGAATTAAAGAAAAAGTTTTTTTCATATATCTTTTTAACTCTGTTTTCACGCTCATATTGCCTCTGGTATTGGCTTTTGGATACTCCAGAAACGACTTTTCGCATCTGAACCGGACAGATTCTGAAGTTTTACGAATGGAATTGCATGAAGATATGCAAAACTTCTTAATTGAATTTCCATAAAACGAATAAAAGGAAATACTTTATCGAATCATCACCAAAAGACTCAAATCTGCCTTCTTCCCAAAGCTGAGTCCTACATACCATAGAGTCCTCTGCTTTCGTCGGTGCGAATATGCGTGCTTCTCGCGACTGGCAACTTCACCATAGTCGGTCACTTATGGACACTGAAGGCACATTGCAGGATTCAATGCGTTCGATGCGAACCTATAAAGATGCTATCTCGCTCTTGAATACTTTACAGTCGAATTTTGCTACCATAGAGGCTATCAAGAGCCTGAGCCTCTCCCCAAAGCAGAGGAGTGAGATCTCCCTCAATGAGGTGTACGAGTACATCAGGAGATTAGGCTACAAGCCTTCGGACTTTGATCGCCTCAACAACATACACGTTACTGGAACCAAAGGCAAAGGTTCCACGTGTGCGTTCACAGAATCCATTTTGAGCCAATATAAACGGCCGGGATTGATTGCGAAGATCGGCCTCTTCACCTCTCCCCATTTGAAATCAGTGAGAGAAAGAATCCGCCTCGATGGTGCACCCATTAATGAGACCAAATTCACCAAATACTTTTATGAAGTCTGGGACAAATTGTCCACTACCACCAGTGATAAAGATGCGTTTCCTGCTTTACAGCCATGTGAGAAGGTTAAACCCATGTACTTTAAGTTCTTGACCATTTTGTCTTTCCATATTTTCATGTCTGAGGGTGTTGACACTGCAATCTACGAGGTTGGTGTTGGAGGCAAATACGACTCCACTAATATCATTAATAAACCAACAGTGGCTGTTATTACCTCTTTAGGTATAGATCACACTGCCATGCTCGGTAATACTATTGAATCAATAGCCTGGAACAAAGCCGGTATTATGAAGCAGGATACTCCTGCAATTATCTGTGATCAGAAAGACTACCCTGAATCTCTTGAAGTAGTCGAAAAAGTTGCCAAAGAAAACAAAGTGTCAGCCCTTGAGGTGGTTCGTCAGGACTCTATTCCTGCCAACTTAAAATTGGGCTTGGCAGGAGATTTCCAAAAACTCAATGCGGCAGTTGCCGTGAGAGCAGCACAGATCCATCTTAAACTGTTGGGTATGGATGTCGACAGTCAAACTCTTCCCGAGGAGTTCAAGGTGGGACTTGAAAACGCTCGGTGGGAAGGAAGGTGCCAAACGGTTCAAAACGTTCCAGGCTTTGAGCCAGTAACATGGTACATTGATGGAGCACATACTATGGAATCTATTGCCGTTGCATCGAAGTGGTTTCACTCTGTGGTGGACGAAAAGAAGTCTCCCAAGATTCTCCTCTTCAACCAGCAGAGTCGAGAAAACGCCAAGGAATTATTGGAAAAGCTCTACAAAGTGGTGTGCAGAGAATCTGGCTTGTCCTTTGACTATGTTCTCTTCACAACCAACATCACTTGGTCTGATGGCAGTTACAACAGTGATTTAGTCTCGATGAACAACTCAAAGGACGACATTGATCGCCTAGTCATACAAAAAGACCTCAAACAGAAATGGGAAGAATTGGACACCAATTCAGCCGCAAAATCGGACATTAAGGTTTTCCGTGATATTGAATCCTCGTTGAAATTCGTTCAAGGGCTTCAAGCAGATAACACCGATATTCAAACCTTTGTATGTGGCTCGCTACATTTAGTGGGAGGATTCCTCACAGTGCTTGAGGGAAAGCATGATTAGAATCCAACACTACACTGATATTTGTTGCTCTTGATAATAAAGGTACAGAGAGTTTTCTATTTCTTGTATTAAGTTACAGAGAGCATTTGTAGATGCATAAACCCCATTCTTGCTATAGAACTATCTAATTGCTGTTGTTGTTATTAACAATGTTTTCCTTTGCGTTCAACACAATTTCATTGATATTCTCCAAAGAATATTTCCATTCCATAAGTGTGTTCTTAATGACATCCCAGTCTTGCGCAAGTTTCTGGTCCTCACCGGCCATGATGAATCTGTTAGCTCTCACCAAGAAGAAAGTCTCATCGACTTGGTTCAACTTACCTTCAATCACACCGGCCTTGATAGAATCAATCAATAACTTTTCAAATGCAGCAGAGGAGGGAACCAACTCCTTTGGAACGTCGTTGTACTTAAACGTGTTGCGGTGGCTCTCGGAATTGTCAACAAAAAACTTGGTCAAGGCCAAAATCTTGGATTTTTCCAAAACAGAGTCCTTGATTGGAGCAGGTACAGACGAAATCAAGATACCCTTGGTGTAGTTTGAGAAAATCTTAACCAACTCGTCGGAGGAGTGTTGCTTCATGGCAGCAGCGACATTGTTGTTAACCAAGAAGGAAACGTCCACGACAGAAGCAGCCAAGGCGAATTCAATCAATTGATGCAACTCGTTCAAATTTAACGAGAAGGTGGAGGTGAATTTCTTGATGATGTCCAAGGATCTCAAGGTGAAGTCTTGGTCCAAGGCAATGAAGGACCAAAAGATCTTCTTGATCTCATCCTCAGTGGCACCGGCAGCCTGCAAATAGCTCACCAAGTTGTCACCAATAGGCGATTGTATCAATGCAAAGCTAACTTTAGTCTCCGAGACAATCTTCAAAATGGCCTTTATGACCTGAATTCTATTCTTCGAAGATGCTGGTAACAAGTTGAAAAAAGTGTTGAGGGCAGACAAGATGGTGGTGGATTTGAGGGATCTTCTGTCTCTCAACGAAGGTTCCTCGAATGGGGTGCATTGGATCAAAAGGTCAAGGATTTTGGAATCTCTGGCAAAGACTTGGTCGATTGAAAGCAGCTCGAGTTGGCCTATGAGGTACACCAAAAGGTAGAAAGTTGGCTCGAACTCCTTATTGCTCAAAGAAGCCAATGTCTCCTTCGTGGAGGCGGCGAGTAGTCTGTTGGCAACTTCACTCTTGTTGGTAACATCATCCCCAACGTAGGCCTTCAAGGAGTCGGAAAGCTCTGTGTTTTTCTGCACAGCATCTATGATCAGAGTGTACTCGTTGATTGAGTCTTTCAAATCGTTTTCAACGACGATAACGGAGGCCATGATACGGTGATTCTCTGTTTGAAAGGGGTTTCTACTCTTCGTTGGTGAAGACACACTTCTCTGCCCTCGCGTTGAGAAAAGTTTTCAGATCACGTGTGCCTCCAGGTGCTCACCGCACTACGAGTTCCAGCCTATGGGTGCAAAATCTCACTCTAAATATTTCTCTAACCGATGTAGATATAAAATTATTCCTCCTCTTCTTCATTGATGAGCTCGAACTTTCCAGAAGCCGCTGCACTTGTTGTGCCTTCAAACTTGCGCGAGGCTTGTTCACTATCTATCCCCTTGATCGATGGTTTGATCGACGTAGATGTGAAGTTATTGCTAGCTGATAATCTTCTCAAATTATTCGGTAGCACGCTGAAAAGCTGGCCATTGCCACCGCTATTATTTGGTTTGGCTATTTTTCTTCCTGCAGGCGGAGAATAGCATCGGTCGACAATACGATTGGGGTTCTGGGGATGCACAGGTGCAGGTGTGAGAAGCTGCCCATTAAAAGAGTTTTTGGGCGAATGACTTGACTTCGAGACGCGAGATTTGCTTTTAGCCTTCCTCTTGAGTCTAAGTCTTGGTGAATTAGACCGGGATGGGCCTGCCCCACTCAGAGACCCTTCATCTCCTTTCAAATGTGCGCTGCTCTCATTGGACGAATTGGACGAGAAACGCGTTAATGTGCTTCTTCGTTTCGTAGCACTAGTACTGGAAGAAAGAATCAGAGTGTCCGAATGTGATCTAAAGTTTTGCGGGCGCCGGAACCTCTTTGACGAGGACGATACCACCAGAGACCTGTGATGGAGATCGTGTTGTGAAGTATTGATGGAAGAGTTGTATGCATCATCATCGAATAGCTCGTCATCCGATCCATCCATGAGGTCATATTCGTACTCCGACATATTGTAAAGATGGCTTTGTTGACTTTGCAGACTGAATTGCGAAATTACTGACTCGGGTCTTTGCCGACGCAGGTAGCTATCGTTGCTGACTGAAGACATGCGTGTGTTAGTTTGCATATCGCTGCTTTCGGTGAAATGATTAAGATGTAGGTTCGTGTCTTCCCCTGAGCCACTGTCGAGTTTCTTGGGGTCTTTGGTAAAAGTAGGGGTGAATTGGTCAACTTCTGCAGGGTCCATTTCCTCACTCATAAGAGGTTGAGACGGGAGATCGATTTTCAAAGCAGTTTCATCGATTGAAGGAGTTGAGGATTTTAGTATAGTCTCGACATTATCAGCTCTGAACGCTTCATTTTTATTCGGCTTGAGCTTTTTCCAAAACCTGAGTTTGTCAATGATTTGCTTTCCTTTGGAGTTGGCAGGAGTATCATCGGAGCGGGAGGTGCTTGAGTTTCTTGTATCATCTGTGTAAAACGAAACTGTGCGGCCCATTATGCTCAGATCATTGTTGGTCTGCTTCGAAAGCGGAGCGAGTTTTATGACGGGCGAAGGCTCTGTCGAGGAATTATTCTTACCCTCCAAACTTGGTTCCTGACGTAAGTTTGAGGAGGGCGATGGCTCTTGTCTGCTGTTCAAACTGAGTGAAGTTAGAATTCTTTCAAGAGGAATGTTGGAGCCGGGGCTTTGCTCAGACAAGGAAAGTACGCTTTTGACTCTATTCGTGGACTTTCGTAGTTGATGCTTGGCTTCATAGTAGCGCTTCTTCTTCAAATGACGCTTCTTCTTCTTTTCAAACTCGCTAGTTAGGGCGAGTTCGTAGAACGCCGTCAAAACATTGTCTTGGCCATTGAGCTTCGAGTCTTGCAACGCTTGTATATCGATGTTGCTTTTCTCGAGCTTCTTGAGCAAATGTCTTTCAATTCTAGTCTGAAAAGGTAGCGTATTAGCCTTGTAGTATTGGTTGATTGAAATAAGCGAGTCGGTGTCGTTTTGAGAAGAGTTTCGGCATGATAGCCTTGCATTAGTCATGTCCATCAATAGAGAAGAATTCTGGATTTCTGATAGCGTTGCCCTTTTGGAAGGATCTTTTGTGAGCATATGCTTAATTAGGGAGTTCACTTCTTCAGGGACACTTTCTCGGTAAAGAGGCTCCTCACCTGTGATCTTCATTTTTGTCTTAATCTCGTCATCCTCATCAAAGGGTAGCTCCCCATACACCATGGCGTACAATATCACACCCATGGACCATATGTCAATGGCAAAACCAGAATACTTGACCCCATTCAAGACCTCAGGTGCCATGTATGCAGTTGTTCCACAGACAGTGGATAAAAAAGAGCGTTTGGACGGATTAAATTCACGGACAAATCCAAAGTCAGTGAGCTTGACAACCGTTTTCTTGGCGTCTGCCATGAGAATGTTTTCCAATTTGAGATCTCGATGTGCCAAATTAAGCGAATGCACGTAACGTATGCCTTCCACGATCTGATAGAATATACTCTTGGTGGCCTCAATATCCAAGCGACGCTTCTCATAAATGTGATAGAACAATTCATTCCCCTCACAGTATTCTAGTACAATCCAGAGCTGAGTTTCTGTCTTAACCACTTCAAACAACTTGACTATATTGCGGTGTCGGAGCTGCTTGTGATAATAGATTTCACGTACAATGTTCGGGTCATCAATCTTCCCACATTTAAGCACCACTTGTGAATGTAGGAGAACATGTTGTGCCAAGTAGACCTTGCCAAAGGCGCCTTCTCCGATTTCTCGTATTATACGGTAGTTTCCAACGTGCGTTATTCGGGACAGGGTAATTTGCTGGTAGAAATCATTGAAATCCGCTGCTAGTTCCGCTGTCCGTTTTTGATCCTGTATCCGGGATGTGACAGCAGACATTAGCTTGTCTTGTGCGGAGGTATTTGTTTGGGTCGGCTGGTGGGAAACGTATGTGAATCTTACCTTTTTCGGTTCTTAGGTGCACTCCTGCGGCAGCTTGGGAAAATACGTTATGGACGGCTAAAAAAATCAAAACTTATGTCAGACCATTTAGTGTTTATTCAGCCTTTATTATACTCTATCCGTCTTACTAATCATCAATTTCGAGTCAATTCCTGTGCTCTGACTAAATCCTGCCATATGGTTGTGTTACTAGGGTAAGAATACCGGTGTGGAAGTCTTTTAGGCGCAGTGTGCAACAAGTGCAACTCCCTGGTCTTTCCAAAGAGGTTTGGCAATCTTAGCAAGATCCTTTGGTAAAGACGGATTAGCACATTCCCTTTTGACTGCCCGATGAAATCTTTGACGAATTCAACACATCCATTCATCTTCCATACTTCTGAAGCTTGGAATATATTGTAGCAAAATGTATGTGCGCGGGGTCTGGTGGATAGGTGATGAATGCGATACTACTCTCATCGCTCCACACAAGTCGTACCACTACACCATGCCCTTCTTAATTCGACATCATATAAAATGTCTTCCAAGGTATAGCTTTCATACACGTCTTGCATCTGGATCTGCAGCCGTGGGCTTGAAGGAGTGTACGGCTGCGTCTCTTGCATCCCTACTGAAGCGTATAGCAGTAGAGGCCACTTCCTTGGATCACCAGACCCAGTTCCAGCTGTTTGAAAACCGGGTGTGGGATTTCGTCAAAAAGTTCGAGGATGTTAAGCATCAGAGGAAGCTCCTAGACTCTTTATCTGCGACAGACTATCTAAAGCCAAGGATTGAAAATGTTGCAGCACTTACCCATCAGATTGCTTCGGGCAAATATCCAAAAAATCTAGATCAGGGGACTTCCACCAAACAAACCAATCCCGCCACCCAGTTAATGGCGAATTTGTGGCATCAACATTTACTTGAATCTGAAATACTAAGTATCCCGTACTTGGAACAGACAGATACCCACTGGGACATTGCGAGACCCAGTGAGTGGTTCCCTCAGGCACGCAAAATGAAACGAAAGTTCATTATGCATGTTGGACCAACCAACAGTGGTAAAACATACAATGCCTTACAGGCGTTTTGCAAGGCGAGGTCAGGGTACTACGCAGGACCGCTTCGACTTTTGGCCAGAGAAATTTACGAAAGATTCCAAGAAAAAGGCATCAACTGTAATCTTATCACCGGAGAGGAGGTCATTTCAACCCTTGATCTGTTTGGGAATGTTTCAGAGCTTTCTTCCGGAACCATCGAGATGATCCCCTTGCACAGAAAAATGGACATTTGCATTATCGATGAGATACAGATGATAGGTGACTCTACCAGAGGTGCCTCATGGACCAATGCAGTTTTAGGAGTTCAAGCCAAGGAAGTTCATCTTTGCGGTGAAGAAAGTGCTGTTGCACTTATCAAAGAACTTTTAAAGAGTACAGGAGACGAGGTTGAGGTGAAGCATTACAAAAGATTGGGTAAACTTACTTCGCTAACATCACCAGTCAATCGTTTCCAAAACTTGAAAAAGGGTGACTGTGTAGTTGCATTTTCAAAGCGAATGATTCTTGAGTTGAAGTGCAGAATCGAAAATGCAACCAAGATGAGGGTAGGTGTGATCTACGGTGCACTTCCGCCCGAAATTCGGTCTCAGGAAGCCTCCAAATTCAATACCGGAGAGTATGATGTATTGGTGGCATCCGATGCGATCGGAATGGGCCTCAATCTCAAGATCAGACGAATTGTCTTTTGGACCGTCCAAAAATTCAATGGTATTGAAAAAGACTACTTGACTGTGTCACAAACCAGACAAATCGGAGGCAGAGCAGGCCGGTACTCCTTAGACAAGGGAGAACTGGAGGGATTTGTGACAGCATTTCATCTGAGGGACTTGTCCTTCATCCGTAAAAAAATGGACCTGCCTATTCCTGATCTTGAAAAAGCATGTATCTGGCCACCCAACCAGTTTTGGGTGCAATATGTTTCCAGCTTCCGCAAGCCAAGAGATTTGAGTAAAGCAGTGAGTTCGTTTTACAAGTTGATCGAAAATTCTACCATGAAAAACTACTTCCTAAGTGAAATGGACCATTTGAAGGTGATCGAGCTTATTTGCAGCAGAAAACTTGATCTGGAGCTTACGATTGAAGATCAATTGAGGCTTTCGCAAGTCCCCATGAACTTGCGAAATGCACCACCCGGACTAGAGGAGCACATCGTCCGTCTCTTTCGTGCAGTGTCCAAAACAGAATCCAAGACCGTTTTTGATTTTGATATTCTCGATTTGAATATCTTAAGAGACTCGCCCTCAAGACGGCACTCTGCTGACGATATCCTAATGATTTTGACCGGTCTAGAGCAGAACCACAAGCTCGTGTTGGTGTTCATGTGGCTTTCGCAGCGTTGGCCTACCATTTTCATCGACAAGGAGAGCGCCTTCGAAATCAAAACAATAATCGAGAAACGAATCAGTGAGGAGTTGAATTGCTTACGGAAAGTAGCTGGGAAAACCCCAATGCGCAAGTGTATATAGAATAAGCAGTCATATTTTACAGAAAATTATTTAGCGCATTTGAACTTGAGTTGAGCTACAATGTCATACCCCAGGGTGAAAAATTCGAAACGCTTCTCGCACTCCGCACCCCCGCCCCCACGCTTCCCCCACTAAACATATAAACCTGCGCTCTCCACCAACTTATCTAATAGAACTTCTTTCTTCTTCGCCTGTATCTTGAGATCACGAACTTACTAACAAATAAGCTGCTGAGATCATAGCCCTTCCTATAGAATGCCTACGGTGATCATTGTCGGGGGACCGGCTGGAACTGGCAAAACTACCACAGCCACTCTTCTCTCCAAACACTTCCAATGTCCCTTCGTCGAAGGTGACGATTTGCATCCGCCAGAGAACATCAAGAAAATGTCGGAAGGCAAGCCATTAAATGATGACGACAGATGGGGATGGCTACAGAAAGTCAGTGAGGAGTCATCCAAGTTAGCCAGAGACTCAAACAACAAATCCGGGGTATGTGTGGCTTCATGCTCCATGTTGAAAAAGGTGTACCGGGAAACCCTTATGAAGCACGGTGGTGGTGTGGACTTCAGGTTCGTCTTCTTGCATACAAGCTACGAGCTGTTGTTGAAACGGGTGGAGAGCAGACAAAACCATTACATGAAGCTGGATATGGTGAAGTCTCAGTACGAGATAATGAATATTCCTCAAGGCGACGAGTTGCTCAAGAATGGTGGCAACGCCATTGAAATTGATAACGGCAACCTTGCCCCCGAAGCCTTGAACGAGATTCTTTTGAAGCAGTTGGATCTCAAGTAATGATGCACCGGTGCATCTGTGAGACGAAAACACTTTCTTGCAGTAAGTATCCTTACATAGATATTCGCAAGGATCTTTGACGTACCTTATGCACTAACATTTCCTTAAGTAACTCATGTAATGGAATAACTTGCAGCACATTGTTAGATCCCCTATAGTCAAGACACTACCTATATTGATTATTATTAGAGTCTCAACTGCACGATCATGTGATGACTACTAAAGCCACACCATGATTTTAGTCGTGCACGCGACCATTTTTAACTTATATAAGGAGCACTCAATTCCTCTTGAGTGTCATCAACTTTTATCTGAGTTGTAAACTATCTACAAGACACACAACAAGAATCTACCATTCATACCGATTGCGAAATTGACTTTTTGACTACAAAAATACACTCTTTCGACTGCTTACAAAAAAAAATAGAGATCTGGCTCAGTTTGAAAACTCTGATTTGGAAAGCCCTCGCCCCTTTTCGAATGACATTCACTAGTTTTGAAACTATTAGTTCTTTGGTAACACTTAATTTTCCTCAGGCTGGCACTGCGCTTGCCAGATCTTCCTGACCATGCGCGTGTATCTCACTTGCGCAAGAAAACTGCACGGCTCAGGAACGGCTCTAGTTTTGTTAGCAAGGTTCACGCGCATTAGAAGCACGTATATTGGTATACTCCCTATAGCTTCTAACTGCATTGGCCAGTCTCTACATGGCAAGAGCCAAATACATTCACTAGGCCGGACTGAAATTATATCTCTAGGAAATCCTCCTTTGAAGAGATGCCACTCGACTACGAAAGCCTTCCTTACTATAACCCAAAGAAAGACCGACGGATCGCCCTCATAACTACCGGCAACTCGGGTATCGGCTGGTTCTCCGTCCTCAATCTATATCTCCATGGATTTGTAGTCTACATCGCAGGCAGATCGAAAACAAGATGCACCAAGTCCATTGAGGATCTAAGCCTGGAGGCCAAATACATCCTGGACCACTATCTGTCGGAACAAAAAGCACAAAGACATTTAGGCGAACTCCACTTTTTGGAGATGGACTTGGCCAACCTATCGTCTGTCCTTAGTGCTGTTTCCAATTTCAAGAATTTGGAGAAGTCCTTGAACATTCTCATTAATAGCGCGGGCATCATCGTACTGCCTTATACATTGACCACCGATGGCTTTGAGCTTCAGCTTCAGACAAACTATGTGGCACCCTTCTTACTCACCACGAAGCTAATACCACTTATGGAACGGTCGGTGGAATTGCATCCCCAGGGAGACCCTCCCCGGATAATCTACGTGACTTCCAAAATGCATAAGCTATTTATACACTACACCAGCCTCAATCTGAGCTTCAACTTTTATCCTTCTTTTATTTTTACTTGGTTCAGGTATGCCATTGCCAAAACTGCCGGGATCCACCTCATGAAAATCCTAGCTTTACGCAACCCACGCATCTTATGTGTTTCTGTCCAGCCAGGAATTGTCATGAGTACAAATAACTTTGCTTACTGGACTCGGCTTCCGTTTATTGGCAGTTTGTTTTGGGGCCTTTTCCATATCTTTGCTATTTTGTTTGGTGTTACTGTGGAACAAGGCGCCGAGGCTATCTGCAAATGCTGTCTTGATCCGGACTTGAGTCTCACCGAAGACAACGGGGCGTACTTTGATCAGTTTGTCAGAACGAACCCTTCCAAAGTGGCACGAAATCCTAACCTCGCTGCCCGCTCTTGGATATGGACTGTGCGAGAGCTCGAGATGAGGAATATATACATCCTGTAATTACGAGACCTATCTTTGCAAATACAACCAAGCTATTCGTTTATTTAAGTAGCAAAAGGGTTTACAATCTGGCTTCGTTATCAAGTCTCTCGATGACAATTGCGGAAGCACCTCCACCACCGTTACAGACACTACCAGCACCGATCTTTCCTCCCTCTTGAGACAAGACGGAAAGCAAGGTGACAATAATTCTAGCACCGGAACATCCCAATGGGTGTCCCAAGGCAACAGCTCCACCGTAGACGTTCAATTTGTCTTGAGGCAAGTCGCAGATCTTGGCGTTGGCCAATCCCACCACAGAGAAAGCCTCGTTCAACTCGTAGAAGTCCACGTCGCTGTAAGAGACATTGGCGTGCTTCAAAGCCTTTGGAAGAGCCAAAGAAGGAGCAATTGTAAAGTCTATTGGGGATCTCTCGGCCTCGCCCCAACCAGAAATCTTGGCAATTGGGTGCAAGCCCAACTCCTTCACCTTGGTAGCAGAAACCAAAATCACGGCAGCACCACCATCGTTCAACTTGGAGGCGTTTGGAGCAGTGACGGTACCGTTCTCTTTTTGGAAAACAGTTCTAGCAGATTTAAGACGCGACTCATCGAAGTTCTTTGGCTCATCATCTTGGGACACAACCGTGTCTGGCTTGCCACGAAAGCCCTTGATAGTGACAGGTGCAATTTCAGCAGCAAATTTACCTTCGGCGCCAGCCTTTTGAGCTTTAAGGTAAGAGTTCTTAGCAAACTCATCTTGTTGCTCTCTAGTGATTTCTTGTTCTTTTGCACATTTTTCAGCAGCCACACCCATCAATTTTTGGTCGTAGACGTCCAACAATCCGTCCTTCTGAACACCATCAACAATGGTAGAATCTCCGTATCTGGCTCCGGAACGAGCGCTTGGAATGTAGTAAGGAACGTTCGACATGGACTCGGCACCTCCAGTGACAACAATGTCAGCGGAGCCAGTGAGAATGGCCTGAGCACCCAAAATCACCGATTTCATACCAGAGGCACACACCTTGTTGATAGTGGAAGCAATCACGGTCTCAGGAAGACCAGCCTTCAAAGCAACTTGACGTGCAGGGTTTTGACCCACGTTGGCCTGCAAAACACCACCGTAAATGATCTCATCCACCAGCTCTGGCTTAATCTGGGGCACTTTTTCCAAAGCAGCCTTGACTGCATGGGCACCCAAGTCAGAGTATGACAAAGAGGAGAGCGAGCCTTGGAAGGATCCAATAGGCGTTCTAGATGTGGCGACGATGTAGACTGACAGCATGGTAATGGAATAAGTATACAATGAAGCGCGTGTGAGCGGCGGGCGTATTTATATAGAAGACACTATACGGAGGGGTATACGACGAGTGCGAATCTGCGTTGGTCCGAGAGCCACCTTACTAATGACAAGATCCAGGAGTACGGCATATTGGCTAGATATATATGGTATTAGTGGTAGATGAATGAATCGACAACAAGGTAATATTAAGGATATAAGGATTTTTTTTGTCTGACCATTTTGTCTGGTTGAATTTACATTATCTTCTTTGCTGGCATCGCCGTATAATGTACGAGGTCTCTATGGCGAGACGCAGCGACTGCGGAACTCAACCACTGACCAAACCACTGATCCTATCAAAACGGCATATGTTTAAATACTACCACCCTGTCAAACCCTTGGGATTGAGGACCATATGCTCGACACGTGCCAGTCTACTATTTAAACGTGATGTGCCAAAATCAGCATCAACTCAGCAAAGCACGCTGGCTCAGCAAACTAGTCTGGCTCAACAAAACGGAGCAGCAACCGCAGACCAATATGGAAACCACCCCATTTTGAAGAGAATTCCCCGTATTCTTCGGCCATATACCACAGGATTTATTAATGCACCTGTGTCTCATGTGACTGCGTTCTTGGTTCTTCATGAGCTCACAGCCATTGTTCCTTTGGTAGGAATCTGGTATGCGCTTCACAACTACCCCGATTTGCTTCTGATTGGCACCCTAGACTTGCCCTCGTGGGCTATAGAAAAGGGAACCAAGATCATTGACAAAACCATGAAGGATTGGAACTTCACCGATGTTTCCATCAGTGAAAAGTACAGGTTTATCAGGGAAGGTGCTTACGCATATGTCATAGTGAAAGGCTTGTTTCCCGTCCGTCTAGCCATTTCTTTGCTTGGAATGCCGTGGTTTGCCAGGTGGTTTGTTTTGCCTATTACCAGATTGTTCACGAGGAAACTGGCGAAGACTACAGACAAAGTGGCGGAGATGAACGAAGCTGCAGTCAAAAGCCATAATGCGAAGAAGGTCAACAAACCTAGACTTTAACTACTCCAACGTGAGTGGGATAGGTCAACACGCTTAGCCTCTATATAACTACGTGAGTGAAGAGATTAAGATCGTCATTCATCGATATTACATACACCTTATCATTATCAGTAGAATAAACACCGTCAAAGAAGCTTGTGTTTGCTTGTGTATCAGGTCTCCATTTAGTCGGAATCTATGGCCAATTCGTCCTCGGCCATGGGAACAAAATCACTCAATGATGTTCCTCTCGTTATGTTCAATCTGTGAGCCGCAAAGTCAGGCACCAACTTCAGGTTCAAAGAAGGATCCATGGACAATTCACGGTCATCAAAGTCGAACAATTCGGGCAAGTCTCTCACGTCCGGTTGGCTTGAGTATAATTGGTAGTTTGCGTTGTTTTGGTGGGGGTAATGCGAGGAGTTGTTGTAAAACTGCTGGCTGAACAACTTTCTATAGTTGGGAAGCTTGGTAGCTTCTTGTCTTAATTCGTCAAAGTATGGATCGGCCATAGCTTGAATACAAGATATTCTCTCGTTGGGCGAGTACTCCAATACCTTTGCCAAGAAGTTAATGCAATCGTTCGACATCTTCTTGAAAATCTTCGACAACGGAATGGGTTTTATCTGAGGAAATTTGTACTCTGTGTAGTTTGGGTTCATGCATTTGATCTGTTCTTTCGTAGGCGTTCCCAAGATCTTGATAATTTCAACGAGTTGGTCGACGCCGGATTCACCAGGAAACAACGGCTGCCCCACGATCATTTCTGCCATGACACATGCAGCCGACCAAACATCGATTTTGGTTGTGTAGTTTGTTGCTCCAAAAATTAATTCCGGAGCTCTATAGTATCTAGAACAAATATATGACACATTTGGTTCGGAAGGCTTTAACTTCTTAGCAGAGCCAAAGTCACATAGCTTCAAGACGCCACTTTCCGGGTTGATGAGTAAATTCTGTGGCTTAATATCCCTATGGCAAATGCCTTGCGTGTGGATGTAGTTCAATGCACGGAACATCTGGTAAGTGTACAATTTGACTTCCAACGCAGGCATCGACAATCTCTTGGAGACGTAGTAGTGAGAAGCTTTGTATAAGGTCTCCGGGACGAACTCCAAGATCAAGTTCAAGTACAACTCGTTCTTATCATTGTTGGTGTAGAAGAAGTACTTCAAATCCACTATGTTTCTGTGGTGAACCATCTTCATGATTTGAAGCTCTCTGTTCTTAAAGCGCTTGTCTTGGAGAACACGCTTGATGGCAGCTATCTCGTTACTTGGTAGTAACTGGGTTTGAAAGACAACACCAAACGATCCGTGTCCCACCATCTGAGATTGGGTGTATTGTATGGACTCCGCTTGTCCGGTATGCCCGTTGTGAACGGATTCAGTTATCACTTCTATGGAAGACATGTTAGTATTTGAGACTCGGGTTATATCTTTGTTCGGAAATCAATGCTTTCGTCGGGGGAGTCGTTTAGGAGCACCAAAATAGAGGCAGAAGGAGTGACGGTTGAAAATAACAATGCTTTCAGGCGCTTAAACTCGGATTGGTCCACCGTGATGAAAAATGTAGGTGCTGGATTTGGGCGTGGTCTTCACAACAAGAGTGTAAAGAAAAGGTTAGTGAAGTTATGGATGTGGAGGAGATCGCGGGAAGGAACCATGGTGCGCTGATGGTCACGCACTAAACTTGAGTTTCGCACGACGCAGCCTCAGGCCTCGAGAGCATGCGCTTAAAGTTTGAGCGGCTTCCATCTGCAGCTCCAAGTCAACTCTGCCAGCATCTGCAATCTCTGTTTTTTTCCAAAGAAACTAGGTTCTGGATCTTAGGTTCTCGAAGATATGGCATTGCATGTACAGCTCAAATGCTTACCAGGCCTGACGAAGCCACGGTCCCCTCTTTCGCAACATTGGCACGGTGCGTGCGTATTGCATACTCGCTGCTCTGAAATTTACCCCACACCCCGCAACTCACTTCACTATTAAGGTGTGAACACCAAAGCAAGCCAACGCCTTGATCCACAATTTACTGCTGAAACACCTTTAAAATTGCAAAACAAAGATGCTCCCTCGGTAAAAAGCTAGCACCCCCTCTGTATGATCTCGAGATGCCCATCTAGGGAATTCCATTGACGCACGTCTGTAGAAGCCTAAAACAACACCGACGCGTTAATGTGCGGAATGTGTCACCCAGAAGATATGCTCTGCTTCGCTGAACATACACCAAACGAAAGATTAGTAAAAGGAAAAAAAAAATACGTACGAGTAACTTCACTCATTCTTCTGCCAGAAGAATCTTTATACTTCAACTGGTCCTTATCGGCGTCCCTTTTGGTGGTCATGTTGGATTTGGTCTGGTCGAAGGAAAAGGTCCGGCTCAAACTCAAACTCTCGTGTTTCTCTTCATGGCGCTTGTGGAGCACCAAGCCTTTTAAGGCGGAGGAAAGAGATGTTTTTCGGTTGCCTGGTCTTTGTAGAGTCAGAAGGCTATTCTTTCTATCGAAACTGGGAGGTTCTGGGTGTTTTCTGCTTTCCACGAGAGTGGTCTGGCCCGACTCAAATGGGTTGGTGAACAGAAAAGAATTTTCCGGCTTGGGAAACTCCTTCAGGCTCATGAGTTCACCCTTGTTATGCAACAGAGAGCCTTCGTCCCGGAGGTGATTCCTCCGTTGCTTCGCATGTCCTTTCAACAACCTGCGGCTTTCCTCTTTTTCCGATCTTCTCTCGTTCTGGTACTGCTTCTTGATTTCGTACCTCTTATCTCTATGCTCTTTTCTAAGGTCCTTCCTCTGTTGAACCTGCTCCCGTAGGAGATCCTTCCTGGTTTCATGTGGTTTTGGCTCGGTTTCTTTCGACACTAGTTCGCCGGTGACAATATCGAACTCCGCAACCTTCTTCTTACTTGCCTTGGGTTTCTTGGCATGCTGGTTTGCTTGGGCATAAATAGGCTTGTCGTTGATCATGGACTTGATCTGAGGCGTCAGATAGTCATAGTTGTGGATGAAGTTCGGCACGTATTTACGCACCTGGAACCGTCTTTCCAACTCATCATAGTCAATGTTTCTGATGAATGACTTGTCTTCAAGTTCCTTGTCGTTATTGGCAGTACTGCTCGTAGAGAGCTTGGATGTGGCCTTACTAAATAAGGTGGTCATGGTACAGAAATGAAGTGAGAGAAGAGGTTGCTATAGATATGGGGCATCAAGAGTGAGTGCGTCAAAATATACACGCTACTATATCGGGCAGAAAAACTGACAGGAATTCCCGTGACTAGAGTGAGGCTGCTGTAACATCGCTTAGCAGCACATGCGTGGTGGGGAGCCGTTCGGTGCGGTGCAAGACGTGCCGATTCCCCGTCTCTGCGGGGATGCATGCAGGATTTGCGCATCTGTACCTGGTTACGCACTCCAAAAGTGCATAATTCCTCCCCGAATCACGGGCCTCCTTCGGCACTTTGTCACAATTTCCGCCCGGTATACCTTGTGAGCCGTGAAAATATCTCCTGGACCTCGGTGTCATTGCACCGGGGCAATAGGCTTTGCGTGGGCTTGCGGTTGTATTTTTTGAAATTCAACTTCGAAAACGTTAGATCCTCTGCTGCGAGTCGTGGCCAGAAGAGATCGCTTGTATTGTCATGCGGGGTAGGTGTTCCGAAAGCTTCGAAGGTTCCTTGAATGAGCACCAAATCGGTAATTTCCCGGTCGTCTCCTTGTAGATCCACCGTGTTGGCAGGAGTGCCGGAAGTGGAGTATAAATATGAAATGAGGATTCCAAGCGACCAAAGGTCCACCTCGTACCCGTAGTCAGTCACGCCAAAACAGAGCTCCGGTGCCTTGTAGTAGCCGGTGCTAACATCGGTGACCTTATTCGAATACGGCTCTTTTGGTTTATGTATATCGTACGAGACACCGAAATCACCAAGTACCGGTCGCTCTAGAGACTCGATCGTGGGAAAAAACACATTGGCAGGTTTGATATCTCGATGGATGAGTTTATGGGCGTGCACATACTTCAATGCCTCAATTAGCCCGTGCACAATGGCTTTTGCAGAATCCACTGGAAGATTGTTTTGTTCAATCACTTTATTATTTTGGGGATTTGCAAGATCAAATTTGGTTTTTCTCTTCATGTGATGGGCCATCACTCCCGTGAGATCAAGTGCGTAGAGTGGCATCACGAGATAATGGTCTTCGCCTAGCACATAGTTATCGATGTACTCCACGATGTTAGGATGTTGAAGAGCCTTCACTATTTGGATTTCCTGTCTGAAATCGTGAGGTTTCCTCTGGAAGTCAAGGTCGGCCACCTTCAATGCGTAGACACGGCCTTTCTCGTCAGTTCCTTCGAAGACGTCTGCAAATGGGCCGCTATGTATCAATGGGCCTTTTTCATACATTATTATATAGTTTTTGTGATTCCATGAAGAAAGTGTCTAATATCTAAGAAACGTGGGATTTATTTTATGGGGGATAGTAGGGTTTATATAGTCTAGCGTGAATGAGCAGATGGGTACAGATCGCAAAGCGCACCGATATCTAAACCACACAGGAATACAGGCCACTTAAGCCGCCACTTAAGCCACGCCATGAGGAACTACTATAACAACGACCTTATCAAACACAAGTCGTAGCAAGCGTATATTCTACATGCTGAACTACTCTATCTATGCCTCTTTTTAGGATTCCCATCGTCCACCCCATGTCTCTTTGTTCCATTGTAGTTGCTATTGTGGGAGGTGATGTCGATGTCATCCGTGTAGATGCGCCGTTTGGGGTATTTTGAGGTGGATCCCTCGAATGCATTTTCGCATACTTTGGGCAGCTCCAAAAAGTACGGGTGGATCAACAGCTCATTCGCAGATATCCGGGCCGCGGGGTCAAATTGAAGAAGGCTCTTGAGAAGGGAGAGACACCGCGGGTTCTTCCCTCCCACAATATTATACCAATTGCTCAAGTTGGGTGGGTATATCGTGGATGTTGACAGTAGGAAGTTTTGTTTGAATGCAGGGAAGTCGGGGTATTTCAGTAGCGTAGGCCACACCTCGTCAGTAGGAGTTCCCAAGATCTCAAAGATCTTCTGCAACTGGCTTTTTTGGAACGGGATGGATTTCTTGCTGCTCATGTCCATCTTTGCTTCTTCTCCCTTGAATACCGGCCGGAGAGATATGAGCTCCGCCAAAATGCATCCTACGGCCCAAAGGTCTATGGCTGGAGTATAGTAGCGAGTACCAAGCAATAACTCGGGCGCACGGTACCAGATCGTCACCACGACTTTATCGCCCGTATACAAGCTTTGAAGCGGGTTGTTGAATTTTCTCGCTAGGCCTAGGTCTCCGATTTTGACCACGCCATCGCTAGACACCATGATATTGGCTGGCTTGAGATCACGGTGGAAAATCCAGTTCTGGTGCAAAAACGAAACGCCGTTGAGCACCTGCCACGTGAGAGACTTGAGTGTTTGCTCCGGGATGGGTTTCACTGTAGGATGCGAGTGGGAATGGATGATCTGCAAGAGATCGTGTTCAAAGAACTCGAACACCATGTAGATAGACTTGTTCTCTAGAAGAATCTCCATGAGTTTGGTGATGTTCCGGTGATTAAGCTCCCGACATAGTGACATTTCCCGCATGGCTGACTGCGAGATGCCAGTGTAGTATATGATTTCGTTGCCGTTGATGTCATGCCCATTACCGTTCATGCCCATCGGTTTTCCGGACAGGTGGTTATCTGTTTTGAATTTTTTGATGGCAAATACCTGCACATCCGATGCTTGTTCTGGGGCATCGCTGGAGTTTGGCACGCTATTTGCCTTGCTGGGGTCGGCTTCGGTGTCGGCCGTTGGTAGCTTGGATCTTGCCTTGTACACTTTGCCATAAGTGCCTGCGGCGATGTAACCGATGATCAGGTACTTCAGTAGCACGGGCTGTCGACTTAGATCTTTCCGGTGCCGATATGGCCCAATGGTGAGGATCAGTGACGAGGCCACAACAGCAGGCTGTGATAGTGGCATGATGGGGTGGAAAGTATGGATGGGTGGATGGTTCGGATTCCGAGCTATGCGAACAGTGCGCTATCGCACCGCTGCGAGCATCTGCAGCATAAGTGTCAAGCTACAGAATAGACTAGGGCCCCCAGCAAATTTTGAGCACGAATTTCAAGCACGACTTTTCCATGAGATGTTAAGCGACATATTTTGGGGTATATTAGCTAGTGACTACTTTTCATCGATATACACGCGGTCGTCCGTTTTACCTTCGAGCTCGCCACGGATGATCTCCATCTTCCTGGTCTGGTCTTTCCACATCTTCTTCTCCTCACTGACATCGTTTTTGGTGAAGAAGGAGTCGTCTGGGCGTCTATAACTCTTACCCAAGCGGTCCCACAATGTCGTGAACTGCCCGTAGTTGTAGTTGAAATACAAGTGGTGCACGGTGTGGCAAGCAGTTCCATTGACCACTGGGTCGTTGGACCAGTAGCTACCGTCGTGGATCATCACGGTCCAGAAGTTCACAAACGTGAACAAAAGCAAATAAGACACCTTGTTCAAGGGAAAGAGCAAAGGGAAAATGTGATATGGCAAAGACTGGGCCCATCCATCGACCGGGTGGAACGCATGCGAGGCAAACGGAGTGCAAACAATCCACTTGTGGTGGGGCTTGTGGAGGTTCTTGTAGACGGTAGGCCAGTGCAAGATGCGGTGGATAAAGTAAATGCCGCAATCAGTAAAAAGAATGAAAAATGGGAATTGTAAAAGAATGGCTGTCCAACCTCCAGTCGCCTTGTTCACATTGAAGTACAAGCGAGAGAATCCGTTGAGTTCTAGAATGAAGAATGGGGATGTGAGGGCCACCATCACTGGGATGGCCGTGAAGGCCTGCCAGATCTCCAAAGACATCTGATTCTTCAAGTATCTTGGGTGGTTGAAGATCTTCTTGTCAAAAACAAGCACATATGACAAGGATGCAACAGCAAAGTAGAGGATCCAACCGAAAAGGATAGTGATCACCATGATCGACATGAACTCACGTATAATGCTGCTTCTATCGAGAAAGGAGTCATAGGCATATTCCGAAACAGGGAACAAAGTCGTTGGCACCTTGCCATATATTTCCTTTGGGTTCTGGAGCTTCTTCACCTGGCTCCACAAGAAAGTCACTGGCAAGGGGAGCTTGTTGCCTTTGCTTATGATGGTATTGTTTGCCACAGCAGCGTTGTCGAGGCCAGAGCTGAAGAACTGAGAAACAGACCCATCTTTTGGTAAGAGCTTAGCATAGGCATAGTCCAAGAGATAAGTGTCAGCCGCCTCAAGTACGAGATCCATGATTATAGGTTATTGTGTCTAGGACGAAGAGAGCCCACTAAATATAGACTAGAAAGTGAAATATGGATAGCCAGGGCTAAAAAGAAAAAGGGAGTAGCAGTCTCGTCTTCCCGATGCGCCTCTATAAATCAAGACAAAAGATGCACCTCGTATAAACAAATAAACGAGCATACGAGGGTGGGCCGATTCGGCCGAGTATCACGTAGACATCTGCCCATAACGCACGTATTACGCCACCCACGCGGGCCGGTTTCTTATTTAAGTCAAGTATGCTTTTAGAACGGTGCTGCTGCCTACGGTGGCTGTGTCTACGACTGAGGCAACGTGCTGAGTGCTGCTTGCGGCCATCACGCGATGTTCGTTCTTGGGCTCTGGCTACCAGGGCATGGAAAAAAGATTTCCCGGATTTGAGCATACAACACCATTTCCACAAAACAGGGAGGTTAATGGTTTCAACGTGCAAATGATTTAACCTCGGTTAAACTTGAAATGACAGCACATTTCGTTTCAGTATTAGCATGTCTACGCTGGGTGGCAAATTTTGCCCCAGGTATTTAATTACTTCATTTGTTTATATAGGGTATGCGTGCTACTTCGTAGCTAAAATGGGCCTCGCTCTCAGACTAGACTTATCATTATTTGTTCATTGTATTGCAGTCTTCAACTGTTTGCTTATCTCCAAATTATCTGTCTACTTCAATTAACCATGTTCTAATGACTGTATTATTATCATTGATCTTATCTTTAATATCTAATTTTCTTATCTATTGTATTCTGGACATTTAGTTGTGCTTGAGAAACTGCTGACCCAGGCTACGGTAATTCAACATCTGGTGGAGCAGCGCACTCTTCGTGGGCCGGATCTTGCGCATAGGGGAAGTCTAACAGAGCATTGCAAGATAAGACAAGGCCTAAAAAGAAACGGTGAAAAAAGAAAAGGAACCGAATCCGCGCGGTGCTCTGCACTGCACCTGTCTATAGACCTGTATCAGGGCTTTAACCAGCTGCTAGACTACCGGTCGTCTTGTCAACCTAAGACTTTAGACCTGTAGGCATACTTTTATACTTGTAACTTTATATACGTTTATGAACCTGGACTGTGTTGGGTTGAACTAAGGTGCTTTTAGCTTGGTTCAATCCGGTCCTGGTGCACTATCTATTATGTGTATTAGGGACTTGTGTCTATTTACAATGAATGTGCGGTGAATGCTGCCTCAAATTTACCACTTGGTAAAGATGATTATAAAACAGATGATGACGAAATGAAAATGACTGGGGGGAGTATGCAAGTGGTGACATGATGGTTTTCAGCGGCGATGCTGGATTGTAGTGTTTTTTCCGGGCGAAATTCCAAGCATGTTTACATCGCAAACGTGCTGATGGAGGATTGCTCCGAGCCACTGGGGGCCTCGTTGATTTTCTCAAAGTTAATGGAGTTCAAGATGCGTCTGCCTCCGAGTTCTGTCAACTTGTGTGCCATTTCTTCACCGGCTTTTTCCGCGTCTTCTTTACTGTTCACGATGGACGTCAACGCAGCCTCCACCGACTCTGTTCCATCGGGACTCACAATGATGCCCTTGAAGTAGAGCTCCAGGTTAGTTTCGTCCCAGTGAGTCTTCACTCCAAGTGGAACGGAACAACCTCCCTCCAAGATTCTCATCATGGTTCTTTCTGCAGTGCAGCAGTAGGCGGTCGGGCGGTGCTCGAGTTGGGCAAGGAGTGGTTTCATCACAGGATCGTCTTTTCTGATTTCAATTCCAAGCGCACCTTGGCCCACGGCGTAGTACATGTCAGGCGCATCCAAAGCACAGGAGATTCTTTCAGATAAGCCTTCTCTGATGAGTCCAGCCGCGGCCAAGACTATGCATGCATAAGGAGACTCAGGGTCATCCAACTTGGAGATCCGTGTGGAGAGGTTCCCTCTGACATCGTGAAAGTTGAGGTGAGGACAAGCTTTGCGGAGCTGTGCCTGTCTTCTTAGAGAGGAAGTACCCACCACTGAGCCGTGCGGCAAGTCCAGCAAGGTCTTGTGAGAGGAGCCCTTCTTCATAACAAGGACATCACGAGGGTCTTCACGCTCCAAAATACACCCCAACTCAAACTCGTCGTATAAGTTGGTGGGCATGTCCTTCAAAGAGTGCACAATCAAGTCCAACTTGGGGTAGTCGCCAATCGATTCCAACAAAAGCGCCTCAAGTTCCTTTGTCCATAAGGATTTGCCTCCAAACGAGTAAAGCGGTTTCAGCTGCACCTTGTCGCCAAAGGTGCTGAGCGCTAGGATGGAGCACAGGAGGTTGGGAAAGGCCTTTTCAACCTCGTGCTTGACGATTTTCAGCTGGATGACCGCCAACTTGGATTTCCTTCCTCCTATCTGGACATGGTTCCCAGGAACTTGAATGTGGGTCATAGTGTTGTGGGGCATCAGGATAAAAAACGATTGGGTACCGAGAAACTCGAAAGTTTGAGAAAAAATGTCTGGAGCGAATAAAATTTAAGATAAAAAATCGCACTTGGTCTTCTGCTATGAGCACTTAGCGCTCGGCTCGCAGGAAATTTTCAGATGGACGCGGAAGCTAAGACTTCGGTAGTGAGAAGCTCGGTAGATGCCGGGTAGACTAAAAAGCTTAATTGAAGGGCAATTAAGGCAAGTTAGAGGGTGCTCAAAGTTTGGTTTGACTTGTGGAAATGAACAATGGAAGAGTTTCCGGCTCCGGCGAAATTTTTTATATCTGGCCTGACCGGCGGGCATGGGCTTGTTTTATATGGGCAGTGCTTAAAACTGCTGCATGCGCTTTTTCTTTTTCGACCTACGCAGTGCCACTGAAAATCGGTGCGTCAGCACGAACTGTCGAATCGCGGAAACGGCATTATTCATCTCTGCAGGACCCGCCTGATCTGGAGCTTCCGACCCCGGCCTTCGGTAGGAGATGATTTTTCAAACTTGAGTGATTTCTTTTTTTGAAGCTTCTGAGTCTCAAGACTTCCTGATGGGAACAGCGACCCGAACTTTCGTCTTATTCCTCAACTCCTACGACTTTCTAGGTGCTTTTCTGGCTCTGATCATGTGCGCATCCGCCTACCTAAAAGCGGAAAATCTCCCGGATTGCTAGTGCTCGTCTGGCCCGTTTTCGGTATCTGTTCGCTTACTTTTCTCACTTGTGATTGACCACTTTCAGATGCTACATAGAAACTGCACACTCGCCCAACCCCACATATTTTTCCTTTCAATATCACACTCTTATTGTTCACGTTCGTATTATTGACACTCACTATCACACTCACTATTCTCACTCGTGTTATCAATTCTCATTATTCTCCTTCATTACTAATACACATTATTCTCAGCCCTCACCCATTATGCTCACCTATTATTTTCCCTCACTGTTCACCCTCTATTCACCCGCACACTTATATTGTTCACACTCGTGTTATTCACGCTCGTACTTTTCTCTTTCGTGGTGTAGGTCCAAACACTTCACATTGTCTCTCTGTATCACATGGTTAGTCTGATTGATGGCTGCTGCTGCTGTGGAACCCAATGTTGGCCTCACTGTCTAAAATGCTGGTTTCATCGTGTGAATCCGAGTCCATCCACTCGTCTTCACTATCACTATTTCTCGGGCTCGCCTTGTTGTATTCTCGGACTGCAAACTCATCGGGTGATGCTTGGTATCTAGTCTTCTCGGAAACAAACTGCAGCACTATATTTTCGAGTGCCTGTAGCTTCTGGAGCACTTCTTGGTTCGACTTTGTCTCACTCGCGCCCCGACGACGCATCTTCTGTAGGCGGATTTCCGACGGGTTGGACCGGAGACGCCCCACATTGTACTTGCGACCCAAAAAGTCGTCAATAAACATGGAATCAACCAGCCCACTCCGGAATCCCATCAATGTATTTTGCGATTGCTGTGGAACTAACCTTGTCTTCGGACGCATGACCCGTCCTGCGTTCTTCTCTTTCTGCTCTGTTGTAGACTGGCTTCTTTCAGCAGAGCCATTGGCAGCATCATAATAGGAGCTTACTCGGAGAGGTCCCATCTGCGATCCTCTCCGAGACATCAAATTTAATGAGCTATTGTCAAAGTCGTTGTCGTTCAAAGTACTGAGCAAAACCATATCACTATCAGCATATAAGTCATCATCGCGAGTGAGGAAGGTGAAGTTCTTCAAGTTCTTTTGTTGTGTCTGCGATAAGATTCTGTGATCCTTGGTGATGATCTCGTAAAAGTAAATGATCAAGATGATGGGAAGTTTGAATGTCTTGACAATATAGTTTGTCCAAGCCACGAGCTTGTTCTCATTCTTGGGCGACATCTGTAAACTTGCCCACTTCAAGTAAATAATCAAATTGGTGGTTTTCAAATACTCAAATTCCTCCTTGTTGGTTTCACTAACCTTCAGGAAAACATTGCTTAGGACAATGGCAACAATCGTGGTGACAACAAATTGCATGAGCGATAAGAAGGCCAACTGCACCGATCTTCCCAAAACGTTATACCTGTTCCAATTATCCCACACCGCCGGTGTAAAGCCGTAGAACACCTTCAACATGGCAAAAGCCACCTCGTAGATTGACATATCGATTGTAAGGCTAATGAAGCAGAGGAAGAACCCAAAGATCAACGATATGAAGAGACAAAACATGGCAATCACATTCCATGTCATTTTCTTCAATGACAAGATGATCATATTGAAAAACTCGTAGTTGTTGAAAACAGAAAGCAAGCGTGGGAACAATAGAATGGAAATCAAGCTGAAGCAATTGTAGTAGGTGCTGCTCTGGATCTTATCTAAACCATAGAGTATCCTGAACACAAAGGAGATATCGATTAGAAACACAATCATCATATCCACGTAAGTCCAGATGATCTTCTTAAGAAACTTATACTCGATGTGGAGCAGTTTGACAATCACATCAAAATTAAAGCTCAAGGCCATTATCCAAAACAACCCCGAGAGAGCTGAATTGATACCGTTTGTATCAGTGTCCAAGTTCCTCTTGTGCTTGAAAACCAAAGTCAAAAACAATAATGTAAAAAAGGCGTACTTAAGGTTTATCACCAAAGATTGGTACTTCGGCACAACATTCGACCGAACAAAGATCTTCTTGATTGTTGTTCTGTTGAACCTGTATTTGACGAACTTTCTCTCATCAAAAAATAAGTCTGGCTTGGTGTCGTCCCCCATGAAATTCCGGGGCAGATACAGTTCCTCCAAGAATTTCTGGGACCGGCTGGGTCGAAGCACATCCGACCAGCTTTTAAGGTCTATATCGTTCTGTTCTTTGATGATGAGCTCGCCATTGTAAACCCTATCTAAGATTCCCACAATGGCAGGTTGTGACAAGAATTTCTTGGACTTGGAGAGAATCGAGAGCTCCAAGGTGTTGAAACAGTCGAGGTGCTTTGTATGTTTCAACTGTTCATATTCATTGTGATGTTTCATGGGGTTGATAAATAAGAGGTTGATGCGGTTGCTGGAGCTATACTCCCTAAGCATCCGTATGGCCAAGAGCTCACATATAGTGGCCTTGGTGATGAGCAAGTCGTACATAATCAAATTGTTTTCCGATTGGATCATGTACTCGTACTTTAGAAGCAAGAGCACATATACCACATTGGAGGAGATGTGCTGGTCAGATTGCTCTTCGGTAGGAAACGACCCATACCCATTTGGGCCAAGATGTAGACTCTCGTATGCGTTGGAAACACTGTCAGGAGGAGCATAGTTTCTGAAAATTTCTTCAAGGGCTCGGAGTCGGCTTAGTTCGATGATCCGGGACACGAGAGGCTTAATGAGAGACAAGCGGAGCTCGGGCGTCTTCATCTGCTCATACTTGAAACTGTAAATGACATCTCTATTTATTAGTTTCTGGATCTGGAAGTAGAGGTATTTGAACTCTATACGGCGTTGCTTTGGGTCTTGTGTGGTGTTCTGAGGCTTAACACTAGCGTAGTCGTTTCGGCAGGTACTGGGGAGTCGGAGCTTGTAGGACATTATGGGAGGTTCAGACACGGTGTAGGAAAGGCCAAAAGAGTAATCGTATAGATCAAAAGAACGTGGGTCTTGAGGTGTTTCAGATATGGTGATGTAGGCTTAGTTATTAAGATTGCTATAATTATCCGGAAAAGCTAGGGTCGTGGCTGTTGTTTTGCTGCTGGAAGGCTGCGGCTGCGGGATGCATTGGGATCATATATATACGAAGCAAGGCATCCGCATCGAATGAAAATATAAACATCTTAAAAATAGACATGTCGCACCCGCGCACGCGACTGCAAAACGGGCCCGTCTTTCGGCTAAGCAATCTCTCTGTTGATGAAGTTCCAGGCCTTGGTGCCATTTTCCTCGCCGATCATTTCTATCAAGGTCTCCTTGGGAAGCTCTACCATGTCTGCAATGCTCCGCACCTTCAGTATTACCGATAAGTAGTTTAAATGGGTGATCCCAGGTATCGACTGTAGAAGATCGATCGCGTCATCATTGAATGCCGGGGGACCCTCTTTGGTTGAAATTGAGGCATTTACGCCTTTGGATAGCGCCTCCTCGATATCGGGTTCCTCTTGGCTCGCTTTAAGCTCCAAAAAAATCTGGGCAGTTTCGTATGGCGATGAAGACCATATAACTTTGAGTTTGGGGAAAGATACCAAGAGCTCCGTGATCTTCAGCTGAATGTCTTTGTTCAGGATTTTGGCTGCTATGGTAGAGCTTGCCTTTTGCCCTGGTGACTTGTACTCGGAGAATGGCACGAACGAAAATGACCGTGACTCGTCAAACTCTATGAGAAGCGTGGGTAGCTCGTAGTGCCGGAACATTTGCTCACACTGCTGGTAAAGCCGTCCGCTTTTGAAACTTGAGATCAAGTCGGGGATGGCTTTTCTTTCCACGCAAATCTTCGGCGTTATGATGTAGTCGCCCACTGTCAACATGCATGGGAGCACCTTGGTACCCACGCGGTACAAGAGGTTCGGTAGCGATGATGAGAATTCTCTGGTATCCACAACAATCCTCATTTCATCGTTTTCGGACCTGAAGTTGGCTCCTCCAGCTATTCTGGTGTTGACCACCTGTGGCTTCCTGATCTGGAATTTCCAATTGTCCTTTTCCGTCTCGAAATGTTTGCCGAGACTGGCTTTTTCCTTGATTAGCCTTGTGAACGCTAGCTTCTCTTTTCTAATTCTTACCAAGTGCGTTTGCTCTTCCACGGATGTTCCGTAGTACATGAAATAAGTCCGTGCTGGGGTGTGAGGGTTCATGGCTTGAAATAATTCCACCCGGCGAATAAATGTTAAGTCTGGGTCGTACATGATAATGTACGATGGACTCAACTCCTGTAAGAGAAACTCGTTGGTGTACTTGTCGTAAGTCTCAATGATGATCTGGTTGAATCGTTCGATATGTTCTGGCTTTGAATTGTCTTCATTTGGGTTATCAACGAATAGTGTCTCTTCTCCTTGAACGACTTCTGCCGGTTCTGAGTCGGATACTTCTTCAAACTCGCTTTTGAGCTGGTTCTCTACCGACATCAAGATCTCTTCGTCTAAATCAACAGCACCAGAGTTCCGGTCAAATGTTGTTCCGGAATATAGACGAGATACGTTAGCCACTGCTGCAGCACCTCTTGTTCTCCGTCTTTTGCTTTGGGGTAGGTTATTTCCACGACTAAAAGATTTGGAGGTGTTGAGCTTTTCGTCACCTGAAAGAGTGGAGCCTTGTTCGCTGTCGTCCTTTTTGTCAAAATCTAAGCTAAGCTTCTTTGTAAGAGATGTGATGTTTCTCCACAAAATATAGTCATTGAGCTTCGTCACCATGTAACGCCTGGCGGAAAAGGACTTTTTGCCTGTAACAGAATTTTCCTTCTTTCTGGACTCAGAAATCACCCTAGATAACTGTTCCACCGTCTGTTTTCCGGAGCACATTATCAAAACAGGGCCCTCTGTCTTCAGGTTATCAAGCGACCTTTCATGCATGATATCGTCGATGATGAGAGAGAGCTGCTCCCATTTGGGAAGCTCTTCCAAGTTATATACTACTTCAGTCCCCACCACAGATTCGTCATGCGTATCGAGGTCAATCAGTTTGGTTTGAATATTCACCTTACCCAAAGCCCTCTCCTTTGCGTATGAAATGATTGTGGTGGCCTCGTCCATCATCAACCATGGACTCATAGTAGTAGTTCCCAAGTTGCTGGTACTAGAGCTGCGGATATTGGAGTCTAGAATGCCCTGGACCCTTTGGTAGTAGCTCAAAGAATTTTCTTGTAGGAGACTCGATAATAAATCGATCAAAGTCGAGAGATCGTAAACCAACTGCTTTGACGTCCAGGAGATTCGGTGCCATTGAGAATCAAGAGAGAGTCTCACCCTCTGAACGAAGTCATAGTCATGGATGTTCTCCATGTCCCAGTACTCTGACTCAAGACTAGGATTGTGCCTTCTCAATTCATTCAAGCAGGCCTGCAAACACGATAAAATAGCCGACTGGATCTTGGCCATTTTAGGAGACAACTTCACAGCTACTTCCGTAACTAGACCATGGTTGGATTTTCGAGTGGCTGCAGATTGGAGTAACAGCTGAGACACCTCGACGTGGAATCGTGGCCACAAGAACACGTTCGATAGTCTTAGCACCTTTAGTTTTGTAGCGAGCGGAGTAAAGCCTGTGAATGATTCAGGTTCGTCGGATATGGCCTTCACAAACCCCCAGTCGTTCTTGTCTCTGTACAAGTTGATAATGAATGACTCGTTCGACGTTTCTTTGACCCTCTCACTGTGCATTATGAATATGCCTGTTATGTCGCTGGGCCGTATGATCCCAGATAGTAAGTCCACGACAAGGATTCGTGAACTAATGGAAAGAACGCCCCCTTCTTCATAAACAGACCTTCTTCTTGTGGTATTGGAAAGATCTGAGCCGTTCACCACTCTCAAGGGAGCAGTCCATTCGTCTTCATCATCACCAAGAGTTTCCTTTAATGACGCGTTCATCCATCGAAGCTCCATCATGGCATTGCTTAACTGTACAATTTCCTCGTCTCTAGCATTAAGGAGGATCACCAAGCTCTTCTTTTTTTGCGTCAAATTGCCATGTTCCAAAGACACCGACGGCGTGCTCAAGGCATAGAGAATGTTAGCCACAAGAATACCACACCCCAAGCCCCTGCCCAAGATCAAGAGCCCATCCTTGCTCAAAATGGTTTCGGCAATCTCCTGGTAGAAATGGAGGGGCAAATTGCAGTAGATCTCTTTCGAGTCGTAGATTGGTACAAATGATTGGTCCTGGTCACGTACCACAGGAAAGGAATCGTCGTCCTGGTTCTTTTGCGACTGCTGGTTTAGCTGCTGCTCGTAGTACTTCTTGGTGAGTTCATCCGAGATTTCAATTGGAGGGAGATCTTGCTCCACCTCGTTGTCATTCGCAGCTTCATCACGGTCATGGTGCTCAACGGTAGAAGTAAGATCAGTTCCATCGTACTCTTCATCTTCCGGAACAAAAAGCATCGACATTTCAAGTCGAGATAAGGATGGTTTGGAGTTGGTTTCAGGTTGGTTTCAGACTGGCTCAGACTGGCTAACGTTGGCCTGACACGGGTCTAAGACTACTTTGTAGATATTGCACCTACTAGTAATCAAGTGCGAGTATTGCTGCGAGCAGCTCTAGAACTACAGTCAGTAAAGGTACTGGGTTTTGAAATTCAAAGACAACCGATATCTAATTTTTATTAATCCAATAAAACGGCCATAAATTTCAGAATTTAATAATATCTTAAGTGTATAAATTATCCAATCATTCTATGCCTCATTTCATGGATTATACCCTAGATTCAGTGTATGATAGGCAATGTCTCACTTCAGTAAAGGTGCCGTATACACACAGCACTTACGGCAGTACGGTTCCATTATGGGTTTTGACAATACAAATTAATAGCTAGTCCATATTCACTGAAACCCTTCCAATACAGTCATTATTGTTTAGAGTACCTAGGTCCACATAATTCACCGTACATTGGCTTCTCCGGTCATATTCATATCTAAGACGCGAAACGCGTATGATCTCATCACCATGACCCACCAGAGTGGATCGTTCGTGGTAGCACAATACGAAAACCAGGAAGAGACAAAGCTCGAGCACCAGCTTGTTTGCCGTATACTACGAATCGATAACGTATCGGAGTCGAAAGAAAAGACTCTTGAGGAATGGAGGTACCTTCATAATCCCAACACTGCGTTGTTCGAACGCATGGAGCACGTCAGCAGGCCTATCATCTATGGCATTGACTTGGACGCCCCGGAAAACGACCCCAAAACGCGGACATCAAAGGCTACCCACAAGCTTCTACTAGCAGATGGCCTGAATAATCACTTCTATGGCATAGAGATGGAGGAGCTAAGGTTCTTGAACCCTGCTACCTCTTCAACAAACAACCCGTTGCCCATTCCTTTGGGCGGCCAACTAGTGGTCAAAAAGGGCACTACAGTTCTGTACGGCATGCTTCTACTCCGAAATAGTGATGTCACGTATACTGCGCCTAACCTCGATTTAAGTCCAGCACTGCAACTTAATAGTGGCATTGTCAAGAAGTATATTGATGTGTTGGAGACTGCTCTCCGAGATCTTAAGTCAAGCTCGTGATCTCTGGGTCTATATGAATAAAAGAAGGAAGTCCGGCCTAAAGCTTGGAGCTGGCCTTGCGTGTGAGTCAGTTTTCTAGCAAGGTGTTCCATAATGCATACTCATCAGTGAAGTCGTGATGAATCATACTTATCAAGTAGTAATCTTCGTTGATCGACGACAAAAGCTTGTGGCTCTCTGTGTCCTTTTTGTAGCATCTGGCCCATTCAATCCATAATAAAAATGCTTCATCGTTCCACGCCTTGAACGACTCGTAGTCGATGATCGTGGGTTGCAAGATCTCTTTGGATGCGAACACACCCCATGTAATGGCAGTCTTGGTATTTTGCTTCTCCCTTATGCGTAAGTTCGATTCGATGTGGCCCTTCGAGTCTCCCCTGTAGTAGGTGATACTTTGCTCCTCAATGAGGTCCTTCAACTGGACCGAAAGTTTGGTGTCCCATTCCTTTTTAGGAATAAAGAACTCAACAAAACCTTTCTGGAAAAGATATCCGTACGCGGGTCCCCATCCAAGGATTTTATCCGAGGAGTCACAAGCATTGACTGCAGGCTGAGATGCCAAAGTGAACCAGCCCTTGTTGTTGAGTTCGAAGAGCTCCTCTTGGATCAATGCCGTCTCTGTTGACACTCCCTGGTCTGCCCATGGCAAGACGTTGATTCTACCCGATAAATAGTCCTTGAACAAGCGAGAGATGTCTTGTAATGAAGTAGGGGAGCCCCAGGTCTCAAGAACCTTTTCTGTGCTGTGGAGTTTCAAGTTGGGACCGTAGCCATCAATTTCTCCATAAGCAGGGGAGTTGGAGTCACCGAAACGACCGTTCGTAAACTCATCCCATGTAGCATCCTTGCCCAACGCTCCTTTTCCTGTACTTATATCGACGATGGTTTTCCGGTCCTTCTTTCTGGTAATGGATGCGATCTTTTGGTCCTTTATGACTTGGCCCTTTCTGTTCAAGTAACCCTCCTGGGTGGCCTTTATGAGCAAGTCATCTCCCTCCGAGTCGGATCCCACAGCATCCTCATGGTCCACGGTTGGCTCGGAGGACTGCAGCCTAAAGATCTTGGAGTTTTCAATGATGTATGCGACAGATTTTTCCAAGTTGAGAGTGTAAAAGTGGTAGCCCTTGATTCTTCCCTCTGTTCTGGCGTCGATCTGCGAGATCATGTTGGTGAGAATGTCGATACCAATGGATTTGACCATGTTGTCGTCGTTTCCAGGAGCTTCAAGTTGGCGAGAGATATCACGAGGAACAGAGGCATGCGACAACTTGGTCGAACGAAGAAATACCTTGTGTGTGGTGATTGGCATCAACCCAGGAATGAGCACTGTGTTGGCGAGCTCGGGCACCGAACTGAGCATCTTTTCATAGGCAACAAACTTGTCCACATCGAAAAACAATTGTGTGATGATGAAGTCGGCACCTGCCTTGACCTTCTCAATCAAAAATGGAAGGTCTTTTCTGGGGTTCTGCTGCGTTTCGCTGGCACTGTCCACATGCCCCTCTGGGTACCCCGCAACACCGATGCAGAAGTAGTCTCCATGCTGCTGTTTGATGTATTTCACCAAGTCAACAGCATTGTTCAAATCGCAGTTTGGCGTCCAATACTCTCTGGTTCTTGGAGGGTCACCCCGAAGCGCCAAGATGTTTCTGATCCCGGCCTTTTTTGCCCGCTCCAAAGCATCGTCGATAACCTCTTTGTTGGTATTTGTGCAAGTCAAATGCAAAACAGTCGTGATTCCCAACTCCTTTTGACACGTGGCAGCAAGGTCCAAGGATTTCTGGCTGGTGGAGCCTCCTGCACCCCAAGTAACGGTGATGAAGAGAGGGTTCAAGGCCATCATTCTATTCAATCGGGCAAGAAGGTTTCTGAATCCAGTATCCGTCTTTGGAGGGAAAAACTCCAACAGGCAGAACTTTTCGTTGGGCCCTAAGGCCTTTATGCTCTCTATAACTGTTGTCATGAAGAAAAAAGTATGGCGATTGGATGTGGATTATGCTCAGCGGAGTCAGGTGTGGCCTTGGTTTTTTCCGAGTGAGCCCTGTCGCTGACTCGGGTGCACTGACGCATTAATTTGTATGTAGTCTCCAAGGCTTACTAAGTGAAGCATGGAAATTAATAATCTCATGTATTTGGATGAGACCAGAGCATTTGGAGCTTGACCTATTTACGAGTGTAATTGTGCTGAATTTTTGTATAATTTGATAAGTAGAGCGTCGTCCTAGACCACGAAGGCTGGCGTTCAATGGCTCCCCAAAACACCATGCACCCATTAACAGAACGATGGCTCAAATGCTAGAATGCCATGTTTCGATTCGTTTAATCAACTTTAGGGATCAAGTGGTATGAACACCAAGAACACCATGGCCCTGGCCTGTAGAAACGTCTTCTTAAACAGCACTGTATTCGCCTCTGTTCGAGTTGCCCGACACTTTCTCTATGATCTCCTTTATAAAACTGGGCAAGCCCTTCAATAGATCCACAAAGTTCTCCAACACCTCCTTCAATGCCGACAGGAAGTCAATGGAGTTGCCCTTGCTGTACTGGAACCATGCACCACCAATGATGTAGATGCTCAAAAACAACACCATGAAGATAAAGATCCATGTGAACCAGCCCCACGACTCGCTATTGTCCTTCTTAGGGGCCTTTTCTGGCGCCTTCTTCTTGTCACCACTCGTAATACAGGCAGCTGGGGTGCGCATCTCACTCTCAAACGTCACGCCATCCCATTTCAAGAGTTTAAATTTGTTTGCACCTTCAGCTTCACTATCGACACAAATGAACTTGATGATACCATCCACAGAGCCATCTCCCCAATGTACATCCTTGTAGGAGATAGTTATTCCGGATTCGCTGTTGCCGCCATCGGTGGAAAATGGCGTGTAGGTCTTCTGCAGGTTGACGTTAAAGTCGATCACCTCAGATAAAAAGGATTTACCATCCAAACTGACCCTAGTGAGCCCACACAACTCAGAGTTCTTCGGGCAGTCCTTTTGAGTGTCGAGGTTTTCACAGATTCCAACGCTCCAAGTGAAGGTTGTCTTAGATGGAGGAGTTGACTTGGAGGACTCGGCGGAATAAATGCCTTTTATGGAGGCAAAATCGTACTGCTCCAACTCTTTGGCCGAACAGTCGAACGCCAGAGCCAAGGTGGAGCATAGGCCCAACAAGTAGAGTAATTTCATTGTTCTGTAGCCGGAGTGGTACCGTTTCCAGTTAGAAATCTCGCACCTTGATACCGGTGTACGGGTGTATGGCCCGCTTTTGCTTGCGCACCGCTGCTTCCAGAATCTGTGTCAGAACCTCACCAACATAGACAGCCATGGTGATAAAGACATATCATTAGAGAAAGGAAATCATGTACCCAATGAAACAATACCTTTGAGAGTGTTTCTAAAAATAGTATCATACGTCTATCCCCACTGCAGCCTGGTTTTTAATCATCTTAGTGTTCTTTACTGGTGTTTCCAGTACTATGCTCTTAGCCATGCTGTGACCCTCTGACTTATTTCATGTACCATAAGCATCTAGAGGTCAAAAATCTAATTCCATATTCTAATTCAATATCTTATTTTAAAATAATTTTATAGTTATGGACCCTATTAGTAATGGCCACTTTCGGAATATAGCTAGTAGAGTTATAGAAACCATTAGTGTACAGACTACGACCCAGTATGCCCCGGGGTATGGTCTTAGATCTCTCGGGTAAAGTTGCAGCTACTCTCCGCATTATCCCCCTCATGTTCCGAGGCTCGGGAGGCCATGTGAGATTCGCACCCCGAGGTGGAAATGCGAGGCCTTGCAGGTCTAAGAAACCTTATATATAGCCTTTTCCCTGAGAAAATCACAGGCACAGAAAACCTCAGAATACAAGATTTGCTCTTTTTTTTCTCTTAAGTCACAATGGTAAAAGTCACAATCTGCGGAGCCGCCGGCGGCATCGGCCAGCCTCTATCGATGCTCATGAAGCTTAACCCCAAGGTGTCTCACCTTGCATTGTTTGACATTGTCAATGCCAATGGTGTAGCTGCCGACTTGTCTCATATTAATACCCCTGCCAAAGTCACGGGACACCAGCCACAATCTAAAGGCGACAATTCGGCCCTCCAGGAGGCTTTAAAGGGTACGGATATTGTGGTGATTCCTGCGGGGGTACCCAGAAAGCCAGGCATGACCCGTGCCGACTTGTTCAACATCAATGCACTGATTATCAGGGACTTGACTGCTCAAATTGGCAAGACTTGTCCAAACGCTGCCATTTTGATCATCTCCAACCCAGTCAATGCTACGGTCGCCATTGCTGCGGCTGTTTTGAAGAAGTTGGGTGTGTTCAACCCACGCAAGTTGTTTGGTGTGACCACCTTGGATTCTGTTAGAGCGGAAACTTTCCTTGGTGGCTTGATTGGTGAGTCCCCTGAATCGCTCAAAGGAAAGATCTCCGTCATTGGTGGCCATTCTGGAGATACTATCGTGCCACTTATCAACTTCGATCCTTCCATCGCTAGCAAAGTGAAAGCTATATCCGAGGCAAGCTACAAAGATTTTGTGCACCGTGTTCAATTTGGTGGTGATGAAGTGGTCAAGGCAAAGAATGGAGCCGGCTCCGCCACATTATCGATGGCCTATGCTGGTTATAGGTTTGCAACTTATGTCATCAACTCGTTCCAAAATCATAATCCAGTGAAACTTCCTGATTCTGCTTACATTTATTTGCCAGGTATTGATGATGGTCTGAAATTGTCTTCTGCTCTTGGCGGAGTTGATTTCTTCTCTGTTCCAGTGCATTTAAAATCCGGTCAAGTAGTTTCTTTCGATGCTCCTTCAAAATTAATCCACACCAGCAACGAGGAGCTGATGGTGAAGGTGGCAGTTGAGGGCTTGAAGGCATCCATAGCTCAAGGAACCAACTTCGTGGAAGGGTCGAAGTTGTGAGTACATATTTAATCTTGATCTACGTAGATCAGCCAAACATTAGAATAAATCATGAAGTTTAACCGAGACGTCTATTTGTAAATTAATCCAAAACCATACCAAAACTAGTGCAATCCGAGCTTATCCATTCTGACTTGCACTGCGTTACGGTGGGCTTCTAATCCTTCCACTGCGGCCAAGGTCATCACAGCGTTTCCAATACTCTTTAATCCGTCTTCAGTGACATTCTGTGCAGTGATGAATTTCTGGAATGTGGCAGTGTTTACTCCAGAGTATTGTCTGGCGTAGCCATATGTTGGCAAGGTGTGGTTGGTACCACTAGAGTAGTCACCACATGACTCTGGTGAAAGGGCTCCCACAAACACAGAGCCAGCGTTTTCAATATGGGAAGGCACGAAGCTTTCAGCATTATCGATCTGCAAAATCAAATGCTCTGGTGCATACTGATTGCTTAATTCAAAGGCCTTTGTATAGTCCTTCACAAGAAGCGTGAATGAGTGCTCCAAGCATTTAGCCACGATTTCCTTTCTGGGCAAAACCTCTGCTTGACGACGTACAGCAGCATCAAATTCAGCAAGTTTGCTTTCACTGAGGTTCACACCAATCAAAATAACCTGAGAGTCCACTCCGTGTTCTGCTTGTGAGAGCAAGTCGCTGGCAACAAAGTCTGCGTCTGCATTTTCATCTGCGATGACCAACACCTCAGATGGACCTGCTGGCATGTCGATAGAGCATAGAGCCTGGGTATCGTTCTGGACATGCATTTTGGCAGCAGTGACAAACTGATTGCCTGGGCCCAAGATCTTATCACACTTCACCACAGACTCCGTACCGTAGGCCATGGCAGTGACTGCCTGGGCTCCACCCGCCATGAGAATGGCGCTTGCTCCTAGCTTATGAGCAACGTAAACCACTTCAGGTGTCAACTTCCCGGTGCTTCTGGCAGGAGGGGATGCCAAGATGATGTTCTTGCATCCAGCAACCTTGGCTGGCACTCCCAACATCATGGCAGTGGATGGTAACACTGCTGTTCCTCCAGGAACATACAAGCCAACATTTTCAATGGCCTTGGCGAACCGAGAGCAGAAAACACCTTTCGCCGTTTCCACAGTCATCACCTCTTCGGCAGGCAATTGAGCCCTATGGAATTTCTCGATGTTGTTCATGGATAAGTCAATAGCATTCTTCATCTCTTCAGAGATCTGCATAAGGTCCTCTGGGAAGGGAGCCTTGAGCACAGGAGACTTCAAGTCCACACCGTCAAACTTGCTAGTGAGCTCGAGCAATGCTTTGTCGCCGTTGCTTTGCACATTACTGATTATAGGCAACACCAACTTCATTATATCTGCTGTCTTCTGGACTGGTCTCTTCAAAGCTTTGGCGATTTCCGCCTCCGATGCATTTTTGGTGTCAATAGTAAGCATCTTGTAGGTAGGCAACACCTCTTTCTCTTGGGGTTTAGCACTCTCCTGGATGTACTTTTCTTTTGCATCACCCTTGCGCCTGGTGACCTTGAGACTCTTCTTGTCTAAGTTGCTTTCGATGTCCGCCAAACGCACGCCGTTTTTGACACAGTATGCCATGACAAAGTATAGAAGGTCTGCAGCCTCCCAGGCCACTTCATCGTTGTTATCAGGTTTCTCTCCGGCCTCAATGAGCTCATCCAACTCCTCTTTCATCTTGGCAAGTAAGAGTTTATCGTCGTTAAATAGACGTTTGGAGTACAGGCCTTCGGGAGCATTGTCTTTTCTGTCAGCCAAGGTCAAGTCAAGTTTGGCCAAACCAGATCCCGGGCTTTCAGTGGAATGGACCAAATCTTCATCGTGGAAGCACGTGTTGTTGCTTGGGTTGTGGCAGAATCCAAAGCCTTTTCTGTTTTCAACAACGAACTTGACAACATCGTTATCACAGTCTTTCTCCAAGCATAACAACTTTTGAGTGGCCCCAGAAGTCTTTCCTTTATACCATAATTCATGAGTTCTCTTGCGAGATTGATAAACACCCTCTCCGTCGGCAATAGCGGCCTTTATGGAGGCCTTGGAGGAGTAAACCACACCCAATGCGGTATTCTCGGGAGCAGCCGTAGTCACCAATGTAGTGTAAAGACCATCGGGGCGATCCGTCTCCAAAGTCGATGTGAAAATGTCGGAAACAGAGATTTTTCCTGCAGCGTCTTGTTGCGTAGATAACTTCGACGAATCCACAACTAGCGTGTAGCCAGCCTTGGCCAACTCCAAAGCCAGTTCTGGAGAAACCTCACCTGTGAAGTAAACAGACTTATCGCCGTTTGATGAATAAGCCTGAAAGTCCGAAGATTCCAATTGTCTTGCAACTGCAAAAGATGCTTTGGAGGAAATTAGCTCCGCTGGTGCCTGGTTCGTCTCCACTATAAATCTGGAGGAGGGAAGGCCAGCCGCAGACACTTCTTCGAATTGCTTCTCGGAAACAAAGACTCTCTTTGCGCCGATATTAAGAAACTCAATGATCGTCTCTAGCGAAGTCTCATCTTGGGAGGCCCTAATGTAGACATCCAAGAAATGGGGGAAAACGTTCAATGCATGCTTAGTGGGCTTGATGGAAGAAGAGTCCAAGAGGACTTTTCCGGTGACTGCAAGCTTACCAATTGACTCGTGTGCCGACACAATGGGCAATAATTGAAAGGTCATGGTCCACTGATTGAAGAGAAGCGCTAGTATGGAGTGAGAGTTCTCAAGATAAGAGAAAAACTTTGGGGCTATCGTTCGCACAGTGAGTCATACAGTCTTATCGCACATGACTGGTCAATAATACTGAATCTCACTATTCTTACAGTCTCGCTGATCAGTCATTTCACGAAAATACGTATGTTAGTGAGATTCACTAGCAGATACACTCATCAAAATTTGTTAGAATCCTATACGATTCTAATATAATATAAAATTTAAGAAGCTATTTTCTAAAACGTAAACCCATCGCGGAATTGGTTCAAATCCATGCCCGGCTTCACCATTTCTACTAAATCCCGCCGATCCAGTGCGATGAATGCTCTCTTTAATGTTTCCAAGAGAGAAGACGATTGATTGTGGTTGAAGTTCGACCCGTCGCCCTCTACCTCATGCATAGCCAACCCACTGAGTAAGTGCTCTGCAGCCTCATGGTAGCATCCTATGTTGATACACGAGACTCCTAAGTTGTAGCGTGCCCGGACAAAAGTAGGTTTCAACTCCAAGGCCTTGAAGTAAGCATCCACTGCCTCTTCGGTCCTGTTCAGATTGGCAAGAGAGGCCCCCAAACGGTTCCACAACACTGCGTCATCGGGTCTGATGGAGAGTGCTGCCTTGAAACAGTCAATTGTTTTGTCGAAATCTTCGTTGGCGTAGAATAGAACCCCGAGTCCCATTTGAACATCTGCATCCATATTGGCCATGTTCGGCGACAATTGTGCAGCTTGGATGAAGAGCTCGGTCACTCTCTTATTCAAGGTAAACCTGTCCTCGTCAGTGATGACGTCATTCTCCTGTCGTGCTCTTTCGACAATATTTGGGTATTTAGTGGAGATCCACCGTTCTAGAGTGGCAAATGCAGCGTTGTCGTATCCTTCGTTAATGTAGGAAATTGCCAAGGTCATCAAGGCCTCGGAGTTTTCGGGATGCAATTCCAAGCACTTCTCCAATGCAGTGATTCCGGCAATCTCCTTCTCATTTTGAGTCTGCACCTCTCCTAGCTTGAGCCAGGCCTCCACCCGTCCCGCGTCTTTAGTAATGGCTGCCTCAAAGGCCAATGCTGCCTCAGATAACTTGGCACCAGACTCCATTAATTCAAGACCGATCTCGTAAGGATCCTGGTCTGCAGGCAAATCCAAGAACTGGTTCAGCTCGGCATTTTCAAACTTGTAGTCACCGAAATTGGCTCGGGTCGATGCATATTTCGCAAAGTCTCTCTCCCATTGCTGCATATCAGCAGGAAGAGTTTGTTCCTGACTATTTTTGAAGTCCTCGTATTGTTGAGAAATAAAGTCATTCTCCAATGCATCCAGGTTCAACAGATCCCACACTTCCTGGAATGTTGCCTGGTATTTATCATCAATGACTAAGTCCTCATCTGGCACAGCTTCTCGGGTAGTGCTTTCTTGGGCAGCTTCTTGGGCCGATTCGCTGAGCTCTTCGATTTCCTTGAATCTGTTATCCCAATCCACGCTTGCTTCCTCCTTTTGAACCGGCTCAGCCAAACTGCCTCGCGCAGCCATCTGAGACATTCCCATCACTGGACGATAACCTCCCATCATCTGCATAGGTCTGTTTTGCATGCTTTGGTAGTGGTTCTGCGGCTGGGACTGGATATGCAGAGGGGCACTCCGGTACTCAGCACTCCATTGTGAAGAGCCACTTTGCGAGCGAGAAACCCCCATCGCTTGTGGGGCGTTGGCCGGGGTCTGAGCTTGGAAATCTTGCAGCCAGTTGGACGTTTGGCTGGGCGATTTGTTGGAGATCATGTTGAGTTCATGGTGCATTGGCTGGAACTGGAATGCGCTGGGTGAGCTACTGCCACCCGTCATGAACCGTTCCATATCCCGCTGATTCATCATGTTGTCCGTCTTGAAGCTTTGGTTGCTGGCCATAGGCGCATGGTGGGTCTGCCTTTGGAGTGATCTGTCTTGTTGGGAGTGCTTACTAAGCTGTGCCACGGCATTACCGTTGACTGAACAATCGGAGCCACCTAAAAACGACATGTTGAGTTTTTAATATATTTTCTCTTTCTGACTATGGAAAAGCAAGATTAGCTGGAAATAGGGGGGCATGAGCTTATGAGTCTTTGGATTTTCTCCACAGCGTGTGGAATTGCCCGCGGAAGGTGTGCACACAGCGTACAAGCCGTGGGTTATCTTGTGATTAGTGATTAATGTCACCCACTCCGCGCTGTGCCCGAGTCAGAAAAGTCACATGATAGGTCCACTTCCTCGTCGTCAAGTGCACTTTTTTCTTGGCTTTCATATAATCAACACTTGTATCTGTTTATTTTATAACTCTTATATATGAATCACCAGTCCATGGCGCTCTTTTTGTTCTCTCCAGATCCACACTCCAACTTGTTACACAAGTCGTTGAGTTCCTGCACATCCGCGTTGGCGGAATTGCCTCCGATTTTGGCGGGGTCCACGATCCCACCTCTTTTTTCTTCAAGCGCAAAGTGCTCCTTAACCATGTCTCTCACCACCTGTTGGTAATACAAGACGCCCTTCTCCTTGAGGGGGTGTAAGTAGCCGGAGTTGTAGATACCTTGATTCAAGTTCTTTTGGGTCAACACACACAAGTTAAAGTCCTCCAATTCCACCAACTGCAAGAAGTCAATGAACTCCTTGGCCTCGGCTGGTGCCAATCCCTTCTTGGTGTAGACGTCATACTGCAAGATTGTGTCAGTGGGGCCCATTGGCAAGACCCGGATCGAGTACCACGCAGGGGAGTAGCAGTTGATGCCGTTGGATGGGAAGTTATAGAGCCACAACCCATCAAAGTCTCCGCCCACGTTCTTCTTCACTTCGGGCTCCTTCATACTAGCAGCAGAGCTCTTTCTTCTAAATGGGAACCACGAGCCCTCGTCCGGCATTTCAGTGACCACAGGCTCTGGATCAGTACGGACAATGTCTGCATAGTGTCTGCAGTATCTGGTCTTGGGGACCACCTTGTAGGTTTCCATTCTGAAGGCAGAATTCAAGCCTGGGTGTGCAGTGGGGCAGTGGTAACATTCCTGGTATCCATCCATCAAGGTCTTCCAGTTGAAGTTACCCTTCAAATCGTACGACATGTTGTACTCATAGTCAGAGAAGTCAAACTCCTCCATTTCCTTCTCAAGACCCTCGAAGAATTTATCAAAAGGCATAAACTGCTCGGGGTCGTTACAGAAGTTCACATAGATAAGCCCCTGTGCAGTGATGTGAGTGTTGATTTCAAACAAAGAATTCTCCTCTTTCTTGAAGCCCTCAACCTGCTCGAAATGTGGTGCCTTGATTAAAAGACCATCGGCATTGTAAGACCATCCATGGTACTTGCATCCGAGAACCGTAGAGGATCCCTGATCCTTTCTAACAATCGGATATGCTCGGTGGCGACAGACGTTGTGGAAGGCCTTGATGGAGCCTTCTTTGGTCTTGATGAGGAAAAATTGCAAACCAGTCACAGTGAATTGGTAGTAGTCACCAGCCTTTTTGAACCTGGAGCTGTGCGTGCAGAAAAGCCACGACTTGTGGAAAATGGCTCTCTTTTCCAAATCAAAAACCTTTTCCGAAGTCCACCAGGATGCTGGCAACGTGTGTTCACCAGGCATCAACTTGCCTGCTGGTGCGGACTCGATCTTGGGTGCAACTGGGGTTACGGTTTGAATGGGTGCCATTCTAGAGCAATAGATGTAGAACTGAAAGATGAAAGTGTAAGGATTCGAAAGCGTCTTCTATTTATCTGGTGTCGACCTTATCTGGAGCTCCGGCGCAAGTGGCCTAAAACCTCTGTTTTCATTGGCCATGCCTAGTCAAGATAAATGTTCCCGTGCATTCTTCATCTCTGCACCATGCATCGCCCCGCCCTGCATGAACCCGCATATCTTATCAAAGATAGTACGGACGTCGCGTATCTTAACTCAATTTTTGCAATAATTCATGGAACCGCACTATCTCCTGCGCGACATCCAGATCAATGCTAGATGCAAGGAGTGTGTTAAGCACGAAGTCGCTTTCCGGCTGGACCCTGTATAAGTCCACCAATTCAAGGAATTTTTCCTCTAGGCCCTCACAGTTTTCCAATTCGTGCCCCTGGAGCGCAGTCTTCAAGATTACCGCATGAGCCAATAAGGAGTTAATCACCACTAATGACTTGAAGCCAACATAAGACAAAACCTTGTGTTCTGCGTTTTGTCTTTGGAATTTCACGGATTCCGTGATCGACGAAATGGTGTTTTTGGCAAGGTTAAAGAGCAATGGCCGGAGGTTTCCCATAAGCCATGAGAAAGGGAGTCGTACCAATGGCGCGTTGGGGTCCTCAATCGATATCGAGTCAATTAAAAGCTTTGCCCCAAACAACGCCTGAAGAATTGTGGACGATCTTTGTAAGATAAAGCTTGTGAACTCAACACCACCCATTGTCAAGGGAATCACACTCATAAATAATTTGAAGCACCGCGTGTAAAGTATACCTTGTTCCTTTTCCTCTTTTTCACTGCCGAGATACAAATCCACTAGCTTGGAGGTCTCATTAACATCGACTCGAGTAATTGACTCGGTGATCCCATTAACATGCGAGAAAGCTGAGGTATTTATGGACCCAGAGAGTAATGCTTGGAACAAGGCTTTGTTTTTTGGTTCCCTTACCAAAAGCTTCACAAAGCAATCCACCGCGAACGGTAGGTACGAATATGTTGAGAGTGAGCAGCTAGGAATCGACACTTTCTTATCAGGTCTATTCGCATCCTCAGAGTAATTTGGCCCAAACGAAGAGAGCAAAAGATATGCCAAAAATGCTTCCTCAAGTGTGTCAAGTTCCATGTTATTCGCGTTCCGATCTAACATCAACAAACAATCTTTCAATAAACATAGCCTCTTTCTCTCGAACGCAAAAGCCTCTGAATTAGATGCCACCGACTTCACGATCTTGAAGATGAACCTCTTGAAAGAGGGGCTGTGTGACATGAAATTGGAGCTTTCATCGGTGAAAGAAAGGTTTCTCAATGTCATCGTGGTGGTTATCAAGCTATCAACAAGAAACACCACATCATTCAAGGCTCCCTTGGTTTGCACCTTACTAAAGTGGTACTTATTTTCATCTCGGAAAGTGCGCAAAGATAACATGAAATCTGGCAATTGGCATTTAGTGACATCCGGTATCTCTTTCATGCTGGAGGGCAACTCGCTTGTCATTTCTTCCGGAGTAAACAACTCGTCAATGTCCATATCTGAATCCTCATCTTCAATCACCTCACCAGTCAAAGAGTCCACCACATATGTAACGTCTTCACTTTTCATGGTATCGTTTCCAACATACTTTTGAAATATGTCGTCAATCACAGTAGGCTTGCTCGAAAGGTCTCTGTCATAATCGCGCTTGTTGACATTCTGCTGCATGATCTGGTCTAAAAGCTTGGAGCCCAAATCCACCAAAGCATTCAATAATTCAGGAGCGTCGGTGAGATTGAATTGAAAGCTTGCATCTGTGGTAGTGACGAGAAGAGTGTTTAGCGCAGACGATACCTCACCTGGATTGTTGGACGTGTAGCCCTTCAAAGCCATTATTAAAGCATGGATGTTTAAGGACCCAAGCTCCGGAGCAAAAAGGTACACAGGTTTCGTGAGGTCTATTTCGTCTCCCAACTCAGAAATTCCCTTTAAGAACATTTTCCCATAAGAGTCCAGTTGCTTTTTAATCGGAACGTACTTTCTGATCGTGTTGGGTGTTGCATCATCTTGAGCCTCTGGTGCTTTTTTCGAATTCATGTTGGGCGTTTTCAGGTTACATTGCGATGGCCTTTTCGCGTTGCCTGGCTGAGGCGATGAAACAGAATGCTTCTTCAGTGCTATCTGAGGCGATGCACTATTAGATGGAGAGATATGAGATCCCTTAATCGGCATGTTCGAAGTTGGAGTGGAGGCATTCGCAACGGTGGATGCTTTCGACGTAGTAGGCACCATGTTGTGTGGAGAATTTGTCACTTCAGGTGACTGGAATTGCCTCAGTGCTGGCTCAGACAAGTTTTGTGTTTCGGTTTTCTGGTTTTGAAAGTCAGAAGGCATGGTTTGCACCGAAGCTGACATCGGAGTCTGCGCCTGTTGAGACTGAGGAGTCGATGAAGCCGTCTGTGGTTTTTGCATCTGCTGCTGTTGCAAGCGCATGAAAAGCAGCCTTTGAAATTGAAGTCTCCGACCCTGAATATCCTTCTGGCCCTCTTCAGTCAGTGTGTACTGCTCGTACGGGAGAATGTACTGCAAATAGCAGGAGCCCAACTGCTTCTCAACTAGTTGCCTGGCCTTCTGATTTGTTTGGAAATCAAAACCCTCAAACAAGCCAAGTTTGTGACAAACTGATGACCATTCAGTTATCTTATTGGAAGGCTGGTTGAGCATCTGAAGATTCTTGAGCACTACTTGCATACCTCCAATTTTTCTGCCGAGAACTTGTAGAGCAAGCAAATTGACCTTCTTGTTATTTATCATGGGAATTTGTGTTATTGGAGTTCCACGTCGGGCCATGAAATCACTGAGGGTCATTTGGAAGAGCTCATGTTGCAACTGCGCAATCTGCGCTGGACTGGGCTTGAAGCCCATGCCTCCCGGGCCCTGTCCTGGCTGGCCCGTCGACATTGAGTTGTTTTGCACTTGCGACGACTGGCTGTATGAGGGCTGCATTGCCGTGGCCGAGTTCTGGCGTGATCCAAATTGGCCTTGGTTGTGAGGACTTTCACCTGCCATTGGGCCCTGGGGCATATTATTAAACGAATCTTGAGGCATTCCTGCCATTCCATTCACTTGGTTTTGCATGCCAAAGTTTTCTGCTCCCACTTGGTCCTGGGCTCGCTGCTGTGGCACCTGCCCTCCTTCGTGAGAGTGTTGCTGCTGCGGCGGCTGCTGCTGCTGCTGCTGCTGCTGCTGCTGCTGCTGTTGTTGTTGTTGTTGTTGTTGTTGTTGTTGTTGTTGTTGTTGTTGTTGTTGTTGTTGTTGTTGTTGTTGTTGTTGTTGTTGTTGTTGTTGTTGTTGTTGTTGTTGTTGTTGTTGTTGTTGTTGTTGTTGTTGTTGTTGTTGTTGTTGTTGTTGTTGTTGTTGTTGTTGTTGTTGTTGTTGTTGTTGTTGTTGTTGTTGTTGTTGTTGTTGTTGTTGTTGTTGTTGTTGTTGTTGTTGTTGTTGTTGTTGTTGTTGTTGTTGTTGTTGTTGTTGTTGTTGTTGTTGTTGTTGTTGTTGTTGTTGTTGTTGTTGTTGTTGTTGTTGTTGTTGTTGTTGTTGTTGTTGTTGTTGTTGTTGTTGTTGTTGTTGTTGTTGTTGTTGTTGTTGTTGTTGTTGTTGTTGTTGTTGTTGTTGTTGTTGTTGTTGTTGTTGTTGTTGTTGTTGTTGTTGTTGTTGTTGTTGTTGTTGTTGTTGTTGTTGTTGTTGTTGTTGTTGTTGTTGTTGTTGTTGTTGTTGTTGTTGTTGTTGTTGTTGTTGTTGTTGTTGTTGTTGTTGTTGTTGTTGTTGTTGTTGTTGTTGTTGTTGTTGTTGTTGTTGTTGTTGTTGTTGTTGTTGTTGTTGTTGTTGTTGTTGTTGTTGTTGTTGTTGTTGTTGTTGTTGTTGTTGTTGTTGTTGTTGTTGTTGTTGTTGTTGTTGTTGTTGTTGTTGTTGTTGTTGTCGATGAAGCATTTGCTGATGCATCACTTGCTGACGCATTCGAGATAATTGGTCCTTTTGTTGTAATTGGTCCATTTTGGGAGACGACACATGGCCTGCTTTCTGAGCCATGGCCCCTGCCTGATTGAGGGATTCTGGTTGTCTGGCAAACATAGGTGAATTCTTGCCCTCAAAATTAGGAGCATGCATTTGATTGGACGTTCCCATTTGTTGGAAGTCTTTGGCTTCGTACATGCCATCGTCTTTTTGGGGTTGCATGGGAGGGGCTAACTGTTGCAGGTGCCCTTGTTTCTGTTGTTCGAAATTTCCAGAGGGAGCTTCTTGGGGCCTTCGAGTGAAGTCATCGAACATGGTGCTGGCGAGATCATCCTCGTTGTTTTCATTAGGCGCCAGCTGGAACGCATCTTCGTTGAACCAAAAGTTTGACATGAGTATGGGACTTAGCAGTGGTTGTTTAGGAGGACTGTCGTTTTTAGTGAGACAACTAGAATAAGCTCGTCACGTGATGCGCCCAGACGCGGGACCCTGCTCTTGAACAAGCCTATTGTATTGAGGAAAAAAATATTCTATCATGTGATCATTTGTAGGCTATATCCTGTTATAAAAGGCCTCAGCCTGGAGAATCTGACCTGTTGATTTTTCAACCTCCGTTCTCAGCTACTATGGGAGTTATGACAATATCAGCACCAATCACCAGAAGTACCACCATTTCTTGAGGCTCTTGGACAATGCTTTATAGTGCTCCATCTCGCCCCAGCAATCTCTGCCGTACTCGCAGCCGGCCATGTTGATCACGAAATCGCCCTCCTTGTAGAAAAATTGGGGGTCATCGGCCATGTCAGCACAGGCTCCTGGAGGGAACGCGTTGACCTCTCTTAAAGGCAAGAAGCCAACTCTCTCTCTAATCCAAGGCTGGGTGGAATACAACGACTCCAATGCATCTTGCTCCTTGTGCTCCCAGTTCATATGCATCTGCTCATACATGGCAGGGTCCCACCAAACATCCAACAACATCTCGGACCACGAGGACCTCCTCATTAGAAAAGATCCCAAGTTGAAGCCTCCGCAATCTTGTGTAATCACCATGTCTATAGGGGCTTTGTAATCAATATATGGCAACTCCAAGGGGATGTTCAATGGGTTGAACGTGTCCAAGGTTCTATATGTCGCGTTCTCGAGGTTGTTCAAGAACTTATCCTCCAACAGTGAGTATGGGTCCATGATGTAGGTGTGCAAGTCTAACCACCAGAACCACTCGGACTTGGGGAACTGACGCATGGCTTGTTTCATGATGTCCACCTTCTCCCAGGACTCCCTCCATTCGTGCGAATACCTCTTCTTTACCGTCATATCCTTGATGGTCAATCCATAGCCATGGCGTCTGGCGTATTGCTTTTTGTTAGCGATGGATGAACGCTCCACCGACCATTCCTGGGGGCCCTTCCACTTGAACACTCCTCCTCCTTCGTTGGCGGCCAAAATAATCACCACTTTGGGGTCACTCTTGGATATGTAGTGAGGAATCAAAGGTGCAGATGTAAACAACGAGAGAAAGAGTAAGACGGCCACGGTCAAGATGATTTTCTTGTTCATAAGCATGAAGCTCGAGATGCTGTCGCTGATACCCTTGATGCCATTGTCGAGCTTGAAGGACACACTTTTCAGCGGCTTGTAGGTGTTTGTGTATGCGTCTCCGACCAGCTTTTCAGCGGCGTCAGAGTTGAGTGGAATAGTCGAGTGCTGGAGAGAAAAGCCACGACTACTCATTGCTGGGGTGGGTGCTTAGAGTGTTATGTGGTGTGGACTCTTGATTCTTTTTTCGCTTTCACATGATGGTTTGTGCAGGTTGTTTTCTACAGATATGGTGTAGAAAACATGATCCCATTTCCTGAACTTTATTTATTCGAATATACTTTTTGTAGATATTTGAGAGATATTTCATAGAACTCTTGTGAAATTAATTTATAATACGTAAAGTCATAATTATTAGGGATTTTGGACCGTTCATCTCGGCCTCCATGAGTCACCTCCATTTACTGTCTCATAGCTGCCGTGGAACCAACAAGATACTCATATTGCAATCATAAAATATTGATATGGTCCGCATATTGCACATATAATCACAGATACCCTTTTCTATCTCAAAGGAAGCAAATTCTGCTCTAGACAGCTTTGTCTGCATAATGGGCATTCAGGACGCTCACGGACCCAATCCACTATGCAATCCCAGCAAAACATATGCCCGCAATTTGCTGCAGATGGGTTGACCATGGCAGAAAGACAAAGCATGCAGCTCCGGGAGTTTTCTGGAATGTAAGGAAGTGCCTTGGGGTCCGAGAGGTCCAAGGCCAATTTGTCGTTCAACCTGGAGTTGTGTTCTAGTAAGTGGTTGACTTTCTTGACACTCTCAACGGTCCGGTACACATCTTCCTGTTCAGAAATAGAAGATTTCTCCTCTTTGGCATCCTTTCTGTTTTCCTTAATATATTGGTTCGATTTGATGAGCATCTTCACCGCGAACTGGAGAAGCATGATGCATCCTAAGAAAGAATAGTTCCCCGTGCTCTGGAGCTTCTTGGGGTCCTTGTTATGACCGAAAGCATATCTCATACCAAACACTCTCTTTGAAATGGAGTAAAACAGCCCCTCAAAATAGAAGATCGCTATGTGGATGTTCATGATCGTATCTAGCAAGCTGGGGTACGAGGTGAACACCTTTGAAAGCCACGACCCTTCGGAATTCTCGTCCTTGGCCTTTAGTCTCCTAACAAGCCTCGTGATAAAGTATGGCAAAACCACAAGCGAGAGCGTGAACATGAGTCTCTTTTGTAGTTGCGGAAACCGCTTGCCCAGGCGATTCACGTAGATGATATCAACATACTCCTCACCTAGAGTGCGTGCCCCGAAAACCGTGGTGGCCAAGTAGTAGACCAATTTCCCGAATACGGTGATTTCCTCGGGGTACGAGTTCACGTATCTCTGGCCCTTGACGATCTTCAAAACCTCCTCTATCTGGGAACGGAGCGAGCTAGTGAAGTAGTTATCTTTCTGATTTGCCCGTACTGGAGGTTAGTAAATTGGGAGAACATTAGGATGGATATCAATGAGATACTTATACATACCTATAGTGGCAGCATCTGCGTAGGGTAGCGCATTGGGGTTGGCTCTGAACATGGCAGGTGAAATGTGGAGAAGATGTATTTTGCCGGTCTGAGAAACACTATTGAGCCGCGGCCCGACATCCGTGCATCACCCAATCTATTCTGCAATCTTGTGGGTACAGTAACCACCCATATACGTAAAAGATTAAGATTTGATTAAATTGGAAGTTTACCGGAAATCTATGGGAAGTCTTATGGCTTTATATTAAAATCTAGTGGAATGTGCGTGCAGGTGTTTGGCTATGATTTTAACTTCATACCCATTATCTAAATGCACTGTATGTTCTTAAAATTCGCCACTAATGAATCCTTCAAATACTGATTCCTTCCGAAATCTCCTTCCTTTAAAGGCACCTTTTGGGCTTACTTCTTTGGAAAGCTTATCTTGGATTGGCCTCGTTTCCGGACCCTGGCTCCCTCATTACCCGGAGCCCCAGAGTTGAGTTTGGACGAAAGCTGTATGGCATAATGATAGTCACTGTGCTCAAAAACATCTTCAACTTGCAATTTGCAAGAGTCACAGTACTTTGACTTCATTAAAGCTTTGAGATTGTTCTCCGTCCACTCGTTGTGATCATCTTCTCCTTCTGCCTTCCGAGGCTTTTTTGTAGCCACATGATTGAATGTGCTGCCTGTATCACTTGGAGGTTCCCTGACTTTTTGTTCTTTCTTGGGACTTTCACTCGCCGCTCTTGCCACTTCAACACTAGTGTTGAAGTCGTCAAACAATTTGTTCACATATAGTTTGTCCTCCTTGAAAAGCCCTTTTTCTTTGGCTGCGAGCGCCGCCGTAGAATTTCGAGCCTTGCGAGCTTCAGACTCGTAGTCTTCAAACAATTTCTTCACATATGAAGTATCTGGATCACGTTTCTTGGGCTTGGTTACCTCAACAGGCGCTGAAGCTCTTTGATTCACCTCATCAAAAAGCTTTTTCAAGTCTTCCGCGTTTGCTGTCGAGGAGCCATTCATTCCGTAAGAATCTATAAGGTTCAGATCCGTTGTGGTAACGAAATTAGAGCATACCACTCCCATGTTGGCCAAGCTAAGACAGCCTACCTGGTCCAAGTTCTCATCCGTGGGTTTGATCTTCCTATACACCGTAGTGTTATCGCTTGCTTTGAGATTGTCCATCAACTCACACAAAAGTCGGCAAGCGGTAGACTCTAGAACTTTTTTAAGTTTATCTAGATCTTTGATCACAGGTATCTGCGTCTGTTTAGACAGCCGTGTCCACGAAGTAGTTGTAAGTTGAAGACTCACTGTCCTTGGCCGGAAGATTTTCTCCTTTTCGTCTGCATTTTTTTGCAGAATAGAAAGATTGAGATTCTCGTCGTCAAGCTCAATAAGTCTCCCATACAAGTCACCGACGTAAACACGAATCCAGTCGAAGCAATCGCCGATGGTATTCACTGGGTTATGTGACTGAAAGTTTTTTCGAGACATCATCGACTTTACCGAAGTTCTGAGCTTCAATTCTTGGCAATACCTGCCCCGGGATAGATCGTATACTTTTTGTGCCAATTGCTCCTCTTCTGTAAACTCCTGTTTTAGCTGATCAAGTGTCCAATTGCTTCGTAGATACGACAAGGAATTAGTCCCTGGGGGTGCTTCCAATTTCTGCAAGATGCGCTCGCCAAGCTGTCCGCCCATTTGATTAAAATCCTTTAACTCAAAGTTATTGAGAAACGGGTACATTGCGTTGGAGCGAATGATTGTCTGAAAATCTGGTTTGATAAAACCTCCAGCTAGCTTTGCCACCGTTTTTGTGCTAGCCAATCCCCCGGATGTGGTGTACTTGAGTTCCTTGTAGACCTCATTTCGAATGTGGTACAAAATCTCCGAACCTATGAGCATACAGATATCATCCCAATCGGAAATGGTAGCACAAGTATCTTCTTTTGTTGGAGAAAGTCCCGAATGGAGGTTGTTTGAGGTTTCAGCGGATGTTTCCTCTTGGGTGGGGTAGATCTTGCCTTGCCATCGGAGGGTTGCAGGTAAAGAATCCGGCACCATGGGTAAGTGGTCATCCTCACTCAATTTCAGTAGCTGGGGAAAAAGCTCAAGAAGCCTGGCGTAGACAAGCCTTCCGAAATCCAAGTAGCACTCATCCACACTTGCTTTCTCCACCAAGTCACACTCCCGACTCAAGACCTTAAAGATCTTCCTCAGCTCTCTACGGTAAGGGTCTAAACTCACTTTATTGATTGCCTGATCGGGTAGCCTATCAAGGTATTGCCAATGAGAGTCGCCTTTCTTGAACACAGCAGCATGTCCCACAATAAGTCCCGGGCACTTTTGCTTTGCAGAGGCGAGTGTGTCCATTCGACTAATGCCATACTTTCTTGCAGCATAAGAAACAGCAATCAAAGACTGCCACTGGCAACACACCACCGGATCATCCAACGAACGGTTGAGGCGGATCTGTTCACATTGAGCAAAGAACGCGTTCATGTCGATCAATGCTATCACGGCAAGAGGCAGTAGATATGCCCTCGACGGGTCATTAAGCATCTCCAAGTCAGACGTCTTGAAGTCAGACGGCAGTTTCGACACCTTTATATATTGTTCATCCTTTCCTGGCACGAGCACCGACATTTTGTGACGGACTTAGGGCCTAGATGAAATACTCAGTTGAAATCAGATACCTGGCAAGCTTGAGTTCCAGACACCACACAGAGCAATGCTTCTGAAACGTATCGTGAAGAAGGAGAATGGACTCGGAATTATTTGTTGACTTTATATTAGGACATGGTTCGAAAAAAGCTCCAACCTGATTTTTGTAAGTCGGTTTCTTTTCTTTATGAAATGTAATGAGGTGAGAAGTTTGGATGATTAAGCGATCATTTCGCAGTCTCTTGCTATTCTTGCAGGAACTTATGAAAGTAGTGCAGCCTGAGCACTGGAGACCTACAAAATTACCAGACAAGAATTTTTCGTATAAATATTTAGAGTTTCTCATTAAAAAAAGAAAAAGCGAATACAGGAAAAAAGAATACATTTATCATTTTAGGGATTTTATTCGCCGGTTGTCTCTTAGACCACCATAAGTCTATCTTCTCTCATATACAGGTCTACCTGACAAAAGTCGCTAGTACTATAAGTATCACCTGGCATGACTAGGAGTATTTTGAGTATTTGAATTTTGAGAGTTTGTATAGACCTAAGCCTACTGTATTGGACCTCATTTATTATAAGCTTCTTCTATTGTGAGTCTACCCTAATGCAACTCTGCACTGGTCTACACATGCAAGTCTATAGAAATGTATGTCTTTGGTATGTAAGTCTTAGTATTAGGTTCCACTAAACTTAGAAAAAGTTCAAATGTTTTTTCTTTCTGAATAGATAATACTTTACTAGTTTTTTTTTTTTTTTTGATATTAAAACACATTACCATAACCTTAAGAACAAAAATTAATAATACAAACATATTGATCTGCAAATTTTTACAGCATTGTCAGAATCAACAATTCACGGAGGGCGTTGAACCTGTGTTGTGCCGCATGTTGCGATACGGCCGGAACACCCATGAAAATGGTTTCGTAGCTCGAAAGGTGCGTCAAATTCCTAAGCATGACCTCCACCAATTGGTTGATGAGGAAGTCATATTGTTGTTCCTCATAGCGTTTGTTTCCGATAAGGTAATGGTTCTTGGTGCGCTGCGCTACCAAATGTTAGAATTATTATGCGACCTGAGGCTCTAGCCTATCTTCGCAAGTGTCGTAAGCTTCTAACGGGCTTCTAAAGTATAAGGATCTTCCAGGAACGATGACCGAACGGTATTCTGGAATCTTCTGACAGGCTACTATTAGTGGGAACTCGCCTTGTCAGGTAATGGTATGGTGATAGCTACTCTCAAGTAATATGAGGTTCTGATATTTAATCAATAAGCTTAATCTTAAGTCAATGGAGTTCTGCCCTTTTAATGCTGGGCTCTTGCCCCCTTTTATATCCGGCGTCTTCGGACAAGCCCGCATAAAAGCGGGGTCATTGTTGGGACTCCAAAGAGGGTAATGTTCGTACCGGGGTCCACGTGTCGTGCCCTGTCCTCATACGAGTAGGTTCGATGTCTGACAAAACAGTTTTTTCCTAAAAAAAAAAAAACATGTAAAATCCGATATGGTGTAATGGCTAGCACAGTTCGCTCTCACCGAGCAGATCGGGGTTCGATTCCCCGTATCGGAGTTCTTTTTTGCCTGTCGCGTCTTACCCTCCGCGGACAACGGAAACTCTTCTTTGCTGCAGGGTTCTAAAATAAGCTTACACATCGCATGAAGCCATGACTCGAGGAGGCTGCCCGAAACCATTTCGACTCCAGGTTGAGGTGTGATTAAATAATCGAGATCAATAGAATACAATTTCCCTTTCTGTCTTGACATCCGCTTGAAATTAATGTGGTTTCAAAGATACGGAGCAACATTAAGCTGGGCCCATTCATGCATGCGGATCGGAGATAAACCAGATCCGTCTTTTCCTTGTGGCACCTGTTTCATAACCACCAGCTAACAATTTTTATCTTTTAATAATTCCTAGAAAATCGGATCGAAAGCGGGTTATATAGACATACAAAGTTTAAGTCACAGGGTTTCAGGACGTTTGCACGGCCATTCACTTTATTTTATGCTCAATCGGCAGTGTACTGGATATAGCGGGCATAACGAGATCTCGAAAAAATCAAAGGCACCCAGTTCATATATCAGGCTCTAGGACATCTGTACGTAGCCATGTTTTTCAAAAAAGAAAAGAAGCCCGTGCCCGAGGTCAAGGTCAATGAGGAAGTCACCTATGTTCCTTTTGAAACCCCTCCACCAGAGAGCAAAGTACCTGAAGAGCCTAGCTTAACACTGGAACAGAAGCAGAAGTATGGTGATGTCTACGCTCACTTCACTAAAGAAGACCTCACCATTGCAGAGGACGAGGAGAGCTTAAAGCAAAAGAATACCAGCAAATATACGGCCCTTAGTCGAGACGAGGTTGCGTGGTTATCCCGAGAATGTCTCTTACGGTACTTGAGGGCCACCAGCTGGAAGACAAAAGAAGCTATAGAGAGAATAGAGGCCACGTTGGTCTGGAGAAGGGAATTCGGGCTCTCAAATATGTTGGAGAAAGATAACAAGTTGAATGGGTCAGTGGTGGCGGAGGAAAACGAGACTGGAAAGGAAGTAATCTTGGGCTACGACAACGACGCTAGGCCATGTCTTTATTTGAAGCCAGGGAGACAGAACACCAAGACAAGTCATAGACAAGTGCAACACATGGTGTTTATGCTCGAGAGAGTCATTGATTTCATGCCTTCAGGCCAGGATTCGCTTGCCCTTTTGATTGACTTCAAGCCCTCGTCTGCAGGAACAGTCAGCTCCAAGATTCCTCCTGTGGGAATTGGTAAAACTGTCTTACACATTTTGCAGACACACTACCCCGAGAGATTGGGCAAAGCACTCTTGACTAACATTCCTTTTGTTGCGTGGACATTTTTGAAGATCATTCACCCATTCATAGACCCACTCACCAGGGAGAAGTTGGTGTTTGACGAGCCATTCCCCGAATACGTTCCCGTGACACAATTGGACAAAGATTTTGGCGGACAGGTGAACTTTGAATACGAGCAGGAAAAATACTGGGAAGAGATGATCCGCATATCGCAGGTGAAGAAGCTGCACTATATGGAGAGGTTCGATAAGTTTGGTGCCAAGGTGGGCTTATCGGAGTACGACATGAGAGGCGCCTCCGACGAGGTCAAGTATCCTGTCGATTGGTACAGTTCATAGCCGATTCTAGGCTCATTATGCATTATTTATTCGCCTGTACTATGTTGATAATCGAGGACGTCTAAAAATTCCAAAAGTTCTGTCTAGCGGACCTGTCGAATACAGTACTGTCTAATTCTGTCTAATGTAGTTTTCTTTAATTCTGTCATTCTGTCATTCTGTCATTCTGTCATTCTGTCTAATACTAGGCCTCTATACTATTATCTATAGTACCAGTTCCTCGAAGTGTAACTACCTCTAGTAATAGCCCGTAGCATTACTATTATTATCTCTAATATTTCTCTGCTTTTTGATTTATTACTGACTAGTTAAACAACTTGGCACACTTGCGTCTTTCCTGCACGCCGGTCTTTTCACACACCATGGTTTCCCAATCTAGAGCCATCATTTGTCCTCCAGCACCACCCTCGCTCCGGGCAAACACAACACCCAAATCGTTTCTCGCCGTGGTCAAGAAGTAGTTGGAACCATCACCCAAGGAAAGAACGACGGCCTTCACCAAGTCTCCGGGCCTGAAGGAATCGATGATCTTCACCTTGTCTCTATCAGTAGACCGGACATCCTGCGTCCGGATTATGCCCTTGAAGTTTTCGCCAATATCCAATGGCTGTGCTCCTGCTAGTATGCTTTGGCTGGATGCCACGGCAGCGTATGACGATAATATCTGCAGGCCTCCACCCATGGGTATAGATAGATGAGCAGACGAGCCATTGGACCCCAAGCCTCCATCGGGTGCAACATTGCCGAATCCATACACACAGAGGATTTCACAGAATGCTTGTTTCAAGTTGAGCCGGGTTATCCTCACCAACACCTCGTCGCCTTCACGCGGCAAGTTGGTGGCCGTGGCTCTCACGGTTTCTGAGGCAGACGCATCAATCGTCTTGGCGTACTTGGCGTACTCATTCTGCATTCCCGATATCACTGACACAAGGTATTTTTTGACAGGGGTTTCCTGCTTTTCCTGCTTTTCTGGTTTTTCTTCCTTTTCTGGTTCTGGTTGCTTTTCCTGCTCCTGGATCTCCTGCACAAGTTGTTTCCCCAAAACTGTAGCTACAATCACCGGGATAGTTTTGGACCCACTGGTGATTGAGGATATTGCTGTGCCTTTGCCGGGAATGTACCGCAGGATGACTTCTCCGGCCTCGCTGGCCTCTGTTTTATACTCCGGAAACAAGTATTGCCCAGGAACTACTGCAGACATGGAAAAGAAGATGATGTTGGGAGCATCGCGCAAAGAAGTAGACTAGCGAAAAGCACCCCACACGCAAGCAAAACACCCTGGATTTTGCACCTGTTTTGGATTTTAGTCTCTCCTTGTGTAATACACTCCAGAAATCGAAAAAGTCTTATTTTGGGGTTCAGTATTATCTCCACGGAGACGTGTGCGAACCATATGACTACAAACGACCCGTCGAGGCAGCTCACATGAGTAACCACTCAATGACTCCTTATCCTTCTTACGTAAATGGCAACCCCCCAATTTTGTCTCTCAAGGAGTACGATGTGGCACCATGGGCTGGAACAACCTGCATAGACAAGCAGAACGGCAAGTATTTCATCGTGGTTATGGAAGAGCCCACCAAAGTAGTGGCTACTGTGCATGAGAAGGATTCTGACACTTTGGACACCATTTTCAAAAGTGCCCACAAGGACTTCTCCGATCAGTTAGTCAAGAACGAAGGCAAAGTGCCAAGAAAATAGTACTTTAGCCCGTTCCACTTGAAAGTGCACACTGTCTTCACTGTCTATTTACTATGTAGTATTCTGAATACACATCAACTTAAAAGAATTGAGTGTAGCAAATGCTATCCGAATGAACCTCCATGTTCGCCTTCAACTCGTTCAACTCGTCCTTGATCTGCTGCGCCAAAAGAGGCGTTAACTGGTTGCATGTGCCGATCTCCGGGTGCCGGTCGTACTCATCTTGGTGGTACGTATCATAGAGAATAATGCGAGACGAGAAGTTGACCTTGGGTTTCTGTGTTGTTATGGTGGGCAGAGCTATGGGCGATTTCCGAATCCGGGACATGAAGGAGCTCAACAGCTTTGGGCTCGATGTAGTGCTATGGTCGGATATCGATGGGATTCGGTTGTGGTGGAACGGAACTGATGCTCTGGGGGGCTGAAGATCCAACACATTTCTCATGTGCTGCTGTCTTCTGCTGCTGGAACTGGTGGCATTGTTGATGCTGTATCTCTTGTTGCTTTTGGGTGTGGAGACCTGGGATTCTTCCGAAGTGGTACCAGTGGGAGAGTCTATCTCGCCATTAGAGTCAGAGTCCTCACCAGAAGAGCCAAAGCCTTGACCAACTGGCGAGTTTTCAAACAGATCGTTTTCAAAGTGAAGCAGTTGGTGAGAGCCGGACTGCACCAAGATCTTGTCTTTGAAAGCAGACCCTTTGAACCCTTTGAAAGACATGGAGACTGGCCGTGGTTCTTTGGATAGATTCCGTTCGCTTTGGGAAGTTTCCACTGCAAAATCGTATGTTTTCTCCAACGGTGATGCTATTTGCTGAGAAGGGCTAGACAAGCCAAGCTGTGGAGTTGCAGAAGCCTCTGGTTCGGGGCTTGATGCCGAGGAAACCATTACTATATCGGGGGCTCCCATCACAGGCGAATTTTCAAGAGCCTCATTATGTTCATCCATTGAATTTTCTGGTTCAGCTTCCTGTGGTGGGAGATTAGGGGTGGGCTCATTTGGAACCGGTGAGTCTGCAACGAGGATCTCGGGAGCATCGGCCCCAATGGAGTCTCTGTGCGATGCAATGCTTCCATTCCCGATGGAAGGAGATGCTGCAAAATCAAGGTTCTCAATGTCAATGAAGTCTGTGAACTCGATGAAATCCGTGAGCCGTTCGTCGTTCATTGAAATTGGGGAGTTTTCATAATTGTCGAGGTAAGGAAGATCGAAATTGTCAGACCTTTTTGGTGAGTTTCTGAAACTGTCGTTACCATCCAAACCAAGAAGATTGCTTTTCAACTCCCGACTGGACAGAGAGTTTTTAAGAATACCTCCCGAATTCTTCGTAGACGGCTGGCGTATTACCCCAACCTCGGCCCCAAGAATAATGTTCTCATCTGAACCATTGTAATTAATAAATGAACTCCTCTTAGTGTTGGACTTTATAGACCGCATGGACCTAGATCTTTCTATGGACACGATGCTTTCCACCTCATGAGGATCAAGGAGTTTAGGGAAAAGGGCTTCTCCAGCTAGTTGAGCGTTCAAGCTTCTGTTGGATGTTGATTTGAGCGATGGCCCTATATTAGGAGATTCACTAAACATCCTGCCATTTTCCTCATCGAGACTGTCTCCATCATATGAAACCACAAAAGGAGACCCCATATCGACGGGATTCTTGGGGTCGAGTGACTGGCCAAAATAACTAGACTGTTGGCCCTGCATGGATAGGTCAGGAGACGCGTCAGGACTTGAAACCACATCCGAAAACTCCGCGTTGACCCTAGTCGTATCTTGGTAATTTTCTGGTAAGAAATCGGAATCGTCGACTTCTCGGATGGTCTCACCCTGTTGGAGCAAAGTAGTCGAAGGTGTTTCCACAGAGAAAACACTCGGGGAAGCCATCGAGCTCTGCTCTAAAGTCGGACTCTTCTTTGACATAATTGAAGGAGTAAACCTAGACAGGAAGGTCTTGGGAGGGGAGATCCTAGGCGTTGATACTTCAGGTAAAGGCTTTTCGTTTTTGCTGCCGAATTTTGAAGTATCTTGTTTTGCATTTTTCTTGGGCAGACCTGGACTTTTCAACTGGGCAGCCAAACTGGTAGTTCCCACACTTTTTCTTCTGGTGAACAAGTTTTTACGGATCTCTGGCTTTCTGGACGGGGGCTGTGTTAGGGTCAGCGTCAGCGGAGGGTTTGCTGACTTTTTGAAAGAACTAAAGTCAGGCGTAGATCTAGATTTGTGACTGAGCTTAACTGGCTTGCTTGGCTCCTGTGATTCTGGAACAAGGTTTAACTGTGAAAGAGAATGGTTCTTAGACTTTGACTTGAACATTGTCCGGAAGCTGAACCTTCTCGTATTAATAGGCTTTTCGGGTGCAGGCTTTGGTTTGTTGAACTCTTTTGTTTCCTTAGGGCTAGATTTTTGCAGAGAAAGCTCGTTTCTTGGAATGTCTTTTGAAAGTTTTTTTGGGAGATCTTTAGACATTCTTCTTGGAAGATCTTTGGAAAGTTTTCTTGGAATGTCATTTGAAGGTTTTTTTGGAATGTCATTTGAAGGCTCCTTTTCTGGGAGAAATTTCGAAGCAGTTGTTTTTGCTATCGACGCTTTTTCGGCCGTAGGAGTCGCTTTTGGAGAGTTGGACTTATCGATTGAATCAAGCATGGACAGGTACTTTGGCCGGGGTTTTTCAGTTTGCACTTTTCTTTCCCCGTCGTTTTCCTGTTTCGACATGACTTGATCGGTAGATCCGGTGGACTCGACCGGCTTTGGCGTGGTGATCCGGGTATTTTTCTGCGGCTTGGAGATGGTGTTTGTTGATTTACCAGATTCTGAAGCTTGAGGGGTTCTCTGTGGTTGGCTAAGTACAGAATGCTGCAGATTACTTTGAGTATCCACGCTTTTCAAAGACAAATTAGGAGACACAGAGATCGGCTCGTATGTTGGATTAGTGGAAGAAATGTCCTGCTTATCCTCATGTACAGGACCACCTAACTTAGGGGTGGTGTCGTCATCGTCCTGAATAGGGCCACCCAATTTGGGGGTATTGTCTTCAAAATCTTCTTCGGGGCTGGAAGAGTCTTTATCGTCGTGGTCTTGGACCGGGCTCAACGTGGTGGCTGAAGCAGAGCTTTCTGAGTGTGGGTACTCAAACTGCCCGATTCGGTCAGAAGATGCAGTTTGGAACGTTACCACTGACAGAGACAGAGCCGTTTTCTGCATATCATAGGGCCGGGATAGCACGTCCTTTTTCGGCGTTGCATCGTCGCTTTTCGAAGGAACCGATTCCTCTTCCTCCTCTATGATAGTTTGGGGAAGCGGAGCATTCCGGCCATCCTCTTTGTTGAGGATTTTCTCCAAGGCTATCAATGAAGGAGAAGCCTGAAGTGGACCAGATTTGGTCAGCGATATAGAAGCCAGTTTGACCAGGTCATTAGCCAGGCGATCGCTCTGTTTCGGCGATTCCTGGAGGTATGCACTTATCAGCTGTGACAGAGCGGAATTTGGCAAGACAGTTTTTTTCAAATTATAGATGTGATTAGACGAGGACAGCCCCGAAATGACAGACGGCGACGAGTAAAAGTTGTCGTTCCACAACGCGTCGCCAAAGTCATTTTCCTGTCCCGAAGTGGTCATTGTGAGGCGTAGTAGTGCTCTCAGAGCCGACAAAAGGAGGCGTTTTTAGTCACGCCTTTTTAGGTGGATAAAGATCTCTGGGTAGCTTGGACTGGCCTAAGAGAGCTAGTCGCAGGAGATTTTGTGTGGAGGGGACTCAAAAGCGAGTGTAGGGCAGCACAAGGTTTGGAGAAATCAAGTGAGAAAGAGAAGTGCTGAGGTTGAGAGTTTCCGGTCGTCGCGCCCCGTGCGAAACACAACGGCCCACACATTATGCATACTACACTAGAGAGAATTAGGAAGGTTACGCATTATGTGGAGATCGAAGCCTGCATGCTAACACAAACAGATCTGCCTGTGGGGACACGGAGAAGGCCAACTGTGGAGATGGTAACTAGGCCGAACGTGAATGCACCTTTTTAATGTCGCTATGGTTAGGGCGCGGGGAGTGCATTACACTGTGCATATAGTTCGAGACCCAATTTCCGTTCCTAGGTAATGAGACGCGTACGCGAAATAAATGCACCACCGGCCCTGATCTCGTAAATCCTACAATGAAACAGTAATCATAAACAATTCCGTAACAACTTAGAATTTCGTATTGCTACATACGCCGCAACATGGACTATGTCGTAACCACAAACAATTTGTTCCACTACGGAATTTCGTATAAATATCTCATACATGCTTTCGTAAACTATAATACTAAATAGATCCTGATCTATTCACCCGAGTGCATGTATACGCAGTATAACACGAATATTAATGTCTCTAGACAATAGTGCAGTCCGATTTCTTGCCCAAAAGTCTGGTCTTCCTCTTGGACTTGTCCTTTAATTTAGAGCCATTGGCTGAGGTCACTGGTGCCACAGGCACGCCCTTGTGCAAAGGCTTGATGTGTAGGGGCTGCGATGGATTGGTGGTGGAGGATAAAATAGATGTAGCCTCGGTGAAGTCTGAGTGTCCGCCAAGGGAGGCAGACATGGAGTTGACCTCGAAGTCGCTGGTGTCGATCAGACCATGACGCAAGTTCTCCTCTGGAGCTTGCTCCGACTTGATGACAGGGTCAATACCAAACTGGATCAACGAGTTGGCTAAGTACATGTAGAATTTGATCCAGAGCACCTCGGATTCGTGCGAGAACGCAGTGCCGAAACGACTGTAGAATGCCTGGATAAAAGCTTCTCCCATCAACTCAAATTGGGCCGGTTCAATTCCGAGGATTCGCGAATGACGTTTTCCCAATTGCAAAAAGTACTCATCAAGACTGGACAAGTTCTCTAAGCAGTTGATGGCAAGGGTCAATACTCCGGCCATGGATGCGGCTTGGTGTTTGAGCGAAGGGTAGAGCTTCTCCAAATCTGGGTTCATCGCAAGCAAGTTCAGGTAGATCTGGATGCAAAAGGTCGACAGCGCATTCAAGGATGTGTTCCCATTGTTAGTGACTCTAGGCAAAGGTTTCTCCTTAGTGAAAGCCCATGCAGAACCAGGAAATGGCAAAACCAGCTCTTCCACCACCTCCTGCTCTTCCGTGAGCATTTTGTTCCATGTGTACCTGAGAAGAGCAATTTCCTTATTGGAGAGCTTGAGACTCACTCTGAACCTTTCAGATGGCACCACTTCGGAAGATATGGAGAGGTTGGATTTGACTCTAGAAATAGCATAGTTATTTCTGAAGCCCGAGCCATGGGAGTGTTCCGAGGAGTTGGAAAGAATAGACTCGTTGTCAAAGGCATCATGGTGCTTAACAAAGGAGTTCTGAAGTTTCTTGTTGAAGGAGTTGTTTAGGCGACTTGGTTTCCTTTGCGTGGGTGCTGCCGTGGTAATCATTTTATGCATTAATCAGAATAAAAAAGGGCAACTGAAGGGTATTAAGGGGCAAGAATAGGCGGTAGTATTAGAAGGAGGAAGAAATTTAACAATAGGAATAGAATACTTGCAAGGGGTTTTTATATGGGCTGTAAAACGGGCTAAGCGTTGAGTGATCTTTCTTAGGTCCGACAATCAATGCATGCAAAGATGTTGCGGTAATGGCTTTTTACGCAGGCTTAGATGACCTTTCCACACTGTGCATTAAGAATGTGGAACGACATGGGCGAAGCGCAAACCGTAGCACGTGTTTTTTTTTGAGTTTGGGGCGGGATTTTGCGTAAAACTCGAGGCTTCGTCAAAATGAAAATTTCCTCTTGCCACAAGTAAATAGACCCTCTTCCGAAGCTTCCGGCGTCTAGCGGACTTTTCCTGCTCTCCTACGGACCTGTGCGGGGACTTAAGCTTCGCGCCATCAATCTGGAGGATCTGCTTCACGGAAGGACTTGCATAAAGCCATCCCCAGCCACAGGTTATCATTCATATGCGCATACTATCCGAGAGAGGAAAAAACATTCAGCCTTCTTCCTGCTGATTGGCTTAGCTACTCAACTTTAGACGCGTCTTGTTGTCTTCTCTCACAGGCCTTGATCTGATATGATCCACGCGAAAGGGTTTTTCTGCAACCCCATACTATAGTTGTAGTGACGTACTTGGCCGGCATTTGGTGATGTATTACCAAGCAACTGATATCGCCAAATACTGACAATATACGAACCGCCCCAAATATAAACTACACAATACCTAGCCTATGCAATACGTAAATAAAATCGATTTAAGCTATACAATACTTAAACGGCTATTCAAACTACCCTTTTGGGCTACACCATAAACTATACAAAGAACAACCACAACCGACAACGGTATATGTAGTACACAATCTAGAATTAAACAATAATGCGCTTCACAATACACTACCAAACAATGGGTCAGCAGAACAATACACACACTAACTGTATTTTACGTTGTTCAAGATCTCGTCAAATGTCGACTCCTGCCAACTCCGGTTGTTGTCAATCAAAGGAGTATCCCATGGTTTGAGCTCTGGGTCCTGCAGCGCTAAATCAATACCGAGAGTGCTTGAATAACGATTTTCTCACCCTGGCGGCCCCCTTTTCCATGACTTCCACGAATGGAAAATCACTGCATGGAAAGAACTATAACAAGATAGCCTTCATTGTCAGAACGGTTCCCTTGACTAGACGAGAAAATAATAATGGCTCGTTTAATATCTGCTCGGGTACTGGCTGCCTGCACTCACGTTTTCAATGGAACGTCGAGGTCTTTCGCGCGCGCTGGCGCGCGCTCGAAGGATGGCACCTTGCAACGTTGGAACGGCCGCGTGGGTAACGTTAACGGCAACGGCCGAAGCAGCAAAAACGGCCGCACGGGTCGTGCGTGCCACAGCCAAGACCGAAAGAGTCTTTCAATGACACCTCATGAATGATGCTTTTTCGCTGTGTTGGGCAAATCACCTGCCTATTACTCTTTTGAGTTATTTCTTTTTTATTTTAATTTCTTTATTTACCACATCCAGCCCCCCTGACTTTGGACACTTTTAGATGGATGTGTGACTCTCTACTCTGGAGCAAGGAAGCTTACTATAAAATAGCGAAGAAGTCAAATACAATAGGGCCATGTGCAGTGTCTGCATACCGTTCAGTTTTCACAGGTTCGAACAGAGTTATCTACGCGTCTCCGGATCGGGTCAAGTTGAACGTAGAAGCCAGGGTGCGGCATACAAGGCCTAATCCAAGCGCATCTTGAATTGCAGGAGGGGCTCCGTACACAGGTGCATATTCCACCTGCAGAGGATCTTTGCAAGCAGCTGCAGGCTGCATTATCAGAGATTCCTACTAACTGCTAAAGTCTTCATGACTAAAGATCCTCATAGTTTCCCATCTCGTCCAAAGGAATCTCGGTGTAGTAGCACTGGATTGCGCGCTGTAAGGCAGGAACCAACTTCAGCCACGAGAGCACCCGTACATCCTTGTCCAAGCAGCGCGGCTTGCGCACCCCATAATTCGAGATGCGCCGTGCGAACTGGGTGCGTGGGTCGGCTGAATCCTTTTCCTCTATTGATCGGGTGGAGCCGAGCGAGTTCTTCAGCCAGTATGTCAGAAGATTCAGCCGAATTCGTCCTTTCTCACGCCGCCGCGATCCTGCATCCATCACCTTGATGTTGATCAAGGTATCGATGATGTTCACGAGCTCCACCGATGTAATATAGTAGTACGATTTAGTGACCCCTTCGTCAACCAGGACATACCTAAGACACGATACTTCCGTGACATCTACGCCCGCTGGGGCAGGTGCCATAACGGGGTTATCCTGGGCCAGGCCCACCATCTGAAAACTGCCGTGGATCAAAGGTCCGTATTGACGAGCTTCGATTCTCACAATGCGGCGTCCGTCACTCAATTCCAGCGCGTCCCAGGGAACCCGGTTGATATCTTCGATTCGCGCTCCGGTGATTTGAAGCCTAGTTGGCATGTACACCTTACTTGGAGACAAATCGGACGGAAGCATTTTCGGGCGGTTGGCCACATTTCGTAGATTTCGGTATCGCTTCATGGGACCAAATTTCTGGCTAGGACTTTGGCACGAGTCAAGCAACGAAGTTTTGGACGACCCATCAGGCACTCTTGGAAGGACGGTTTCTGACTGCGAGCTGCGGATGATCAGAGGTTGGAACTCGAGCTCAGTCTCCAAATCCACAGGCTTACGTGCAGCCACGGCGTCCTGCACCGAGTCGCCCGACAGTCTGTGGCAATTTTGGGGCAAAGTAGTGTACACTTGCTGTGGAGAGTGAAAGTCGGTTGGGTCCAGTTTCGCAGCCGAAAAATTCAAGGCGTCGACTCTAAGCGCACCCAAACATTCTGCATAATGTTCTCGCAGAAACGAGTCCCAGATTGCATCCTGAGGCTGAACGGAATTGGCCTCCTTCATAGGTTGAAGTTCTGGTGCAAAAATACCCTCAGACTTACCCCATCCTAATCTGGGATTCGAGTCTGGTCTGGGAAAGTACTGGCCTGGGAACATGATTCGCTGGTAGCTGTTGAGAGTATCAGCCAGGGTCCGGTCAGCAACAGGAGCATCTAAGCAGGGTTCAGCTTTGATATTGTCGCCCAAAACTTGGGGTTTAGTCTGAGGCAGGTATGAATTATCATCAAGAGCAAGTTTGGACAGATTAAAGTAGTCCTGTTCTGGCGTACACTCGTAGGTATAGTAGTCATAAGCCATAGGCTTGATCTCTTCTGGGACAGGCTGTCTATAGATGCCCGAGAAATGAGGAGGAAACCATTGCAAGGCGCCCAGGGAGTGGAGGTTAGCCTCCATTGATGAATTCATTGTTAATAAAGAGAGTATGGCTTGGAAATTTCGCTTAAAGGTCACACCGCATATATTCTAGATCACTAAAGCTTCAAGGGAAACATACCCACATGCGTCTGTGGATAGTGCACCTTTAAATACACCTCCACCGCTTGGTCAAGGTTGATGCATGTTGAAACGGCAGACCCTGTGATCAAGCAAATCTTTCGCGTGCACGAATAGATGCGTTGCGGCTATATTGTCGTGCTTGATGCAACAAGCCACCCGGCTTTAGCCCAACGGCTGGAATTTTTTCTTGTTGAATACCAGAAGTAAGAATTGTGGGGTCTATAGAAAAATTTGATAATAAGTCTTTTGAGTCTTGTGCTTCATAAGCACTGGAGGGAATAATTGTGTCCCATCATTACTTCCTGTAGTTAGCATTGAAACGAGAATGCAAGCCATGGCGCCGACACTCGAAGCACGTGTGTCCGTCCTATTTAGGCACAAAGGCAGTATGCATGACCGGGGTACTTCTATTGCATGAAACAGGGTCCATATTAGATGTACTCAAACAGAAACCGCTACCGAGGTCATTTAAAGTTGTGGGTGCATTAAGTTTAAGCTCGGAAACTTTTTTAAAAGGTTAAAATAAAAGGTTTAAAGCTGTGGAAGTGTTTGAAAAGGGAATTTTTCTGTAGTCAGAGTCCCAGGAATAAAAGGTTGAGTGCACAGTTTCTCTAAACTTTGCAACTGTTTATGCATCCACAAAATTCACGGCGTACGGCTAAATGCATCTTCCACTACTAAATCGTTCCACTTCTGTAAATGTCTTTAACCTCAACTGTCAATGCACCATTCTGATTCGCCTACCCTGGAACTCGTAAGTACCCTACGCCTCTGGGACGGTATTGTGCAGTGCTCCTTGCTGCAGACTCTGTAAAGAGCAACTGTTTGATGAGCAATTTATGTCGGCAGCTTGGTGAGCTCGCAAGGGACTTCCCCGTATATGTTGGAAGAGCTAAGTAGCATCTTTGCATGCGTCGAAAGGCCTCTGCTAACAGGAATCCACAGACTGCGAATACAGGGTCCAGTCATCAAGTAATGGGGCACAAAAGTGTGAGCGTCTTCAAAACAACATCTAACAATGCACAAAAACTAAAGAACTACACGTTCCTGGTCCATGCCCATAAAAGACTGGTTGAGGAAAGATCCCATTGCTGTCTTTAAAGGCACGGCTCGTGGCATAAGTTACGTGCTGCATCGAGTACGAGACGCATCTAATGCGCGATACATGGCCAGATGCCGTGCATTGTGTGCTAGGCCTGGTACCAAAACTGCCGAATTCGACTGGATGGAGATGCAATCAGCCAATCCGGGATATGCCGCCTCGAAAATGTTCTCACACTAAGCGTCGCCAATTTAAGAAAAAAAATTACGAATTCGTATGTGCCAAGTACTTTGACGTGCCTTCAACACCTACACGAGGGCACATGACATGAGGGCACATGACCTTCTATAAACAAATACTTCTAGAATAACTGATATAATAACAGGTGTTACAATAACAAATCGTAAAATAAACAAACGATACAATAGTACCTGACTCGGATGTTGTCGTATCAAACACGCTTTTCGTATTAACGTGTCAAGCACGTTGCGGGCAGTTAGACACGATTCATACTAATGTATTAATAACCACCATACGTCTTACACACGCCTTTTACGTTTCTTTTTAAAGAAAACATCAAGACTAGTTTGCTTTCTGTTTATGCATGCCGATGATTTCTGTCTCTACTGTTTCTGCTTCTAGAGGCCTAAGCTTGTTTATTTTCTGAAAGGTGTATTTATGATACTATTGACTCGACTCACACCAATACTTAATTCTTCTTGTACTTTGGGTACAAGTTTTGGAATAAATAAACGTCACCCAAGATCAAGGCCGTGGCAATACCGGCGTGGATGGCAACTACGAACTTGTTGTCGGATCTGATATGGGCCCGCTCCGAGTAGACAAACCAACCTGCAGTGGCACCTCCAGCAATCAAGGCCAATTGGGAGATGACCACGGGGTTTTGAAGCTCGGTCACAGCCTGAGAAGCGGTGTTGGAGTTAACTCTGGATGTGACGGCATTGGACACCTGAGCGTAGGTCTCTTTGACATAGTTGAGGGCCTTCTCCAAGTATGGGGCAGCGTCTTTCTTGAGGTCGTCAATCTCCTCTCTAACGATCTCGGCTTGTCTCTTGGCCTTCTTTGTGGCTTCTTCGGAAGCCTTCTTGGCCTCCTTGGCCACCTCCTTTCTCTTCTTATCAAACTCCTTGCCGTCCAAGGTCTCAACTGAACCCTTGGGGTCTGTGGTCTTTTCAACCTGGGCTGGCTCGGGGAGTTTCTCGGCACCCGTAGGACCGGAGGATGCTGCTGCGTCGGCGTAAGAAGACATTATGAATATTGTGCGTTGGAGGGGTTCGCAAGTGTTGGTAGTAGCGGTGGTGAGTTCAAGCAACCTTTGTTAGGCCGCCCCCTGCCCCCAGATTCTTGATTTGCTGTACTGCACACAATGCCGCATAGTGAGCATTCACTGGTCAGCTGACCCTGCTTCATGAAAATCCTCTATTGTTGCTATTTGGCTCTCGACCGCGCATGCCTGACCGCCAATAAGCTTAACTGGCCATTTATGTACACTTGTATACACTTTAGTAATTTCACCCACCGCTGTCCGTGTTTTTTTATGGCAATGTCCAAGTGGTAAACAGAGTGAATTTCACTAAAAAGTGAGTTCATTGTGTCAACTTCGTCAATTTCATTAGGTAATTCCATCACGTCAAATTCATGTCATTTTCATTAAGTCAATTTAACTTGGTCTAAATCTAAACATGCCGAAATCACAGTTTATGGCCAATTTCTCACCCACATATACAAAGCTCCAGCCAGAATTAATCAAATCGGTTCCGTCCCCTCACAAGAATATCCTTTCTTTCTTGCAATAGAATGATTTTAGAATGACTTTAGTATGCCTAAATATCAATAATTATTCTTGTAAGAATTTCTTCTATTATCTACAGTCTTATTGTATGCTACTAGTGTAGTTCAGCAACGCTCATGTGGCTGGTTTGGGGCGAGAATTCCATGCATGAAGTGTGGGTGAGGCGAATAGGCGTCAGACGAGACAGACCCAGCGAGCTCAGACGAGCTTGGGCAAATTGAGGGCCAGTGTATAGGTGCGAAAAAAAGCTCCAAATCCTTTAGGGCGCAAGCCCTGACGCCGCGGAGAGGCGCACCGCGCAGCGATAAAAAAAAGTGCAAAATCTTCACTTCTTTCCTCTCCAGTTTTATCGATTGAAAACCAACACCCCGGCTTTCCACGTAACATTCCGATAACAACAATGTCTGCACCAGCACCAGAAGCCCCAAAGAGAGCCTTCGGCAACAAGAGAAAGGGAGGCCCAAGAAGAGGAAGAAGAGACGAGGAGAAGGGATGGACCCCAGTCACCAAGCTCGGTAGATTGGTCCAGGCCGGTAAGATCTCGTCCATGGAGGAGATCTACTTGCACTCTTTGCCAGTCAAGGAGTACCAAATCATCGACCAATTGCTCCCAGAGTTGAAGGATGAGGTCATGAAGATCAGATCCGTCCAGAAGCAAACCAGAGCTGGTCAAAGAACCAGAATGAAGGCTGTTGTCATCATTGGTGACTCCAACGGTCACGTTGGTTTGGGTATCAAGACCGCCAAGGAAGTTGCCTCTGCTATCAAGGCTGCTATCATCATTGCCAAGTTGTCCATCATCCCAATCAGAAGAGGTTACTGGGGTACCAACTTGGGTGCTCCTCACTCCTTGCCATGTAAGGTCACTGGTAAGTGTGGTTCCGTTTCCGTCAGATTGATCCCAGCTCCAAGAGGTAAGGGTATTGTCGCTTCTCCTGTTGTCAAGAAGTTGATGCAATTGGCTGGTGTTGAGGATGTTTACACCTCTTCTTCCGGTTCTACCAGAACTACCGAGAACACCTTGAAGGCTGCTTTCATTGCCATCGGTAACTCTTACGCTTTCTTGAGTCCTAACTTGTGGGACATCCAGCCTTTGCAAGCTTCTCCTTTGGACATCTACGCCGAGGAGGCCAAGGCCGGCAAGAGAAGATACTAAATGGACTGCCTCTGTCTTTCTGTTTATAGCTAATCGTTCCGACAATTATTTCTGTATCTTGTAGTGCACGAAGAAAGTTAGTAGATGTTTTTAATGCTTGTTTTCCATCTATTATCATTACGTATGATACGAAGCCTGCTTCGCATGGGGGGTTCATGAGGCCAGCTCTAAGTATGGTCTGGCCAACTCTAAATGCAATTTCCTTCACTGTCTTTATCTTTCTTCTTCATCACCTCTTCTTCATCCTCTTCATTTTTTGTGTTTTTTTTTTTTTTTCTTTTTTTTTTTATAAAACAATTGATATATATTATTCTTGAGTCACCTGCTCCATGACTTGGTCTTCGGGAACTGCAAATGGACGCGAGTTGTTGCTGCTTCCGTTGAAAAAGTTTTTCTCTCTTCCGTCAGGGTGTCTATAGTAACACACCTTTGACTTGCACTCGTTACCAAACTTGCAGTCTTCCTTCAAAGGATGGTTGAAGGAGCAGTCCAATCTCGTGCAGTCCAGTCCGTTCTTGCAAGCCACCTGAGACAAGGCATGTCTTTTCGTGCACATCTGGTTTGAGCAGTACAACCCGAATTTGCACTGCTCGAGAGAAGTAGGTGCCACACCTCTAGGGGTGTTGTAGTTTGTAGCAGGTTTGAAGGCTGGTGGTGCCACAGGTTTGGGCTCACGAGGTGGGGCCTGGTAGTTGGGCGAAGAGTGGGCGAATTCACATTCTGGATTGTTGCAGTTCTTGTTTTGGCGGCACCATCTGGTTCGAATCACCTTAGCATCCTTGTTAGCAGGCGTGGGGTGGCCGAAAGGACACAACTCTTTGGAACAAAGAATTCCAAACCTGCACAACGTCACCTGGGGCTGCTGAACGAAGTTTGGTCTGTTTCTTCCGACAAACTGAATCAAGTCTCCTTGTCCTCTTGCACCTAGTGGCACGTTAATGGAATCGGACGATGCTAATGCCAAGGCTTTCTCAAGGTTGGCTGCGTTTTGGACTCCATAACTCTTGTTATGGGGCTTTGGCTTGCCGCTCACAAAGTCTCTACTGGCTGCCTTGCCCACACCCTTACCGTTTCTTTGGTTCTTTCTCGTGTCGCTTCCAACCTTGCTATGAGACTTGGTCAAACCCTTCAGTGGTCCCTTGGGGAACTTCAGTTCTGTTTGCACGGCTTCAGTATCTATTTGGGCTGGGGGGAAGGGGTTGACAGCTGCAGCTGGACCAAAAGGATTCACAGTTGCAGCTGGCGGAAATGGGTTGGAGGCAGGTGCCTCCGGAACAGCTTGCCTCTGTTCATCCATAGCGCCATTGAACTCAAAAGGTTGAGGTGGCTGTGGCTGTGGCTGTTGCTGTGGCTGTTGCTGTGGCTGTTGCTGTGGCTGTTGCTGTTGCGCTTGCGGTTGTGGTTCCTGAGGTGGTTGGTAACTCAGGTTTTGCTGTTGCATTGCAGGTTGTTCCGCAGTTTGTAGTTGCTCTAAGCGGTTTATTTCTGCCAATACACGTCCAACAAACTGGCTGTCGATGGGAATGTCAATTACCTCTTTGACGTGCTGAACAATTTCTTCTGCAGAATGCCTTTGTCCGATCAAAATGTTCATATATTCTGCGGTATCCTGAGCGTCAGCAGGAATGTTGTATGTTGAGGTCAACTCGTTGACCAACAACGGCGTGAGCTGCTGAGCAATAGGGCCATTTGGATCATAAGACATGTTATGTATTTATAGTGTAGTTAGCTTGGACAGGGGGTTGGGACACTATTTGTAGTCACGTATGTACGCCTCGTGGCAAACTGTTTAGATTAGAAAAGAACTTCTTCGAGATCTGGTTCGCGCACTTGGTCCAGAGGCACGAAAAAATATTGCAAGGAACACGCTAGAACACTAGAACCGAGCACTTGACCACCCCATCCGACTACCATACAATTATGTCGGTGAATATTTTCGGAGACCAGGCTACTGAAGAAAGAGCGGAAAATGCTCGTATGTCTGCATTTGTTGGGGCCATTGCCGTGGGTGACTTGGTCAAGACTACCTTGGGCCCTAAGGGTATGGACAAATTATTGCAGTCTAGCAGTGACGCCGACAGATCGCTCATCACCAACGATGGAGCCACCATTTTGAAATCCATTCCTTTGGATAATCCCGCCGCCAAGGTCTTGGTCAATATTGCCAAGGTGCAGGATGACGAGGTTGGCGATGGTACCACGTCGGTGACTGTGCTTGGAGCCGAGCTTTTGAGGGAGGCTGAGAAGCTTGTAGACAAGAAGATCCACCCTCAGACCATCATTGAAGGCTACAGACTTGCAAGAGACACGTCCATTGCTGCTTTGGACCGTATTGCTGTGGATAATGCTGCCGATAAGGAGAGATTTAGAGCGGACTTGATCAACATCGCCAAAACCACGCTCTCCTCCAAGATTTTGTCCCAGGACAAGGTGCAGTTTGCCGAGTTGGCTGTGGATGCTGTGTTGAGATTAAATGGCTCCACCAACTTGAATAACATCCAGATCATCAAGAAGGCAGGAGGCAAGTTGTCAGACTCTTACTTGGACGAGGGTTTCATCTTGGAGAAGAAGTTTGGTATTAACCAGCCCAAGAAGATTACCAACGCCAAAATCTTGGTGGCCAACACTTCTATGGATACTGACAAGGTCAAAATCTTTGGGGCCAAGTTTAAGGTGGACTCGACGTCTAAATTGGCCGATTTGGAGAAAGCCGAGAAGTTGAAGATGAAGAACAAAATTGAAAAGATCAAGAAGTTCGGCATTAATGTCTTCATCAACAGACAGTTGATCTACGACTACCCTGAGCAGTTGTTCAGTGATGCCAAGATCAACTCCATTGAGCACGCCGACTTTGATGGTGTTGAGAGATTGGCTCTTGTTACGGGCGCTGAGGTTGCTTCTACCTTCGATAACCCTGAGAAGGTCAAGTTGGGGACCTGTGAACTGATTGAAGAGATCCTCATTGGTGAGGAAACCTTCCTTAAATTCTCTGGTGTTTCTGCCGGTGAAGCATGTACGATTGTTTTGAGAGGTGCTACTAAACAGGGCTTGGACGAGGCCGAAAGATCCTTACACGATGCATTATCTGTGTTGTCGCAGACCACGAGAGACACCAGAACAGTGTTGGGAGGTGGATGCTCGGAGATGATTATGTCCAAAGCTGTGGATCAGGCTGCTGCCAATGAGACAGGCAAAAAGTCGCTTGCGGTTGAAGCCTTCGGCAGAGCCTTGAGAGCTCTCCCCACCATCTTGGCCGACAATGCTGGTTTTGACTCCAGCGAATTGGTGGCTAAGTTGCGCTCGTCCATCTACAACGGCATGACCACGTCGGGTTTGGATTTGAACATCGGAACCGTCGCCGACATGAGAGAAATGGGAATCGTGGAGTCATACAAACTAAAGAGAGCAGTTGTGTCGTCGGCCTCAGAGGCTGCCGAGGTTTTGTTGAGAGTGGATAACATCCTTCGTGCCAAGCCAAGAACGGCGGACAGGAATCGTTAGTTGGGAGAAGTCATAGATATATATAATGGTAACAAGTTACAGAGATTCTACGTGATTTAATAGTGTTAGAGCTAGAGATTATGTGTGTATTTAAGGCTATGTTCATGGTCTCAATCTTCTTGGGTCTCTTGGGAAGAGAGAAGCACGACGAATGTTCTTCAAGTCCAAAAAGAACATTAAGACTCTCTCTAAACCAATTCCACCACCTGCATGTGGAGCACATCCGTAGGTAAAAGCATCGATGTAATCGGTGATTCCGTCCATGTTGGGATCCACGCCGTGGGCCTTCAATCTTGTCCTCAACAACTCGGGATCGTGTATACGTTGAGCTCCAGACAAGATCTCCTCACCTCTCATGAAGAAGTCGTAAGAGTTGGAGTATCTTGGGTCCTCTGGACAAGGCATGGTGTAGAAAGGTCTGATGGCCAATGGGAACTTGTCCAAGATGTAGAAGTCGGTGTCGTACTTCTCTCTGACGATCTTACCCAAAAGCTTCTCGTTTTCAGTCGACAAGTCCTCGAAGTCGTCGACCTCCTTGCCTGCCTTCCTCAACAAGGCAATACCTTCCTTGAAGTGCAATCTGACCATCTTTCCGTCTGCAGGCAACTTGAACTCCTCGACAGGGAACTGTCTTCTGACGGTAGCAATCTCGGAAGCGTATTGAGTCTTCAACTCGGTGAAGATGTAGATGAAAAGGTCTTGCAAGACATCCATGACCTCATGGTAGTGCTCTTCGAAGGCCATCTCCAAGTCCAATCCCACGAACTCAGTCATGTGACGATGAGTGTTAGAGTTTTCAGCTCTGAAGACTGGGGCAATCTCAAAGACCTTCTCAAAGTCCGCAGCAATCAATTGTTGCTTGTAGAACTGAGGAGATTGGGCCAAGAAAGCAGATCTCTTAAAGTAAGAGATCTCAAAGACATTGGATCCACCCTCGGTGGCAGCACCAAGAATCTTGGGGGTGTGGATCTCCGTGAACTTTCTCTTGCTCAAGAACTCTCTGAACAAAGCAGATATTCCGTGCTGAATCCTGAAAATGGCCTGGTTGGTAGGCGTTCTCAAGTCAATCACACGGGCGTCCAATCTGGTGTCCAAGTTGACCACAGGCAAGCCAGCAGCCTCAGCTTCAGCCTCGGATCTGGAGGCATCCTCAATCAACATTGGCAATTGCTCTGGGGTTTCCTGAATGGTGTAGATCTTGGTGACGTGGACCTCTGCGTCTTGAACAGTAGCCGACTTGATGGGCTCGTCGACCTTCTTGACGATACCGTGCACCAAGACAATGGACTCCAAGTTGATTGCTCCAGCCCACTTGACCATCTGTTTCGAGATGGACGAGCCGTTGGACTTGATGAGACCCTGAATCAAGTTCTGCTGGTGTCTAAAGGTCAAGAATGCCATTGTGGCACCTTGTTGTCTGGAGTTGTGAGCCCTGGCCCTGAACACGACCTCTTCTCCATCGTTAGCAGCAGACAAGTCTGCGATATTGACTCTCTTAAGACCGGATCTCGAGCCTGAGTTGATGAGGGGCAACTTACCGTAGTTTCCCTTGGCGGGGTCGTTGGCAGCCTGTGCCTCCTTTTCGGCCTTTTCTTGTGCGAGCTGGGCCTCTCTTTCGGCCTTCTTACGGGCCTTCTCCTTTTCCTTCTCCAACTTCTTCAATGCCTTCTTGGACAAGGGTTGGCCGTCTTCACCCAAAATCACTTGTTCGGGAGCAGCAGAGCCCTCCTGCACGGAGAGTTCGCTCATTTTCTGTGTTTCTTCAGCTGACATGTTAAAGGATCAGGTATGAGTAAGAGTTGAGGTTGGTGCGCTTGAAGTTTTTTGTGAGGTTCCATGCCGGACCAGGGTGCAAATTATGAGTCCATCATTCAGGTACCGGATGTAGAATCTCTAGTAAAAAAAAATGATTCACGCCATGGCTAGCTCTAGTATTAACCGGATTGTGGAAATGTATGAAGAAGACTGGGTATTTGTATACGTATAGAATATCTGTATACTTACTATACCCTAATACCACTGGGTAGTGGGTACTGCTAGTTGTAACGATGTACTCTTTATACTAGCTATGACGTCAGTTTATCCACCAGTAATTAACTTCACTAATCACATTACTTATACTACTTATATAGTCTATTTATACATTCGTGCTGGACAAATATTCACTGTCTACACTAGTTATTCTGCTACAGTCATCCTGTAGTGCCAGCCACATGTTCTTATTTAGTAACTAAACTAAGATACATCCTTATGTGTAAGCCTTCTCAAATATGATCTTGAAGTTTTAGGCATGTCCAACACTCGTCTGTGTAACCACACGCCCAGTTATGGGCCTTCAAGCTTTGTCAACTTCTGACAAATCTCATCTTGCTTAGTGGCAAGGCGCTCAATTAACTGACTCATTGCATTTAGTTGCAGCTCCGATTTTGGACCCCAGACACTGCATCCTTTATCTTTTCGACAAGTTCATGATAATGGCTAGTTGAAATTGCAGTCAGCAGTGTCTCAAACAGATCGACTTTGGGTTTGACTTATTCAAGAGATTCGACTCTATCCAATTTATCGAGTTTTGAGCTTGTTTGCATTTCTCCATAAAGGCTTCAATCAATTTTTTCAGCTCCTCTCCTATTAGGGTTCCTTTCACTTTCTCCCTGAACCTGATAAATTCTAGATCTTTCATAATTGGTTGTTTTGCGAAGATACTGTTGGATGCCCGACATATATCTGCCAATACTGTCAAATCCTGAATAATCACTTTTCTCAAGATATTCAACATCTGTAGAAATTTTTCTGTGCCCTTATCTTGTCAAAATCCGTCTTATTCTTGTAGCCTGTTCCTGCATTTTGTCTCTGGCTTTGACAGTTTCGAGCACTGGGTCTAACCAAGGAAATATTTGCTTTTGCAAAGATTCTGGTGGGTCAATGTCTCGAATACAATCGTAAGGCTCTTCGTGAGCAAACCCACCGGAGGTGAATATGAACAGTAAAGGATGCGAAGTCAAATACACTTCCATTCATAATTGATCTTTTCCAATTACCGGCTCTTTCGATTTGACTTGCTTCAACCTCATTCGCGACCTCATTTGCGTCGGCAAGGCGTGATGCCATTTTTCTTCCAAGATGGTTTAATTTGGTTAAGTAAAGATTAACACTTTGGAGGCATAAATTCACTAACAGAGCTTCATACTTGTAGCCGATGCCTTTATTATTTCTGGACCGATCACTGTCTGCGAAAAGTAATTTAATTCGATACCACTTCGTCTTTTCGAGAAATTCTGGCCTGTTTTTTCCAGCAAGGGCCCATAATCATCTTCATAATCAAATCAATCAATACCACAACGGCATTGATGTAGCAGTCACGAGACAAATTCCGACATCTTTGTTGCGACAGCAACTCCCGTAGAATGTACTTTGGATTTGCCGTTGATAGTTTTAGCTCTGTTGTGGGTAAATCCTAGTATAGGCACTTTACCACTAGCTGAATCACGCAATTGAATGAAAGATCAGAAATGTCGGCTTCCCTCTTATTATCACCTCGATATAAAAGACGATGACCCATTAAAATCTTCAAAACAGCATTGATCCCATCATATATGTTTTTCTTTCCCTGCTTCCCTGTCAAGTTGTACATGTTGACCATCGTTGCCTTCAAATTATCAATTGTGTAGACTTCATTGGTTTACTTATCTCTGTGTTTGTCGTGAAATTTTTCTCTTGCAATTTCATGATGTAGCATTTGTCTTTGTTTTGCAAAGTCAATGAGGTAGTTCAAGTTGGGGGTGATCCTCATTCTATTGACCTCTTGGCCTGGTTTCTTGGAATCTGATATTTCTGCACTCATACAACGCAATACAGTGCTTGAAAAACCCCATGCCATGTTGTGAAGCCTGCTTTGATTCTGTCATCAACATACTCACGCATGCATTTCATCATAAGAACTCCATCAATGGTAAATTTCGCTGGTTCAATCTGTCTCTTGGCCATAACCCAAGATAACGGGCGATGGTGTAGTGTAAGAGTAAGTTCTTCTCGTCGCCTGTTTAATCAGTTGAGCTTTCATGAGGCCTGTTGGATGTTTCAAAATCCGGTTTGCATAAGCAAACAAACTCTTTAGATGATAATCCATTTCCCCCTTTGCTCTAACCTTCCGACTAACTGCTCTCATCTGATTGGGCGTAATTGGACCGATGTAGATCTTCGGAAACTGCATTTTATCAATAAAATCCATTACACGTTTATGAGGACGATTTCTGTTGTTAATAATGTGTCGTTCACCATTTTTTCAATAATTTCTTCGTCGTCAATGTGGTTGAGATTCTCATCATTGTCGTCGTCGGAGGGCTCTTCTGCACTCTCGCTAACAGATGATGAGTCCTCGCATTCTAATTAATGGAAATAATCCCCGGCATTTCTTGAAGGGCCCCTTCTTATATCCGCTCTTTCTTCAGGAATATGATTCTCTACAGAACCAGAAGAATCCATATTGGAATTAGTATCAACCGTTTCAGCATCAGGACTTGTGCTGTTCAAGATAATTCTGCTGCTTTTTCCTTCTTCCAAATTTGGTTTAACCACCTCTTGTTGAGCCGCTGCTTTCTCTGCATTTAACTCGAGCTTTTTCACAACCGCTGCTCAATGGATTTTGACCTCTTGTTTGATGGCGGCTGTGAACCCCCTTGAGAAGACCCTTGAGCGTGTTCCATTATGTTCACTCGTTGCTGATAAGCAGAATTAACCACTTTTCAAACGATAAAAATAAGTTTCTGATTTTTAAGACCACCCTAAAGATTTTGTAAATTTGTGTATTTGTGTATTTTTCGCGAAAAATTGAACAAACAATGTAAAAATTGTAGTATTGAGCGCTTTTTTCTGCGCTCGCCCCTTCTCATGATTTTTGCAACCAACAACGCGCGCTTTTCAAGCCATGCTTTGGCTTGGTAATTCCAGACTGTATATAGAATCAAAAACTTGTCCAGAAACTTGGCCCTGCAAGCCCCTCCTCAAGTTCCTCTATAAGTGAACGCATCGAAAGTTCGTATGTTAGAATTATTATGCGACCTGGGACGTTAAGCCTGTATTCGCAATGGGGTTATAAGCTTCTAACTGCTTGTCGGGGTTCTAG